>QJPP01001382.1:0-10000 GCA_003996215.1 Jaltomata sinuosa
CCTTTAATCCATACAATTCCTAATTCACACATAACTAGTATTGAATCTGCCAAACTCCGGGCCCAAAGGCCTAATCATGGATTCTCCCTTTCATTCTATACAATAATAAGAAATAAAAATGGCCAATCTGCTCTTTGGAAGAAACCTAGCCTACCTGGATGCCGAGCAGTTATTTAATGCCCTTTCTACCTTCGTGAAGGCGTTCCCTGATGATTCTACAGGCCTAAATTTGTGGTTTTGCGTCCCTTTCGTTGGAATCCCTCCTCCCCATGGCTCCCAAGCCTTGAAGAAACCTAGGAAGGTTTTTGGAATAGCTCTCATTTGTTTTTGGGGATGAAGGGAAGATAATGAAATAAAACAACCCATTTTCTGGGTTTTCTGGTCCCATCGCTCCGCTATAGCGGTCCCTGCTCTGCTATAGCGGTACCTCCATAGCAGAGTCAACCGCTATGGTGGATGTTGACAATCTTGACTTCCACTATAGCGGTAATTATTCTTCTATAGTGGAGGTCGCCGTGGCAGAGTGGTAGCGCTCATCACAGATAGAAACTCGAAAAATTCCTGAAAAGAGCCCTTTTTACAACACACCTTGAATCCCCTACGTTTCGGAATAACCCCTTCACGTCAACCTCGATTTTAGGAGTTCTTCTTACCCGAATTCGATTCCGAAAAGTCCTACGGGCTCCTCTCTGTCTTAGCTACACAGAAAACTAGCTCAAATCGAGACATCAAACCCAATCCTTACCCGAATTGCCCTGGACTATACCTCGCTCCAATTCTGGCCGAGGCTAGCCTAGCCCAGAATTTTCAACTCTCAACCCGGAAGTATTTTAACTCAAACTTGGAACGAAATGTTTACCTGTAACGATGAACCCGGTCGTTACACATGGTTAGAGTAGGGAAGCATAAGTACGAACTATCCAAGAAGTCTGGTCTGAGCATATACATAATGTAGCATGGTTTCATTAGCCATTAAGGCATATCTTGAGGACTAAACTAAGTACATAGAACTGAGCATACTATGAAACATGAGTTTACATATATAATGAGTCTCATGACATAAAGCTGAGATTCATAGAATCATAGAGTAAAATTGGAATCGCTGTCTGGAGTAAATTTCTGTTTGTTCTACGAGCTGAGCATAAACATGAATTTGTATGAAGTGCATAAACTTGTTCATGAGTATGGCACAAATACATCTGATTATAGTGTCATTTTGACTGAAGTACTAGGAAATCTGCTGGAATAAGAGTGGGTCGATATCCCATCATAGCCCTTTTTAGAATTCTATACTAGTTGAGTCGCAAGGCTCGACTTGGTTCTTTATTCTATCATCTCTCCCTTAGATCAAACGTCTCCCCTCTAAGTCTACGGATCTCTCTCCTAAACTAGTCTATAATAACTAACTCTTGTAAGGTTTGGGCATCTCTATATTTATGGAAGCTAAACTCTCCCCAATAGGCTATAACTGAAGATGCTAAACCCTTGCTAGGTCTTCTCCTGAGGCATCTCTTAGCTTCCTCTTTACCCTTAAAGATATCACTACAGGACTCATACTTTTACTAGCACACCTAACCACTTCTTCTAGCACTTTAGCAATTTGACCTTCACTTATCTGTCTACTAACATCGCATCTATAAGTTCACATCCACCAAAATCAACTTAATCCAGACGAAACTAAAGGACTCAACATCTTCTATCTATAATCTCTTGAATTCATGCCACAATATACTACTTTGGATACACATCTACCTTTCTACCATTCAAGGATATTCTTCACCTAGTTCAAATATGCTCTAAATCATCTTAACCAACCATTTTTCCTCTCATAGCCAATATACTTCTGAATTCGTACATCTAGTTCTGGGGTCATTCTGCTACTTATGGCCTATAACATCTCAATTCACACTAACGGTTGAGTGACTATACTACCCAAGCGCTTACACAACTATACCTTTTTGGCTAAGGTGTCATTCATAGTAAAGTTTCTGGAAGAGGGTCTGAGAGCACATTCTATTGTAGGCTCAACTGCACGAGTGAAAAAGGATACATGCTTTTGATTTATTAGACTTATACACTAGTGGGCTCCTTTCAAGCCCTTGTGCAGTCTATTAACTTTCTGATGGCTCTATCTGAGAGAATCTCACTGACAGGAATCTAAACTTTACTATTCTAATAACCTCAAAGATGAGGCATGATTAGAGGAATTGTATTAGTGCACGAATCTGCATAAGTTTCTGAAAGAACAACTCTACTGCATGATTTGGAGTATGAAAGAAGGGAAACATTTCTAAATGCCTTGTAGCCTCCTGATTATAAGTGTGGTGCACAACACACCCATAAGCAAGACTCTACTAGACACGGCTTCATAGACACCCTAGGACACTTAAACTATGTGATCTGATACCAAGTTTGTCACTCCCCGAGCCTACACCCTAGATGTAACACGAAATTTAAGACCACAAGTGATCCCAAGATAACCCTTCTTGCTGGCATGATTCATGTGAAACTAAATAGAAATAGATAAACTGAAACATATTATACGGAAGCTGAAACATATGATGAGCTCTTGAAGAGTATTATAATAAACTGAAGGTTTATAAACTAAAATACAACTCCTTTGAAAAAGGATACAACTGACAGATTGACTGTGTATGAAGCCTCTACTAACACTGACTATGGTTAGCTGGGACATGACCCCCAACTACCTTTAATCAATGTATAACAACTGAAATAACCGCTATAATTACTAGTTGACTGGAGTTTCCAAAAAAGGAGAACTCGTTCCCTGCTGACTGAAAGATGCGATCAGTCTGACCATGATCCTACAAGCTAGCACTAACACCTGCATCATCAATTGGATGCAACACAAAAAGGTATTGGATTAGTACTTTGAATGTACTAAGCATGTGAGATAATGCACTAACTTTTAAAACATGAGAAAACATGTATATACTAGAACATAACTGAAAGTTGGACTAAGTATAGATATTTGAGAATGCATAAGTTAACGCTGTAAAACATGGGCTCCTTTATTGTAGAGTATAAAATGTTTTTGAGTTGTAAACTGTGAGATACATAGGCTATAAGATAATTAAGCATGGTGAAAATATTGATGAGCTGTTTAAAAACTATAAGTTGAATCTGTAGTACTCAGGCCCAAACATAATATGCACAAAATCTGAAATATAAGGATATTCTAAAAAATATAATTTAAAAGCTGTAAAATTGAACTAAGGGCCTAGTACAAAACTACTGAGTCTAATTATGTGGGAGAGTCTATTAACCTACATAAACCACGTGAGCTAAATGTAAAGTCCGATGTATACGCCCCATCGAGAGAACCCAATATACCTTCCCATGGTATAAAGGCATGGCTGATGTGATCACTAGTTCTGAGACCCAACTGAGGGGCTAAATAACCTACGGTGGCACGTAGTTCTGAAACTTTAGGTACGCTGAACCTTAGTCCAACTCGGTGCTAAGTACTACTGCCAAACTGAATGCTGATAGCTCATTTAGAATGGAAAGTTCTGGAATGCTACACCAAAACCTAATTAATCTATATGATTTTTGAAAGACTGTATAACTGAAAATCATTCATAAAGAATGTGGACATATCTAGATTTCATACTAATCATGAAGCTTACTGAGTTCATAATCATTGATGGCATAACTTGATATCATGCTAATCACAAGACCTACTAAGTTTATCATCATTGATGGAATATGTTGAAAGTCCATATTTAAAATATATTCTTGTAAAACATACTGAAGGTAAACTGAAACCTGCTAAATCATGCATAGTTCTTTCTTACTAAAGTAACTGGATTGAAAATCATGCATACTTATGTAGACTAAATGTTAACAATCTGAGCTAAGCTCTGAAGGAGAAGTTAACTCATGAGAAGTTTCGAAGAGAACCTATAGACTGAAAACTGACTGATTTCATGCTTGAAAAGTAATTTAGGTCAAATTTTGAAGAAAACCCATTCTCATGAAAATACTACAATTTTAGGCTAAATTCTCAATTTCTTAAAGTTCTTGTAAAGGTTCATGCAAGTCACTGAAAATATGGTGCAAATCTTTTAAAATAAGATATAAATCATGTAGAAATTATAAGAACTAAATTCTATAAAATTTAGCATGATTGGGTAAGAACCCTAGTTTCTAACATCATGTAATTTGAAATAGAAGACTGAGGGTTTGGGTATAAGGGCGAACTAAACCCTCACTGAATACCCACATACCTGTTTAATGGAGAATCTTGAACTGAAGCTTGGAGGTTTGGAAGATTTGGAGAAGAACCCTAGTTAGAAGCTTGAGAGAACGCCTTTTTGTTTTTCTTATTTTTTGAGTTTATTCGAGGGAATAAGGGAGAAAGCATCAATAATTTGATAAAAAGCGCTATTTGAGACTGGTGAAAATATAAGACAAAAATATTACTTAATTATTTATCTACATTATTACACTGAGATCTTATTTATAGATATTACATAATAATCCTTTTTCAATTCAGACACTACATTATAATCCTTTTTCAAATAGGACACTACATTTCAATCCTTTTCCTAGTAGGATTCTCTATACTATTTATATTCCTACTTTTATTCTAACAGGACTTAAAATGACATAAAATAGGGCTTAAAAGTGGGTGAAAAGACTAAATTAACCCCAATAAATAAATTAAAAAGTGCAGGAATTTAGTATTTCGCGAGTTGGTCTACTGGCGTCATTTTTATGACAACCCGTCAACCAATTCGCGATTTCAAATAGCCTGACAAGGCTTCACTAAAATACCCATAAGTTTTTATTCTGGACTCAGATTGATGCGTGGTTGGTGGCGTTGAAAAGAAGATTCAAAGACCTTTAATTTGGTGGATACTAGGCTACCTAACCCTTCATATTTTAATAGATATGATTTTTTTAAAATTGACTCTAGTTTAGTCTTACATGAGAACTTCTTTGGTTGGGGTGCTTCCAACTTAACTTGCTTCTAAGAGTTTCTTATGAACATGATTCACATCCAAAGTAGTCATCACACTAGGGAAATGATCATGATACTTATGAAAAGAAGTTCGGGTATTAGCTTAAAAATTTTGGGGTGTTACAATATCTCCTCCTTGGGATCGTTCGTCCTCGAATGAAGACTAACTAGGTTGAGGTTGTAGGGAAAGTGTTGCAATCCCACCAACTGAGTTCTAAAAGTCAGAGTACTGACTGAGTGACTGATTTTTGACTGAAACATGAACTGAGCTGGGTTTGTGAGGCATGTATGCATACTGAGAGGATAAGAACACTGATAGGACATGAATTTGAAGGTCCAACATGACACTGGTCTGGAGTGAGAGTAGGGACTTAGATGAAACTCATAAAGAACGAATACATTCTTAGAAATCGTAGTCAACTGAATGGAATATAAAACTGAGAGGAATAACTATACGAGAAGACTATTCTCTTCTAAACTGAACTCAGTAGCATGGACAGAACTGAGCGTAGGGCCTTCTGGCCTTAGGAATGATTACTAGTAGGTCTGAACTGATCTGATGTGAGGAGTCTACTATCTTGCTAGCTGAAGCTATTGGACAAAAGGTAGGAGCACCCTTGGCAAGGAGTAAGAGCAAGATTATTCTTGCCTTATACAATATGGTTGAAAACTTTTAAGCTTAGGAACACCCTTTATAACTGCACCAACTTCTTTGAATACCACACTTACCATCTGAAACTAAAATTCTCACCAGCCCATATAAAGATGTTAAGGTCTGAGTCTAACTACTTTATTTCACCATGTTAAAGCCTATCTCGACTAAGTTTCTTGCATCTGGAGTTATATCCAAAGAATGATATTCTTTTTTATCATAAAAATCAACCAACCTTGAACTCTAATCAATGGGTCACTAGTTCCACAAAGAAAAAGCCCACATGTATTTCATCACAACATTCAAGCCTATTACTATGATCATCTTATCAATTCTTTGTAGTTGACACTACCTGAGAATCATCTCCTCTTCCCTAGCATATCTAGAAATTGTAACTGCAAAAACTTTTATAAAGGGACACCAAAAGAGGAAAATCTAGTACTTCCCATCTAGGCTACTACTTAGATTCCTCTACTAACAGATGTGACGACATAAGCTAAAATCACTGAAGGAATAGGGTGGGAGCATGAGCATCACGAATGAAGGAATACTGATCGATCTTGCCTTATACTTAGCGTGATCTAGTCACTCAAGGTGAGGTCTGAGAAGTCAAGTGCCAAGGCTTGAGTGTCTCATATTCTAGACATGTGAAGCATGGTTAGAGTAAGGAAGCATAAGCACGAACTATCCAAGAAGTCTGGTCTGAGCATATACATGATGTAGCATGGTTTCATTAGCCATTAAGGCATATCTTAAGGACTGAACTGAGTACATAGAACTGAGCATAATGTAAAACATGAGTTTATATATATAATGAGTCTCATGACATAAAGATGGGATTCATAAAGTCGTAGAGTAAACTGGAATCGCTGTCTGGAGTAAATTTCTGTTTGTTCTAGGAGCTGAGCTTAAACGTGAATTTGTATGAAGTGCATGAATTTGTTCATGAGTATGGCACAAATACATCTGATTATAGTGTCATTTTGACTGAAGTACTAGGAAATCCGCTGGAATAAGAGTAAGTTGATATCCCATCATAGCCCTTTTTAGAATTTTATACTAGTTGAGTCGCAAGACTCGACTTGGTTCTTTATTCTATCATCTTCCCCTTAGATCAAACGTCACCCCTCTAATTCTATGGATCTCTCTCCTAAACTAGTCTATAATAACTAACTCTTGTAAGGTTTGGGAATCTCTGTATTTCTGGAAGCTAAACTCTCCCCGATAGGCTATAACTGAAGATGCTAAACCCTTGCTAGGTCTTCTCCTGAGGCATATCTTAGCTTCCTCTTTACCCTTAAGGCTATCACTACAGGACTCATACTTTTACTAGCACACCTAACCACTTCTTCTAACATTTTAGCAATCTGACCTTCACTTATCTGTCTACTAACATCGCATCTATAAGTTCACATCTACCAAAATCAACTGAATTCAGACCACACTAAAGGAATCAACATCGTCTATCTATAATCTCTTGAATTCATGCCACAATATACTACTCTGGATACACATATACCTTTCTACCATTCAAGGATATTCTTCACCTAGTTCAAATATACTCTAAGTCATCTTAACCAATCATTTTTCCTCTCATAGACACTATACTTCTGAATTCGTACATCAAGTTCTGGGGTCATTCTACTACGTATGGCCCATAACATCTCAATTCACACTAATTGTTGATTGACTATACTACCCAAGTGCAACTATACCTTTTTGGCTAAGGTGCCATTCGCAGTAAGTTTCTGCAATAGGGTCTGAGAGCACATTCTACTGTATGCTCAACTGCACGAGTAAAAAAGGATACATGCTTTTGAATTAGTAGACTTATGCACTAGTGGGCTCCTCTCAAGCCCTTGTGCAGTCTATTAACTTTATGATGGCTCTATCTGAGAGAATTTCACTGACATGAATCTAAACTTTATTGTTCTAACAACCACGAAGATGAGGCATGATTAGAGAAATTGGATTAGTGCACGAATCTGCATAAGTTTCTGAAGGAACAACTCTACTGCATGATCTGGAGAATGAAAGAAGGAAAACATTCCTAAATGCCTTGTAGCCTCCTGATTATAAGTGTGGTGCACAACACACCCATAAGCAAGACTCTACTAGACATGGCTTCATAGACACCCTAGGACACTTAACCTTTGTGCTCTGATACCAAGTTTGTCATGCCCCGAGACTACACCCTAGACGTAACACAAGACTTGAGACCACAAGTGATCCCAAGATAATCCTTTTTGCTGGTATGATTCATGAGCAACTAAATAGAAATAGATAAACTGAAACATATTATACGGAAGCTGAAACATATCATGAGCTCTTGAAGAGTACTATAATAAACTGAAGTTTTATAAACTGAAATACAACTCCTTTGAAAAATGATACAACTGACAGATTGACTGTGTATGAAGCCTCTACTAACACTGACTATGGTTAGCTGGGACATGACCCCCAACTACCTTTAATCAATGTATAACAACTGAAATAACCGCTATAATTACTAGTTGACTGGAGTTTCCAAAAAAGGAGAACTCGTTCCCTGCTGACTGAAAGATGCGATCAGTCTGACCATGATCCTACAAGCTAGCACTAACACCTGCATCATCAATTGGATGCAACACAAAAAGGTATTGGATTAGTACTTTGAATGTACTAAGCATGTGAGATAATGCACTAACTTTTAAAACATGAGAAAACATGTATATACTAGAACATAACTGAAAGTTGGACTAAGTATAGATATTTGAGAATGCATAAGTTAACGCTGTAAAACATGGGCTCCTTACTGAAGAGTATAAAATGTTTTTGAGTTGTAAACTATGAGATACATAGGCTATGAGATAATTAAGCATGATGAAAATATTGATGAGTTGTTTTAAAACTATAAGTTGAATCTGTAGTACTCAGGCCCAAACATAATATGTACAAAATCTGAAATATAAGGATATTCTGAAAAATAAAATTTAAAAGCTGTAAAACTGAACTGAGGGCCTAGTATACAACTACTGAGTCTAATTCTGTGGGAGAGTCTATTAACCGACATAAACCATGTGAGCGAAACGTGGAGTCTGATGTATACGCCCCATGGAGAGGAGCTAATATACCTTGCCAGGGTATAAAGGCATGGCTGATGTGATTACTAGTTCTGAGACCTAACTGAGGGGCTAAATAACCTACGGTGGCACGTAGTTCTAAGACTTTAAGTACGCTGAACCTTAGTCTAACTCGGTGCTAAGTATTACTCTCAAACTGAATGATGATAGCTCATTTAAAACTAAAGTTTTGGAATGCTACATCAGAACCTAATTAATCTAGATGATTTTTGAAAGACTGTATAACTGAAAATTATTCATAAAGCATGTGGACATATCTAGATGTCATACTAATCATGAATCTTACTGAGTTCGTAATTATTGATGGCATATCTTGATACCATGATAATCACAAGACCTACTAAGTTCATCATCATTGATGGCATATGTTGAAAGTCCATATTTAAAATATATTCTTGTAAAACATACTGAAGGTAAACTGAAGCCTGCTAAATCATGCATAGTTCTTTCTTACTAAAGTAACTGAATTGAAAATCATGCATACTTATGTAGACTAAATGCTGACAATCTGAGCTAAGCTCTGAAGGAGAAGTTAACTCATGAGAAGTTTCGAAGAGAACCTGTAGACTGAAAACTGACTGATTTCATGTTTGAAAAGTAATTTAGGTCAAATTCTGAAGAAAACCCATTCTCATGAAAATACTATAATTTTAGGCCAAATTCTCGACTTCTTAAAGTTCTTGTAAAGGCTCATGCAAGTCACTGAAAATATGGTGCAGATCTTTTAAAATAAGATATAAATCATGTAGGAATTATAAAGACTGAATTCTGTAAAATTTAGCATGATTGGGTAAGAACCCTAGTTTCTAACATCATGAAATTTGAAATAGAAGACTGAGGTTTTGGGCATAAGGGTGAACTAAACCCTCACTGAATACCCACATACATGTTTAATGGAGAATCTTAAACTGAAGCTTGGAGGTTTGGAAGCTTTGGAGAAGAACCCTAGTTGGAAGATTGAGAGAATGCCTTTTTTTTCTTTTCTTTTGAGTTTATTCGAGGGAATAAGGGAGAAAGCATCGATAATTTGATAAAAATCGCTATTTGAGACTGGTGAAAAGTATAAGAGAAAAATAATACTGAATTATTTATCTACATTATTACACTGAGATCCTATTTATAGACATTACATAATAATCCTTTTCCAACTAGGACACTACATTATAATCCTTTTTCAACTAGGACACTACATTATAATCCTTTTTCAACTAGGACACTACATTACAATCTTTTTCCTAG
>QJPP01001382.1:17500-521154 GCA_003996215.1 Jaltomata sinuosa
CAAATTTGCAAAATAGTCGAGGATATGATCTCATATATTCACTTATCTATCTATATTGATCTATCTATCTATCTATATCTATATATTTATATATATATATATATATATATTATATATATATATCTATCTATCTATCTATACTATATTAAAAGTGTGAAGCACCTTATAATGTGATTTGAACTTTTTGCCCTTCATTAAAAATCTTTCCTCTAAACAAAATCGTCTTTTTACCTTTTTCCCTATAATTATTATATTATTATTTTTATAATATTAAATATTAACTATAATAAATATAAAAAATAAATGGGAAGAAGTTTTAAAACGTGTAAAGTCATAAATAGAGAAGGAGTTTTATTAGGTGTAAGTCGGCTGAATTTTGGGAAGGTTGGCTCCTATAAATACTTATAAATATTAACTACTAACATTTTTTTTATAATAAAAAATTAGGGTTAACAAGGGAGGGGGGTTTTGGAGGGTTTTGTTTGTCCGAAGAGTAATTAAAAAACCTTCTCCTTGATTGGTGTTGTACGAATTTTTTGTAGGAGTAAGCCTAATAACTTTATCAAGTAAAGTAAGATTAATATGTTCTTTTTCTTTTGTTATTTCTAATAATTATTTCATACTCCATTTTATAATTTTGTTGAATTTTACATTGTTAAATATGTCATAATCTTGATAAAGGAAGATTCATGTGGAGCATGTTATTGAGACTTCATGTTGATTATGAGTAGATTTGAAAGTATATTTTTTTTTACTTTTATTTATCATTTATATTGATACTATTTATGTTATTAAGGTGTTTACAACCCGTAGAACTTTCTGATGGTACTCTACATGTTTGACGTGTGAAAATTATACAAGATTATTTGAATTAGGTTAATGTTATATCAATTAACTTGACCGATTTTTATCTTTTATATGGTAAGAAAAAAATATAAAAGTCCTATTTTATTTTTAGTGTTTGTTGTTAAATATGATACACGTTTTGCTCACGCGCAAAGCGCGTACACTAAACTATCTATCTATCTATATCTATATTATATTAAAAGTGTGAAGCACCTTATAATGTGATTTGAACTTTTTGCCCTTCATTAAAAATATCTCCTTTAGACAAAATCGTCTTTTTATAATTTTTTTCAAATTATTATTTAATTAATTTTATAATATTTAAGACTTTAAACTCAATTAAAATTTTAATCTAAAATGAAAAACCCTAATTTGAATCTTTATATATATAAAGTATAAACACACAAACACAAATAGGTACTCCATATCAATATCAATAGAAGCAGACAACTCCAACGCCACATATACATGTAAGCAATTATTTGGTTTCTACTAAAATTAAGACCATACATGTTTATTTTTCTTCATGAAATTTACTACTAATTAATAGATAATCTTTTAATTATTTTCATGGCTTTTTCAAAAATTCCCTAGCAGTTTTTTCATTAGCACCAGTAGAATAAAATCCACGAGGCACATGTTCATTGAGGTTAGTAATTTACCTTCTTTTTTTTTCAATTAGTTTATTAATTGTTTTTTAATACTGTTGTAATTTTTTAATTATGGTGTTGTTTATTTTATTGTAATAAAAAGAAAAGTGAAGATAAAAGTAGGTCAAATTAATTATTATTTTTTGAATCTGTGGTGGATTTTGGAGTATTAGAATTTAGACGTTGTGAGTTATGAGTTTGGAGTGTGGGTTTTGGAGGATCCAGAATTTTAGACGTGGTGATTTTTTAGTTTAGAGTGTGGGTTATGAAGGCTCTGAAATTTAGGCATTATGCGTTCAGAGTTCAGAGTGTGAGTTTCGGAGGATCCATGATTTAAGCATTGGGGTTCTGAGTTAAGAGTGGGGGTTGCAAAATATAAATTTAGCTTATTCGTTAGTATTATAGTTGATTTATTAATTAAAATTATTAGTTGAGTTCGAAATATAAGGTTATAATTATAAATGAATGAACCTATAAATTTAGGGTTATAGTCGACTCTTTTAAGTTGGGTTTAAGTTTGAAGGCAGATCAAGTATGTTATGATTTACATCAAGTATGTTATGCATTGTAAATCGAGTTACTATAGAAGTTATGTAATAACATTTATTTTATTATTTAAGTAAATATTATATTTATTTTTATGTTAATTATTATTTTAAATAATTTATATATATATATATATATATATATATATATATATATATATATATATATATTGCTTAACGTAATACATACGTGCAACGCACGTACACTAAACTAGTTATATTAAAAGTGTGAAGCACCTTATAATGTGATTTGAACTTTTTGCCCTTTATTAAAAGACCCTTCAATAGACGAAATTGTCTTTTTCTATATTCCTCAAATAAAATTTTAATTATACATAAACACTTTATATTACAATACTAATAATAATATTCCATAAAGTTCCAAAAACCTGGATTTTTTTTTAAAATTAAATTACTTCCGTAGGTTAATTAAATTACTTCCATAGGTTTTAGTTCCAAATACGTTGCTTTTTAACTATATTCCTCAATTAATATTCTAATTATACATAAATATTAAGAAATTAATTACAGCCGTTATTTGATTTAGGTAAAAAAATTTAAAATATTTAACATTTCTAAATCAATTCGAATTTTACCTTATATAAAGAAAAAAATTACAATTCTATTTAAATAATAGTTTGATCAAACTTTACAACAAAAATACACGCTACTTCTACCTTTATTGTTCTTCTTATTTTGTTATTTCAAGTCGTCTTCTTGCCTTTATTATCATCATCGTTTCTCTCTTTCTTTATTTATTTTAGTTAATAAATTTAAGATTATATATGAATTATATATAATCAACAATTGACAATGGATTATTCTCTTTTAATAATTTCTCGTGTTTCCCTTTCAGTTGAAAATTTCTATCAAAAAATTAAATGAAATAAGCACGTTATCGCCGAATAAAGTACTCGAAAAAAGTCAATGCTTTCCTAAGGTCGACCCTTCCAAGGTCTTTTTGATAGTTAGCAGGAGATAGGAGATGGAGGAATTTCAAAGTTAAAATTGACAAAAGAGGTATAAAACTATTGATTTACCATAAATAATTCTAAATTAATTTAAGTGTGATGCTTGTTGATATATTTTCTTTATTTGTATATGCAATTTCTCTTTCTTATGCACGAATTAGATTTTAAATTTGTCTTGAATCTTTGTTATTGTGATGTAAGTGTAAGCATGTATATGACAATTATTAGGCTAGCCGTTCATGAAAACGGATACGTTATTCATTGATTAAACTAAAGCTAATGTAATACAACTATTTACATATAAAAATACTTTCAAGATTATTACAATGATTGATTAATATTATTTAATAATATTGACGTGATACATACGTGCAATGCACGTACACTAAACTAGTTATATTAAAAGTGTGAAGCACCTTAAAATGTGATTCGAACTTTTTGCCCTTCATTAAAAGACTCCACAATAGACAAAGTTGTCTTTTCACTTTTTTCCTTTAATTATTATATTATTATATTTATCATATTAAATATTGACTATAATAAGTATTCAAAAAATTGAATGAAAAGACTCCTAAATATATGGAAAGACTCCTAAATATATAGGAAGACTTTTACTATTATCTTTTTTTTGGGCTTGTCTACGCCTCTTTTTTTTTTGGCTTGTATACGCACAGAAAACATTAAAACACTTTAATAAGTTTTTGTTTACTAATAATTACTTTTATAAATATTTTTTAAGTTATAAATATATTTATTTTATTGTAGTGAATGTCTACTTTGTTTCTATGAGAAAAGTTAGGAACCCTAATTTTAAGACAAGTCAGTTTTCTCCTATAAATAAAGGATTTTCCTTCATTGTAATTAATCTCTCAAACGAAATAAGAACTCTTCTCCCTCTCTAATATATTCTTCTTCCTTCTTAGTTTATTATTTTATAATATTTTATTAATTTTTAATATTCTCATTCGTTCTGTAATGCTTCTTTAGGTACATATCTATGGAGCATATCGCTTTACACTCATGCGATTATACAGTGAATGTAATGTTGAGGTTAAAATTTATTTATTTGTTTGATTTATTTTATCGTTTTGTTATGGTAATATACTCGTTTACTATTAATGTTATTTTATTTTTATTTTAAAATTACATGTCCTATCTTGCAAGTTAAAGTTGATAGCCTCCGATCAAATCAGGGATATACTTATGTGTTTGGGTTCATAAGGTTGGTAGAGTTTGAATTTTTATTTTTTTTATTTTTAATCTTTTGTTCTTTGTTAGTATGATCTAAGAGTTGATTTTCATTCTACGAGAAATTCTTGTATAGAAAAATTTTGTGTACAAAGTATTTGATATAAGTCTATCAAAAACTTCTTAGCTACGAGCAGTAATTTAGTGATGAAGTTCATAGCTAAATTCTATTTTATTCTTAGTATTTGTTGTTAAATAAGGTGCACACATTTTGATCACGCGCAAAGCGCGTACACTAAACTAGTTATATTAAAAGTGTGAAGCACCTTATAATGTGATTTGAACTTTTTGCCCTTCATTAAAAGAGTTCGCAATAGACAAAATCGTCTTTTTACTATTTTATTCAAATTATTATAATATTAATTATAAAAATATGGATTTAGTTAATTTAGCTTTAAAATAACTTTATAATTAGAATTCCTTTAACTAATGGTCTTCCTAAATATTTGAGAAGTAAACTACCGTTTAACTTTTTTTTTTTAATTATAAATTTTAAATATGAATTTGGTTAATTTAGCTTTAAGAATCACTTTATAATTAGAATTTCTTTAACTAATTGATTAATATTACTTAGTTAGTAAATAACCTATTTAGGTTAGAAAAACACATCTATAAAGCACATAATAATAACATAACTTGCGGCTAACCTTATACCCACAGTTACCGCCCTCAAATAAGGTCCAAGAATTTCACAATTCTGGCAGTCCTATGTAAGACATCAATGTAACTCAATGATTGTTGGTTATCTCGAAAGAAAGTAGTTGTGAGGTTGATTCTCAGCTTGATCTTTCAATCCAGATTATGATATTTGATGCTTTAATTTATAAATTTGACTAATATAATCTTTGATTTTTTTACTGTATTTAGTGTGAGTTGTGCGATCTGTTGTATGCTGTATATAGAGTTTGAGAAGAAGGACGAGTATGGTCGAAAACAGAAGTTTGTTGGAGTTGAGAAGGCTTTGGAAAGAGTTTAGTCTATGGTACAATATTATCCAGAGGCAAGAGAATGTATACGAGGCTGGTTGCAAAGTTTGAAAGTTCTAAGGTGAGTTCTTCTGATAAAAGAATTTAGAATCTAACTTCATACAAGTCACCTCTTGTAATAATGCAAGGAACTGATATATTGCGATCTCTTTGTTTCCATGAAAAATATGGTAGATCTCTTGCACGTACGTAAACCCACTTTCGATGAGGAGCCTACACCTCTACCCTATGTATGCTGAGTCCAGTCCTCCGTGCTTGTAGATCTAGAGGTGAAAAACAAGAATCACTAGGTTTCTTGTAGTAGATTAACCTAAAGCTAATGTTTTTGTAGATCACTTGTGCATGGATTCTGTCCATAACTTGTCCACCTTAATATTGTTATTTTTTACGAAAACCTGTGACCAATCAACTAATAGACTTTTATTTGTTTTTGCAGCTGGATGATGGAGGGAGCAGTAAAATAGGTCATCATCACAAGTTTAGGTTTTCAATATACGAGCAAAGGCTCTCCAATTGTTTGGCGACATTATACCCTTTTAATCACACGAAAATGTACTGAATGTAGTCATCTCATCTGGGGAGAGAAAGGAGGAGGTCTTTTTCTTTCACGGATTTTTTCAAGGAATCAATGGTTTGCGCCATCGCAACCTCTCGTCCATGCCGATGGTGTTGGTCACCTAACTAACAAGCAGAACTTTAGTTGGTGTTGCTTTAATGTCGGGAATATGCATAGCCCAAGCTGACCGGTACAAAAAAAAGAAGAACCAAACTAGAGCAAAAAGGAAGAAAAATTAGGCGTAAAAAGGAATAAAGAAAAGAAAACAAGGAAAGGAAAAATATTGTAGAAATTTACATAATTTTTTCCATATTTAAATTAAAAAGTCCTAAATATTTAAAGCTTCTGTATCATTAAAATTTTACCATTGATAGTCACATATTTTGTTGTCCATAAAAAATATTAATCCTATTTCAATTGCACGTAAGTTCAAGGGATCCAGTTACTACTTGGATCCAGTTACTACTTGCAGTAGTCTATTTTTCTTTGAACTTCTATATAATTTGAAGCTTTGTACAAAGTTATTTGACATACATCAAGTAGGATACTACACTAACCTTCAAATGTGGAAGGCATAGAAAATCAAATGAGCTACTCTCAACCTCTATTTTCAAATATTAAGTTAATTGTAATAGAACTAAATTTAAATTTTAAAAAAAGTGATTTTATGATAATTGAATTATAGCAATCCAAAATTCTTGTAATTCTTTTAAAATTGACGCACCATACACATTAATTTATTATTATAAAATAAAAATACGGAGATATAATATTAGGGTAGAAAGTTAGTAGGTATTTAAGTGTTGTCACTTTTTATATGAGAGAGGGTGTGAGCTAGCTTCCTCCTCTCCTCTTGGCCTCTTGGCAGTATTATTAAGTTATCACTTAATTTTGTATTTTTAATGTGTATTTCTATCTATTGCTAATATTATTTATATTTTGCTATTTTGTTATCTCTTTTCTTCAATCATGTATCACACACTTTCTTTTTGAGTCGAGCATCTATCAAAAAAATCTCTACCTTATAAATATAGGAATAAAGTCTGCGTACATCATACCCTCTCAAGACTCCACACACAAGACCTTAAATTATTATTTTAATATTTATGATTTTAATTCCTCACAGACAATTAAATGTTGACTTTCAATATGGATATATATCAACATTGATGACAAAACCTTTGATTATGAGAGAGCATAAAAACGTACAAAGGAAATATACATCCAAAATATCGCTTATAAAGAGATATATATAAAAGGTGAAATACAACATTCTAACATATTTATATATGATATAATAAAAGATATTGAATTTAGTTATTTTATTGATATAACAACTTTTATCTTATTAGTTATTATTTAAACAAAGGGTATCTTTATTTTAGCATTAATTTTTGTTATTTTACAATAATTGTTTTTATATTTATTTTATTATTAATTTAGAAGGACCTTATAATGTGATTTGAGTTTTTTGCCCTTAATTAAAAAACTTTATAATAGACAAAATTGTCTTTTAGTATTTCTCTAAAATTATTGTTTAATTATTTTAATAAAAATAAAATTTCACATGACAAAAAAGGAAAAAAGAAGAACAAATAGGTTAATAGTCAAAAAAATTATTGTAGGTTAAAACAAGGGGAAAAAAGAAAAAAGAAAAACAAGTAAGTTAGTAGTTATAAAGGATTTAATAAAAAAGGAAAACGAAGAAAAAAGAAGGTTAATTGTAAAAAATTATTCGTACTAATAAACCTTAAAAACAAGGGGAGATTTAATGGGAAAATAACTAGAAAACGTATTAATACTAAACTTTTAATATTAGAAAATATTCATATGATTTTAGCTTATTTGAGACTCTTTTTATTTTAATATTAGTAAATAATTTAAAGAAGAAAATAAAAATTTCTCATATTTAGGTAACTCTTTTTTGGAGGAAAGGTTTTGGATTTCTATAAATTGAAATCATTCTTTTATGCAATAATACAATAACATTCACATGTAGTCCCCGAACAAAGTATTATTTAGGGAAAAATTATTTTTCCAATAATTTTTTTATATCATTCATATGTAGGTCAATTGACCAAATCAATTTAATATATTATGAGTCCTTTTTATATTTTATCTTTGTTATCGTCGTTTAAGTTTTTTTTTTTGGTTAGCTTCTATACTTTCTTTTACATGTTTGACGTGTGAAAGTTGTTTAAGATTATTTGAATTTAGTTAATGATATATCAATTAATTTTATCGAGTTTTGATTTTGCACTTGCTTTTTTTTCTTACTTAAGCACGTTTTCGTGCATTCAAAATAATTTCAAGTACTTATTCTAAAATTTTAACTATCAATAAATTCATTTTCATATATTTGTTATTCGATCATAATCATCGTTGTCAACTTATTCGGGTTAAGAATTGAAAAGAGTTGTAGTGCACTGATTGTTGAAATTAAATTGCTATTTTTAATCATTTATTCTTCTTTTATACATTTCATATTGATTGACGGCTTGATATGATGCACACGTGCAACGCACGTACACTAAACTAGTATCTATATCTATACTATATTAAAAGTGTGAAGCACCTTATAATGTGATTTGAACTTTTTACCCTTCATTAAAAGGGTTTGCTTTAGACAAAGTTGTCTTTTCACTATTTTTCTCAAATAAATTATAATTACACATAAACACTAATATATATTAAAATATTAATAATATTTATACTCTTAAAAGTTCCCGCAAAATCCCTAAAGTTCCAAAAAAAAAAGTCGATGGCCTTTTCTTAATTTTTGGCATATATATATATATATATATATATATATCATATTTTTTACCCTACTTTTTGTAGTAGTATGCACGTTTATATAAATAACATAATTTTTAAATATCTGAAATATTTTTAAAGAAAAAATTATATTAATGTTAATTGTTATTTTCACATAATTTATTTATTTTATATAATTTTTTTAATTTATTAACATGTGCAACGCACATACATTAAGACTAGTCTATCTATCTATACTATATTAAAAGTGTGAAGCACCTTATAATATGATTTGAACTTTTTACCCTTCATTAAAAGGATTTGCTTTAGACAAAGTTGTCTTTTCACCATTTTTCTCAAATAAATTATAATTACACATAAACACTAATATTTATTAAAATATTAATAATATTTATACTCTTAAAAGTTCCCGCAAAATTTCTAAAGTTCCAAAAAAAAAAAGTCGACGGCCTTTTCTTAATTTTTGGCATATATATATATATATATATATATATATATATATCATATTTTTTACCCTACTTTTTGTAGTAGTATGCACGTTTATTAAATAACATAATTTTTTAATATCTGAAATATTTTTAAAGAAAATTATATTAATGTTAATTGTTATTTTCACATAATTTATTTATTTTATATAATTTTTTTAATTTATTAACATGTGCAACGCACATACATTAAGACTAGTTATATTAAAAGTGTGAAGCACCTTATAATGTGATTTGAACTTTTTGCCCTTTATTAAATGTCTTTGCTTTAGACAAAATCGTCATTTATTATTTTTCTCAAATAATTATCATTTAATTATTATTCTAATATTTAAACACTAATAATATATTTTTGGAAAATAAAAACCAGTAATTATTTTAGGCAAAGAGTCCTAACACTAACGTCAGATTATTATTCTAATATTTAAACACTAATAATATATATTTTTGAAAAATAAAAACGTGTAATTATTGTAGCAAAGAGTCCTAACACTAACGTAAGATCCCTACTTTTGGCAAAATAAAAATTCCTATTAGAAAACTACCTTATTTAAACACTAATAATATATATTTTTGGAAAATAAAAACATGTAATTATTTTTGGCAAAGAGTCCTAACACTAACGTAAGATTCTACTTTTGGCAAAATAAAAATTCTTATTATAAAATATGTGAGTAATTCAATTAATGACAATAGTAAAACACAAAAAATGTGATCTATATGAATTGTCAAAGTAATTGGTATAGCTTAAAAATACTATCAAACTCATAATTGGCGTAGGTTACATCAAATATGGAAAAAAAAATGAGAGTTAGTAGGAAATCAATTACTATTAAACTCTTAATATTTAGGAATTATTTGTTTAGTTTTAGTTTATTTAGAATCCATGTTATTCTAATATGATAAATAATTATGGAATAAAAATAAAAATCTTTCATAATTAGGTAATTCTTTCTTGGAGGAAAAGATTTTGAACTTCTATAAATTGAGAATCAATTTCATAATGTAATCCTCAAACAATGTTTTATTTAGGGAGAAATTATTCTCCCAATAATTTTATTTTTTTATTTTTTATATCTTCAAGGTTTCTTTGTCAATTAGCTTCTCCACATCGCCTTAGGAATTTAAAATACTTATATAAAATCTTACAAAGATTGAATTTTTTTTCCGTATTTCTATGCTTGTTTTGTAATTAAATTTGTGCTTCTATATTTTTTGGTGCTTCAGAAATTTCACAGGACCAATAAAGGATGATTTTTTATGGTAAGCAGCTCAAGGATGATCGCACCTTGGCCGATTACAACATCCAGAAAGGTTAGTTGGGGCTGTGTTAATATTCAATTAATAAAGTATAAAACTAAACTAACTTAAATAAAGAAGGAAAACTACTAATTTATATTATTCTATCAGCATAAAAGATGAGTATTCACTTGATTTAGCAATTAAATAATCATGTAAAGAAGAAGTTGAGATTGACGCTTTCTAATATGCATCTTGATATTGTTGTAAGTATATCATGTTAATTTTCACATCTATTTAATTATGTACCTTCTTTCATTTAAGATATACACAATATGAATTTTGAGTAATTGAAGAGAGTAAAAAAAAAAAATCATGGGCGACCATTAGTTGTAGCAAGGTAGAATAGTGATGTTGGACAAAATCGAAAGGTAGTAGTCATTCGCCAAAACAGGTAATTAATTCACTTTTATATACTTTTAGCGTGGTGTATATGATTAATTTGCTCTCAAGTTATATTTGAATGGAGAGGAAGACAATATTAGAGCCATAGAGGTTATTGGATCTGCTGTAGCTTCAAAGTAATATAGTACGAACCATGTTATTATAGCTATACACACTGATGGACTCTTAAGATTTATTAGCTTATATGTTAGTATTTACTTAAGCATTGATTAAAACTAGGTAATGCATATACATGTAAAACTTAGTTAAGAGACATTGGGTACGTGAGAAAATGAATTTGTTGATTTTTTTTTCATCTTCCTCAAAATACTCAGTATTTGTATGTTAAGTTTTTGGTTGCAGAACTTTCTAATGTTGACGAACATGATGAACAAGAACAAGAAGGAGGAGGATTTATAAGTATTTGACTCAATTACTTCCGAAAACTTCTTCTTCTTTTTTATTTATTTGCTTAAGTTTTTAGCTTTCTATTCCACTCAATTACCTCAACAGTTTCTTAAATCTTCCGAGTTAAGATTTTATGAATTAATGGTGTAAAAGATTTTTACACAATTAAATCATTATATGTGTTGTTTGGATCATTGTTACATATTGTTCTATGTTTGTTTTTCTTATTTTGGTTGATTTAAGTTATCTTCTTGCATTTATTATCATTATCTTTTGTGTCTTTTTTTAAATTTATTTTAGTTAATAACTCTAAAGAATATATATGAATTATACATAATCAACAATTGATAATGAATTTCAAGCATGTTGCCACTTAAAAGTGAATTCGAACTACTGACACAAGAATTTTCAGTCCTTTGCTCTAACCAATTGATAATGGATTTCAAGCATCTTGCCACTTAAAAATGGATTTCAAGATTTATCCTTTTTATTTGTTTAAATAAAAATTTGCCCAAGTGAACTTTACGTATGTCATGATAAATCTAGGGCCAGTTAAACTTAAATATAATAATAAGTTTATAATTATTATTATTATTCTCTAAACTTTGAATGAATATACAAAATTGACATAGTTTAATCTCAATGTGTATTTTTTATGTCCTATTAAGAAAAAAATAATGAAGAAGCGCAAATTAAGTAAGAAAGGAATTTATGTAAAGAAAAATTTAATGATGATAAATCGTTGAAGAATCACGTTGTTGGGTACTTGAAGATAGACATTGAAGGTAAAAGGATAGAAATGAACAAATATATCAAGAAGGTAAAAGATAGAAGAGAAAAATGAAGACTCAATAACGTAGTTTGCATCTATATTTATATTTATATTTTATATTATATTAAAAATGTGAATGATCTTATAGTGTGATTTGAATTTTTTGCTTTTCAATAAAAAAAAATTCTTTAGACAAAATCATCTTTTTACTATTTTTCTTCAATTATTGTCATTTAATTATTATACTAATATTGAGGATTTTAAAACTAATTACAATTATAGCTATTAATATTTTATTTATTCGTAATAGGTAAGAACTCTTAATACTTAATATTTTAAAATCAATTAATTTTTTCCTTATTTGAGTTAGGTAATATATAGTATCATATTTGAAAAAGAAGATCACGTTTTTAGGTTTAGAAGCTTATAAAATTGTGCAAAATCACGATTCTACGTTTAAAACATCTTAGGGGATAAAAGTTTTTTTTTTGGTTAATTGTATTATTACTCTAATTTTAGAACTTTCAAGACAAATAGAACATGTGTATTCTCATTAAATAGTACTATTAAAAATTAGAATGTGAAGTTCACATGAATTTCTTTTAACTCACGATTATTTCATTATTGATATGCAATTGATAGCAGAAACATGAGATTAATATATGATTTTAAATATATGAAAAGAATTGTGATAAAATAAGAACTCCTAAAATATATGGTAAGAGGTGTACATGAAAATTCAAACTGCTTAGGGCTATATAACTTTCATCGTCGCTTTGGCCTTATAAGTGCAGTCACCAAGTCAAGTTTACAGCATTGAGAGATTTCAATGGTTAAATAAGATAAAAGCTTTGATCGTGTTAATTATTATGCAAGGTGATGCAATGGACTAAATTTTTTAGTAGATTTTAGTAGTTATTGTTTTTGTATATGTTATGTTTTGTTTTTAATACTTTATATGAATACAGAGTTTTTGAAATTATAAAATCTTTTTATAGTTATAATGCAAAAAGTCAGATTGTTGGGTTTGTTGTCGTGTTCCTCATTCTTGATGTTGGTAATCCTTCAAAAATTAAATTATTAGAGGTATGTTCTTATAAATTTTTATGGCCGGCAGATAACAAACTCAATAACAATTCAAGAATTTGTATTATGGAAAGGTTGATACACACGCGCAACGCACGTACACTAAACTAGTATTATATTAAAAGTGTGAAGGACTTTATAATGTGATTTGCTTTTTGCCCTTCATTAAAAGTTTCCGCAATAGACATAATTGTCTTTTACTATATAATTATAATTACTAATTAACTATTTTTTATTGCGAAAATCAAAAGTAATGTGTATATATAATTGACTTTTCTTTAATTAGGTTTAGGATTCTTTCAATTTTTTCTTTGTTTTGGGTTTTAATATAATAGCATCTCAGTGTCTGAATATAGAATTGTTACCGATTTATTTTTACCTCTTCCCACCCTTCCTAAAAGAACTACTGTGGTATGCTTTTCATGTGGAAACTCAGTTGTGGTGTGGAACATTGCTACAAGGGAATACAAGATTTTCTATGGAATAATTAGAAGAGCATGCATAAATCATGTTACGCACTCTTGTCTGCGCGATCTAGCTACAGATTTCACCTTACTTCCTATCACCAACGAGTACAAGTTGGTAAGGGTCAACATGTCGTGTTTCAATTATTAATACTTACATTATTTTTCCTTTTTGTTTTAGTTTAGAATTAGCTTTAGGTTTCTAAAATTTAAAATCGCGAATCTATTAAGTTTTGATGCATGACTGATGCTTTGTTCTATTCGAGCTTTTGAGAAATTTTTGTATAAAAATTAGGTTTAATTTTATTGTTTTGATTTCTCGATTATCGTATTGTTTTATTGTAATTTCTGTCTGTTACTATTTGTTATTTTTTGATTAATATAATACAGGTGGTAGATGAATGTTAGATCGAGCTTCGAAGAATTTCTATGTAAAAGTTAGGTTTAATCGTATTGTTCTGATATCTCGATTATCATATTGTTTTGTTGTAGTTTATATTCGCTTACTATCTGCTATTTTTTCTACTTAATACAGATGGTAGATGAATATTTTTTCGGTAAAGATTAGATTTAATCCTTTTATTATAATTTCTATTCGGTTACTTATCGTTGTAATATTTTACGTATCCCACACACACGAAAGTTTTAATTATTTTCTGCCGTTTATAGTTCTTTTCGGGGAAATTTTCTATTTTGAGCACGAGTCCTATTTTGGCTATAAGAGAAGTTACAAGTACAATTATTTTCTGCTGTAGATTTTTTCTTTTGGGGGTTAGGGGGGGGGGGGGGGGAAGTTGCTCAATTTATAATTACTACTATTAATTATCTTTATAGTGAAAAAATAAGGATCTTTAAACCTAAAATATAATTATACTATATATAAGGTTTTTTTTTTTTATCCTGACTTAATTTTTAAAAGTATACTATATTAAAAGTGTGAAGGACCTGATAATGTAATTTGAACTTTTACCCTTCATTAAAAGACACTCTGCAATAGATAAAATTGTCTTTTTACTTTTTTTCTCTAATTATTATATCATAATAATATTGAATATGGACTATAATAAAATATGAAAAATAATTGAAAAAGGTTTTCTACGTAACATAATATGAACATTATTCACTAAGCAAATAAACCAAAAATTGTTGTACCGTTCCTTATTTAGAGTTTAGGACCTTTTAGGTTTCTTTGTATTACCATGTGGCTTTTGTTTATTTTAGGATTCGAATTAGAGCTCTTACGTAGTTATGTTTGTATTGGTGTGGACTTATAATTCCAATTCAAAGTTATTGTAGAGTCCAACTCAAACTCTAAATCCATAAACAAAAGAGGACCGGTTATTTTACAGATCTTGCTCTTAATATTAGGGATTAAGATCCCCACTGTTGTTGTTGGTATTTGAATAAGTAACACATATTGGTATCAGTAGTCCTGCGCTTCTTTGGCATAGTTCTTAGAGTTTGTTTTCTTCTAATACTTCATGGTTTAAGAATTTTGGCTATGAAAAATCTATAGGCTGTTATGAATTTTTGGCGAAAGAGCACTATTGATTTTAGTGTTGTAATATTTTGCTGGATTTGTTTGGAGGTTTAACAAATTACAGGCAGATGGCAGTGCAATCTATAGATCAACGTGAGTTTCTATTTTACAATACTTATTTTGAAACACATACTCTATTATTTTTTTGTCGGTGATCGGAGATAGTAATATGGAAAATTTTGATTCTTGACATGTTAAAGTCATTATTTTGATTCTTGATATGTATATATTTTAGATTAAAAAACACGATTCGATTATATTGTAAGGAAGATTATATATGTTAATTTGTAGTCCAATTTTCTTCACTTATGTATTATGTTAGTGACTTATTGGATAAATCAACATGCATATAGTGTTTCAATTCAAAATTGTAACTCCGCAAACATCGACACATGAAATCTTCAAAGCTGCAATTTGATACCATACGTCAAGAAGGATTGGAACATAGCATCGTACATTTAATCATCAAAAGAAGATTGTTACTATTTTGCTTAGATGTTGGAAGAACTCCAACTCTCCCTATGAATATCTAGGTATATAAATTTTGATTTGAATTTTTTGACTTCAAATATTGAATTGTTCTAGATTTATGACTTTTTTCGATTTTACTTTGTTCTTTGAGTCCACTATTGAATAGTAGTTCGCAAGCATTCTTAATTTAGGTTTTGGAATAATAGTTGGAATTGTTTGTAAAGGTTGTCAAGTGGAATATAAATTCTAACGAAATTCATCGTATTTTCATCTTCAACATTTATATAATAACATATATTTCATCATTTAAATAAATATTACATTAATTTTAATGTTAATTATTATTTTTGATAATTTTTTATGTATTTATTGTTTAACGTGATGCACACGTGCAACGCACGTAGACTAAACTAGTAATATGAATAGAAGAAAATGACTTTACAAAAACTTAATAGTTTTTTATTTATAGATCTTTTCTGTTATTATTTTATTAATATAACGTGAAAATAATCCTATAACTAAAAAATATTTATATTAGACTCAAACGCATAATCTCCCCAAATAGCAACTATTGTGGCCTTGTATTTAGAAGTTGACAACTTTTTCAAAATTATAGGAACTAATGGTCAGAAGATTGAAACAGGCACATAATCTGAAATTTAGTGGACGCTTGGCTATGAAAATTTTACAAAAAGTATTTTATTTAAATTTTTAAAGTTAAAATTGTATTTGGTCATACTTTTTGTAAAAATATTTAAAATTTGAATGTCTTTTTAAAATATATTTTATACCTCCAATTTCTAAAAACTAGCAATATCACCCAACTTGACTAATTTACCTCAAACATACCATTAAATTTTATCCAAAAGAGTAATACATATCTCAAAATAGATAGTCACATAATGTCACAGATTAGATCTCGTATACGCGATACTACTGTAACGACTCTTTAGGTCGTTTTGTGATTTTTGCTCATTTTTTTTCGTTTGACTCACCCCATAGCTTTGGATTAATATTTATGACTTGCGAGGATGGGTGGTTCGATTTCCGAGGTGATCAGATGAGTTTTGAAAAAGTTTTTAAGTTTTGAAAGTTTGAAACTTAGAAAGTTTGGTCAAGGTCAACTTTTGGCATTGGCAGGGTCGAATTCGAGTTTTGATGGTTCCACTAGGTGTAGAGGGTGATTTTTGTCCTAGTTGGAGCTATGGTTCGGTTTCCAAGGCTTTCAGGGGCATTTTGATCATTTAGTTGGATTTTTAAGTCTTCTTAAGTTTAGGGTTAATTTCGATCAACATTTGATCAAAACGATCTCGAAATGATGTTTTGACGATTCCATCATATCCTAAATGTGTTTTACAATTGATTTACACTATTGAATTGTGTTCGGAGGTCCCGAGGGAGTTTCGAGGGTCCGTTTTGAGTTTTTGGATGATTTTAACTTTGTTGTCAGCTAGTGCAGTGGTCCTCTTTCGCGATTGTGATGCGGCTATTAGATTGGTCTTCGCAATCACAATGGGTTGTGTGGGACATGCTCCACGATAGCGATGAAGAGAATTCCTAGGACAGATTTAAAATCCAACTTCGAACTTAAGCTTCATTTTCTATTTTTGGAAGTTTTAGAGCTCGTATTAAGGTATTTTTGAAGGGTTTTTAAAGATTTGGTGAAGGGGTAAGTTTCTAACCTTCCTTTTGGTGATTCTCCAATATCCCCGTTAGTTTCATCGAATTATTGCATATAAGAACTGAATTTTCGGGACTTTCTCTCCAAGGTTTTGAAAAGTGTAAATTGATGGTTTGAGATTCGATTTGAGCTTCGTTTTTCAGGAAAATTTCATATTTGAGTTTTTTATCTTATGAGTAAAAGAATTTTGAAAGAATTTTTTTTTATCGTCAAATTTGAAGGATTAAATTTTTGACCTAAGTTTGATCCAAACTTTTATTCTAAGATATGGGTATCAATGGTCTCGTCATATCCATATGTAGAGTATATTTTTGATAGATTGAAAGTGTTCCAAGGTCGTTCAAAAAGGGAAGACCGTGGTGTGACCATTGGTAACTTGTGGTTCAACATTGAGGTAGGTTATGACTTACACTTTTTCAGACTTAGCTTGGGTGAAAACTTATCATGTAAAATATGTTATGAGTTGGGTAAACTATTGAATTGAAATAGTTATTGAGATTATTTGATATTAAGTTGCTCGAATTTGGATTTATGTTGATGAATGACTTGAGAATTGGAAGTAATATTTTCTACATTATATTTTGAGTTGTTTATGAGAAGTTGAATTGTCATGATGGACACAATATGGAAAGTAATGGATTGATGAAGAGATGTGGCCTTTGGGCTAGATTAAATTTTTTTATCGATATTGAGGCTTGTAGCTTGTGTTTTTGAGTTGTACATTGCATTGTATTGATATGTCTATTGCATTCTACTTTCTTTAATCATTGTGACCATGAATCATACTCATTTTATGGACTTGATTTTATTTGTAAATGAAGTTTTGAGAAGACTTGCATGCCCAATAGAAACTATTCCGGATGGTTTTTACTGATTTATCATGTCGTGGACAAAATTTGACTTAATTTACTACTTTATGATGCCATGAAAATTTTTTGTCTGTACATGTCTGACGAAAAATTGTTTTGAGCGAGTATATGAACTTCCCAAGTCCTCCATGAGTTCCATCTCACAATATGCCACTGTGGAGGGGATATATATCGGTAGATTCATTTGACCGTTGCATCATGTTGCACCATATTGCATCATATATCTGTGTTTTATGTATTTCTCATGATTTGTCATTGGTATTAGACTGCTGAATTTTTTTTGCGTGCAGAATTAAGTTTAGCATTCATTATTCGATAGAGTAATTGCTTAAGCTCATTACGGCCTTGAGGCCTACTGAGTATTAGTGGTTTGTACTCATCTTACATTTTTTGCATCTTTTTTCTGATGCAGATCTTGGTATGAGTCACTAGAGCTGATTTGGATTTATTTGAGGTCTATCTTGTTTGTATTTGTGGTGAACTTTAACCTCCAGAGATTTACATGTTTCCCTCTCTATCTTCATTTATTATTTCTTTATGTTCAGACAATGATGTATCATATTTTGTTAGTTTTTTTACCTTGTATTAGACGCATTTGTGCACGTGACACTAAGCTTGGGGATTTATAGAGTTTATGTTTATTTTTATGTACTACGAGGGGGAAAGTTGATTTGTATCTATTCATTGTCTCTTTTACTTTACTTCCATTTTTATTACTATTTTGGTAATGTAAGAGAGTTTGGCTTACCTAGCAAGTTTGGGATGGGGTAGCTATTCTGTCCTTTGATTCCTTATTATGCAAAATTTGTTATCTCTTGAATTTCTAATCTTCGTGTTTCATTCTCTCACAGATAGTAAGAATGAGATTAGCTACGAGAGGATATGATATGCCTACACTCATTGCTAGGGCTCCCGCATGGGGTCAAGGCAAGGGTAGAGTCATGGAAAAAGTATGGAACGAGCTGCTGCACCAGTTAGGGGACGTGCCAGAGTAGTATCCTCTGAGATTGGGATTGAGGTTGAGTATGTGGCCTTTCAGCCAGAGGTTTTTGGCCAGCCAGGTGCCATAGAGTTTTATAGCGGCTCTAGTGCTACAAGACACATTGGTTTGCATTTTGAGTTTCTTGGGTATCACACAGATGGGAGCTCTACCTATCACTCTTGGTGGTTCACAGACTGGAGTTGGGGTTCAACCTCTAGATTAGGTTTAGGGTTTTTATACTCCCAAGGCACAGTTAACTGTTATGGCTCCTCGTATGGATGCTTTGCCAGTACCACTTATTGCTCTACTGGTTGTGGCTAGGCCGGTGATGATAGTTGAGGAGAAAAAGATGCTTGACAGATTTATTAAGATGGGTCCTCCCCGATTTGCAAGTGCTGCTAAGGAGGATGCTTATGAGTTCTTGGTAGCTATCAGAAGAGGTTGCATAACCTTGGTTTGGTTGAGTCACATTATGTGGACTATACTACTTTTCAGATGGTAGGACTGGTGAAGTAGTTGTGAAGGTATTATCTTAATTGCAGGATAGTTAGGTCGTCTTCTATGACTTAGACACAGTTTCTGAGGCCTTACTGGAGAAATATGTGCCTCATACATGAGAGAGAGTCTGAGGGAACAGTATGATGATCCTGAGTAGGAGCAAGTTTCATGCCTTATCTAGGCATGCATTGATGAGTATACCTATAGAAGAGGAGTGGATTAAGAAGTTTGTGAAGGGATTGATTACTTCTCTCCATTTGGCTATTGAGAAACTAGTGACTACTGGGGCGACATTCCAGCATGTGATTGATCATGCTAAGAGTATTGAGTTGATTCATCATCATGTTTATGGAGGTAGTGACAAGAGGTTCACAGATATAGTAGTTATTGTAGTTCATTATCCCAGGGTAGGGACTTCTCATATAGAGGTTATCATTACCATACTAGCATACCCATTCATGCGGCATTGCAAACTTCTGAGGGTGATCATTCTAGGTATATCAGTCAGGGCAGCCCACTCAAGGCAGATGTATAGAGGTTTGCTTTCTTGGTTCTCAGGTCACGGCGGACGTTCTATTTTATATGGACTATCTCATCAGCCTATGTCTAGTATGATGTCCTATGATTGCAAAGAGTTAGGTCATATTGCTAGATGGTGCCTTAGGCGCAGGCCAAGTGGGGCGCAACATGGTTCTTAGATTTAGGCCCAGAGGGAACAGACACCACCATCTAGAGGAGGTGCACAGAGTGGTAGAGGTGGTGTTTAGACAGGTCGTGGAGTTGGTCGTAGAGGCACACAGTTTGAAGGTAGACATAGAAAGTGTTATGGCTTTCTAGGTAGACTAGAGGCTGATGCTTCATATGCAGTCATTACACGTACCATTTTAGTTTGCCATCGGCCGGCTTTGGTGTTATTTGATCCTGGATTTACTTATTCATATGTGTCTGCCTATTTTTCTATGCACTTGGATATGATGTGTGATTCTTTGGCAGTTTCTATTCGTGTTTCTACCACCGTAGGTGATTCATTAGTAGTGCATCGAGTGTATCAATTTAGTTTTGTGAATTTGTTGGGGTATTATACTTGGGAAGATCTTATTATTCTTGATATGGTGGATTACGATGTGATTTTGGGCATGGATTGGTTATTTCCTTATAATTCTATCTTGGATGTTCATGCCATGACCATTACTTTAGTTATTCCTGGTATTCCTCATTTAGTGAGGAAAGGTATGGTTAGTCATGCCCAGAAGAAGGTGATCTCATTTTTAAGGTGAAAGAATGATTAAGAAAGGGTGTTTGTCTTATTTGGTGAACATTCGGGATACTATTATTGATACTCCCTCTCTTGAGTCAGTTCCCGTAGGGAATGAGCTTGTGAATGTCTTTCTGATAGATTTGTCGGGTATTTCACTAGATCGTGACATAGATATTAGCATTGATTTAGAGCCAATAACTTAGCCCATTTCTATTCTACTTTATAAGATGGCTCTGACAGAGTTGAAGGAATTGAAGGAGCAATTGTAGGATTTATTAAGTAACATATACATTAGACCTAGTGTTTCCCCTTGGGATGATTCTGTCTTATTTGTCAGCTTTAGGGTGCATCGGTGTTCTCAAAGATTAATTTGAGATTGGGCTACCATCAGTTGAAGATTCGAGCTTCACATATTCCTAAGACCACTTTTAGGACTCGTTAAGGCCACTGTGAATTCCTTGTCATGTCTTTGGGTTGACTAATGCACCGATGGTATTTATGAAGTTAATGAATGAGATGTTCTGACCCTACACGAACTCATTTGTGATTGTGTTCATCGATGACATCTTGATCTACTCTAGGAGTAGAGAGGAGCACAAACATCACTTGAGAATTGTACTTCAGACCTTGAAGGATAAGAAGTTGTATGTAAAATATTCCGAATGTGAGCTTTGGTTAGATTCCGTGGCATTCTTGAGGCACATGATGTCCAATGATGGGATTATGGTGGATATGAAGAAGATTGAGGTAGTTTTAGATTGGTCTAGGCCCACTTCACCTACCAAAATTTGGAGCTTTGTTGTTAGTTGGCTACTATAGATGGCTTGTTGAAGGGTTCACTTCGATCCTGTCTCCTTTGATCAAGTTGACTGAGAAGAATGTGGCACTTCATTGGTTTGATGAGTGTGAAGAGAGCTTCCAAAAGCTCAAATCTTTGTTGACTTTGACATTTTGACTTTACCTAAAATGGGTGAGCACTTTACTGTGTACTCTATTGCTTCTAGGGTTGGACTTGGGTATGTGTTGATGCAGAAAGGAAAAGTTATTGAATATGCATCTAGGCAGCTGAAGGTGCACGAGAAGAACTACCCTACTCATGATTTGGAGTTGGCAGCGGTAGTTTTTGCTTTGAAGACATTACCTTTATGGCGTTCATTGTAAGATCTTCACCGATCATCATAACCTATAGGACTTCTTTGACTATAAAGATATAAAATTGAGGTAGCGTGGCTGGTTGGAGCTGCTCAAGGACTATGATATGACGATTATCACTCGGGCAAGGTCAATGTAGTGGTGGATGCTTTGAGTAGAAAGTCAGTTAGTATGTGTAGTGTAACACCTAGAAATTTGAATCGACATTTAGACCAATACTTAGAGTTGTTTTCTGGTGTTTTTGGGCTTCACAAGAGAGTTCACGGCCCGTGGGGTAGCCCACAATTCGTGGGTTCACTTGTGGGATTCATCTAGTGAGTTCCGTAATTTCCATCAGCCTCATGAGTTGGTCCACGGTCTATGAAGGAGGCCATGAACCCTGGGGCTAACCGTGAATTCGACCCCGAGGACCCATTAGCCCCTTTCAGACTCCACAATTTAGGTCACGACTCATGAAAGGTCCCACTGTTCGTAAACGCACTCGTGGGATAGGACCAAAGACTTTGAAGTCTCTGGATCGAATTGATGAGTCACATCATATTTCATGGGTCACTTCACGGTCCATGAGGTAAGCCATCCGATAGAGAGATCTACACATTTTTAAAAGTTAAGTTAGGAGGTTTGGCCTTTTACTTACCTTAGGGCCCTATCGCATGTCATTTTTAACTTCTACCATGTGGAATTAAGGACTAATCAGTCGTATTATTCCTCATTCTTTCAAGTTAGAAACTCCTAAGTCATAAAGAAAAGAAAAGAATGCTGTCAAGCTCCAGACCTAGGGTTCTTCTTCAAACTTTCAGTCTTCAGTTCTAGTTCAAAGTTCTTCAATATTCAGGTATGTGAGTATTCAGTAAGGGTTTCACCCTTATGCCCAAAACCTCAGAGTTTTATAGTGATTTCATAATTCTATGATCTAGGGTTTATACCCAATTATATTTATTTTGAAGTTCAGTTCCCTTATGACATTTTATGACTATGGTTCTTGTCCAAAAATTAATTATACATGATTTCCCATGGTTTTCAATAAGTTAATTTATTATGAAAGAACTATGCAAGATTTAGGAGGCTTCAACCTATTTTCATTATGATTTATTAACTATGATCACATGGTCTGAGTATTCAGGAAAATTTAGCATGACTAGCTCAGTATTTCAAGACTTCAGCAGAAATAGTTATTTTCTAGTTCATGCTTATTTTCAACAGACAGTTTATCTATTATGAGCAAATAGTAAATAGTTTTGGGAGTAGTATTTAGCACTGAGAGGATGAGGGTTCCAGATAACCCAAGTCACATAACTATGTTGCCACTGTAGGATAAGGGTCTTTCGCTAGAATAGATTGACACCTTTAGCCCTTTAGGCTTAGTTTAGTGAATTCACGTCAGCTAGGTTCTATACCTTTGGCCGAGTATAAGGCACCCTCCCAACTGGGGTTGTATGTTGGACTCCATGCTGCCCACATGATTTATGTTGGTTATGAAAAAATCCGCAAATAACAATTTTACTTATGTTTAAACAATATGATTTCACAGTTTTAGCTTCAGACTTGTTTTGTATTCTCTTCAGTAAAAAAGCTTATGCTTTATAGTTTTGACTTATGCATTCCCAAATGTTTATACTTAACCCAGTTTTCAGTTATATTTTCATAGCACATGTGTTTCTCATGATTTAAAGTAAATGCATTATCTCGCATACTTAGTACATTCCATAGTACTGATCACATACTTTCTTTGTGTTGTATTCTTTCATGATGTAGATTCATTAGACCGCTCCCAGACTCAGGAATAGTAGTCCACTATCATGCCCAACAAGCTTGGTGATTCTTCCTCATTCAAGGACTTAGAGTTCAGTTTCATTTTTAGTTATTTTAGTATTTTAATCAGACAATTTCGAGTTAGCTAGGGATCTTGTCTCAGTAACTTTGCTTTTATAGTAGTAGAGGCTTTCAGACATAGTCAGTTATATAGTTACTGTTTTTCCTTTAGTTTTAACCTTACTTTAGAGATTTAAGTTAAATATTCACCTCAGTTAGTCCACTAGTTATGTTTTATGCTTCTTCTCAATATTAGTATATTTTGTAGTAATATGCTAGTGTCAAGGGTTATCTTGATATCACTTGTAGTTCTAAGTATCGTGTTACGTCCAGGGTGTAGACTCAAGTCGTGATAGGTAGCCTTGCATTGTTGTTAGCTGAGAAGCATTCTTTGTCTTTGGCATTCAGTCCTTAGACAATCGATTGGTGAGACTTGATATTTCTGAGCCCGGGAGGGTTCTTGTTTATAGCATATTAAGGCTCAACAGTATAAGGATGACAAATTGAAGTACATTCAAGACAAAGTGTTGAGGGGTGAAACTAGAGAGGCAGTGTTGGATCCGGAAAGGGTTTTAAGGATTAAGGGTCATATTTGTGTTCTTAGGTGGGTGGCTTGACTAGATTGATTATGGAGGAGGCTCATAGTTCTAGGTATTCTATAGGGGCAGCGATGATGTATTATTCTATCTATCTAGGGGCAGCGATGATGTATTATTCTATCCATCTAGGGGAAGTGAATATGTATCATGACTTAAAGCAACACTATTGGTAATATAGAATAAAGAGGGACATCGTGGAGTATGTGTCTAAGTGTTTAAATTGATAACAAGTAAAGTATGAGCACCAGAGACCAGGTGGTATGATTCGAAGGATGCCTATACCCGAGCGAAAGTGGGAGCGAATAGCTATAGACTTTGTGGTAGGTTACCACAAACTTTGTGGAAATTTGATGCTATTTGGGTCATTCTTGATAGGTTGACCAAATATGCTCGCTCCATCCAGTTCAGACTAGCTACAATTTAGAAAGGTTGGCTCAAGTTTACATTATTTGGGAATAGTTCATTTGCATGTGTACCTATTTCCATCATTTTGACAGGGGTATGCCATTCACATCTCATTTTTGGGGTTTGATGCAGAAGAAGTTGGGTACCAAAATTGAACTTAGTACAACATTTTACCCACAGGCTGATGTTCAATCAGATAAGACTTTTCAAGTCCTTGAGGATATGTTTTGTCCCGCCCCGAGCCTACCCCAAGAACGTAACACGGGATGTAAGGCCAGAAGTGATCCCAAGCTATCCCTTAGCCTTAGCATGACTTAAACATAACAATAAGCATATAGATATAGCGGAAGCTTAAATGAGATAATAAGCACTAAATTTGCATAATAAGTAAGTCTGAGAATAACAACCTAGATCAATGAATGCTACTGTATGACTATATCTGAAAAAGCCTCTAAAACTTATAAGATGAGTTGCTGGGACAAGACCCGCGGCTAACTCCAAATAATGAAGGAAAATGTAAAAGTAAACTAAACTCATAACTAAGCCCTCAGATGATGAGGACTCACCATTGCGACTGGAAATCCTATTGGTATCTAGCCACGAGTCTGGGAACGAGCGTCTGCATCTGCATCATGATAGGATGCAACACAAAGAGATATGCGCTCAGTACTATAAAATGTACTGAGTATGTGAAATATGCATATGTCATGATAAAAGTGTACTTTGAAAGCATGCTTAAAATTAAAATCATGCAATACTAGTAGAAATTGTAGTGCAAGGACTCAAGGTAAAATCATAAGCTAAAATCATGGTATAAATTTAAGTCATCAAATAATGAGTCTGAACTTGAAAGATAGTATCACGCTCCGAGACTACCCACTAGGCATAACAGGGGACCCAGGACCACAAGTGCCCCAAGTTAACCATTGGTCATAGCATATTCAGATATTCATAGGAAAACATAGAGGAAACATAAATAGAAAGGTAGGCAACCCACTCTATAAATGATAAAGTCAAGATAAGACATAATCCGAAAGAGAGACCGAATATTATCTATGTCTGAAAGCCTCTAACTATCATAAAGAGTTGATGGGATAATACCCCAACTTGGAAAAATACCCCAACTAACTCAGATGGTGGATTCCCATGGGACATCACACCCGCAACGCCCGTGGTAATGCCCATCGAAGCAGAGGACGTCTCGGGAGAAGTTTGCTAAAAGACCCCAACGATGGGTTCCCACGGGCCATTGCACCCACGATACCCATCGTGACTGCCCGTTAGGCTGAAGAAAACTGGCTTAAAGCCACTGGCTATTTCCACAGCGTGCCCCACGGCTCGTCGGGGTTTCGACGCCCGTGGTGGCTGACTGTGGTGATCAACAGTTGCAGCAAAGTTTATGGATTCAAGGTTTGTTAGCTGATTCAAATTTCGGGGTATTACAATATCTCCCCCTTGGGATCATTCATCCTCAAATGAAGACTAAGTAAGAAAAACTGGAGAGAAAACAGCCCAACCAAGAAACAAAACATTAAAACTCAAAGACAAACATGAAAACTGAGCTTTTTAACTTAAAACATGACTAAGCTAACTTCAGAAAACATGACTCTGTGCTAGGATTATGAGAGAAACTGATGGATAGATATAGAGGGACATACTAAGGAGGAAACTATTACCTCAATCTGAAACTGAGACGGAAGGAAAGAGATTAGGGTACTTGGCCTTCATGGCTGCTTCCACTTCCCAAGTAGCTCCCTCAACTAGCTGATTTCTCCAAAGGATCTTTATCGAAGCAACTTTTTTGTTTATCAACCTCCGAATCTGACGATCAAAGATCTCCATGGGAACTTCCTCATAAGTAAGGCTATACTTCACACTCACATCTTCTAAAGGAACACGGTCGGATCACCAACACACTTTTTCAACAAAGAAACATGGAAAACCGGATGAACCACTTCTAAATCTGTTGGCAAATCCAACTCATAAGCAACACTAACAACTCTCCTCAGAATCCAGTAAGGACCTACGTAGCGGGGACTAAGTTTCCCTTTTCTTACCGAATCTCATCACACCCTTCATGGGTGACATCTTCAGAAATACCCAATCATCAACCTCAAAATCTAACTTTCTTCTCCTCACATCTGCATATGATTTCTGTCGACTCTGAGAATTCTTCAACCTCTCCCTAATGATTTGAACCTTCTCCATAGTATCATGAATCAAATCTGGACCAATCAAAGTTGTCTCACCTACCTCAAACCAATCAATAGGAGATCTATACCTCCACCTATAAAGTGCCTCATAAGGAGCCATTTGGTTGCTAGAATGAAAGTTGTTGTAGGCAAACTCGATAAGAGGTAAGTGATCATCCCAATTACCTTTGAAATCAATCACACAGGATCTCAACATATCCTCCAAAGTATGAATAGTACACTCTGCCTGGCCATCCGTCTGTGGTGAAAAGTTGTGCTAAGCTTAACCTGAGTACCAAGACCTTTCTGAAATGACTTCCAAAACTGGAATGTAAACTGAGTACCCATATATGAAATGATAGACAATTGAATACCATGCAATATGACTATCTCCCAAATGTAGAGTCTGGCATAATCATCTGCTAAATCCATGGTCTTAACAGCCAAAAAGTGAGATGACTTAGTCATCCTTTCGACAATCACCCAAATAGAATCATGCTATCTGCGAGTACGAGGCAAACCAGTAATGAAATTCATATTGATCGCTTCCCACTTCCAAGTAGGAAGATTAATATCTTGAGTCATACCACCCGATCGCTGATGCTCTACTTTCACTTATTGACAGTTGGGACACTTAGCCACAAAACCTTCTATATCCCTAGTCATGCCATTCCACCAATAGACTTTCCGTAGGTCACGATACATCTTGGTGGCACCGGGTTGAATAGAATACCTAGAGCTATGAGCCTCTACCAAAATCTGTTGTCTCAACCCATCTATGTCAGGAACACATAATCGACCCTGATATCGAAGCACACCATCTCCTTCTTGGGAGAAAACCTCTACTCTTTGCTGATGGACTGCACCCTTCAACTGGTGCAAAATAGGATCACCGTCTTTCTTATCTTTCACTTCAGCTACCAAAGATAATTCGAAACCATTCTGAACAATAACCCTACCTTCTGTCGAATCCATAAGGCGAACTCTTAATCGAGCAAGTCAGTGAACATCCTTGGCTATTTCCTTCATTTTGTCTTAGACCAAAGACACACTACCCATAGACAATATACTAAGTGCATCCGCCACGATATTGGCCTTACTCGAATGGTAAAGTACGCTCATATCATAATCCTTAAGAAGCTCAAGCCACCTCCTTTGATGAAAATTCAATTCCTTTTGAGTGAACACATACTGAAGACTCTTATGATCGGTGAATACATCCACGTGAACACCATACAAGTAGTGTCTCCAACTATTCAAAGCAAAAAGCATGGCCACCAACTCAAGATCATGAGTAGGGTAGTTCTTCTCATGAATCTTAAGTTGTCTAGAAGCATAAGCAATCACCTTACCACGCTGCGTCAACACACAATCCAAACCAATCCTAAAAGCTTCACAATACACCACAAAGCCATTTAGGCCCTCAGGTAGAGCCAACACTGGACTTGTGGTCAATCTGGTTTTTAATTACTAAAAGTTTTTCTCACACAGATCAGACCACTAAAATTTCACCTTCTTCCAAATCAACCGAGTCAATGGGGCAGCAATGGAAGAAAACCCTTCCACAAATCTCCTGTAGTAACCAATCAAATCCAAAAAGCTCCTAATATCGGACCGAAAAGTGGGTCTAGTCCAGTTTTTTACTGCCTTATTCTTTTGAGAATCAACTCGAATACCATCTCTAGGCGTAATATGACCCAAAAAAGCAACAGACTGCATCCAAAACTCACACTTGCTAAACTTAGCAAATAACTGCTGGTCCTTGAGAGTTTGCAACACCACTCTCAAATGGTCTACATGCTCCTCCTTGCTCCGAGAATAGATAAGAATATCATCAATGAACACAATCACAAATATGTCCAAATACTACTTGAACACACGGTTCATCAAATCCATAAAGGCTGCAGGAGTATTCGTTAGTTCAAAAGACATAACCTCAAATTCATAATGACCATAAAGAGTTCTGAAGGTTGTCTTCGGAATGTCACACTCTCGAACACGGAGCTGATGATAACTGGATCTAAGGTCGATCTTGGAGAAGTAATTGGCACCCTGAAGCTGATCAAATAAGTCATTAATCCTAGGAATGGGATACTTATTCTTGATTGTGACCATGTTCAACTGACAGTAGTCGATACACATTCTGAGGGAACCATCTTTCTTTCTCATGAATAAGACTGGAGCACCCCATGGAGAGATGCTAGGTCAAATAAAACCCTTATCAAGGAGGTCTTTCAACTGATCCTTTAATTCATTAAGTTCAGCTGGAGCCATCCTATAAGGAGGAACAGAGATAGGTTGCATATCTGGAAGAAGATCTATCCCAAGTCAATATCCCGCTCAGGAGGGACTCCAGGCAGATTTTCGGGAAACACTTCTGAAAACTTATTCACAATAGAAACTAACTGGATAGATGGGGTTTCGAACTTCGTGTCCATAACCCGAACTATATGATAAACGTAACCCTTAGAAATCATCTTCCTAGCTTTAAGATAAGATATGAAATAACTCTTCGGGGATAGAGGACTACCTTGCCACTCTAAGACAGGTTCATTCGGAACTTGAAACTATAAATTCAAGTACGACAATCAACCGAGGCATAACATGCATACAACCAATCAGTACCAAGAATAACATCAAAATCAGTCATCTCTAACTCTACTAGATCTGCTGAAGTGACTCTATGAAGGACTGAGATAGGGCAACTTCGGTAGATTCTTTTGGCTAGGAATGACTCACCAACAGAAGTAGAAACACAAAAGGGTTCTAAGAGCTGATCAGGACTAATCTCAAACTTGCAAGCCATATAAGGGGTCACAAAAGATAAGAAGGCACCAGGGTCCAATAAAGCATACACATCGAGAGAGAAGACTTTCAACATACCAGTAACAATGTACGGTGAACTCTCTTGGTCCTGGCGAGAGGACATGGCATAAAGGCGGTTCTGGTGCTGACCACCAGAACTAGAAGTAGTGCCTTGCTGGGCTGGTCGACCTTCTGATGCTGCTAGGGCAGACTGAGTCCTACCACCTCCCTTTCCCTTCTTGGCTGAAGGGCAATCTCTAATCCGATGTCCAGCCTTATCACACCCGAAGCAACTACCTGAACTGGCTAGACACTCACCAGGATGACTCTTCCCACACTTGCCACAAATGGGGTAGAAAGGCCCCTTGGCAACACTTCCCTGAGACTGCAAACCTGAACCTCCACCAGGCTGATCATAGCAAGGCATGGGGGACTGGGTAGGAACACTAGCTAAAGAATGAATGGGGATTGATGATTTCTTCTGAAATGAAGAGCGATGTCCGCCTCCAGACTTCTGATGGCCAAAATCCTAACTCTCCTATCTAACCCTCTTGCTCTCCCTTGCTATCTCCCTCAACTTGTCTCCCTCAATCTGATGGGCATGAGTCATAAGTTGAGAAATATCTATGTCACCCAAAAGCATCATGGACCTACACTATTTCTTTACCAAATCTGATACTCCGTAAACATACTTACTCATCTCATTCCACGGGTCAGCCACCATAGAAGGAGCATACCTAGAAAGTTGGATGAACTTCAATCCGTACTCCTGAACCGACATATAACCTTGCCTTAAATTAACGAACTCTTCGACCTTAGCTTGTCTCAACTCCCTCGGGAAGAACCAGTCAAGAAAAGACCTCTTGAAGCATTTCCAAGTCATAGGGACCACATCCCTAGCTCTAGCATCTTTCCACTGAGTGAACCAAATATGAGCCACGTTCTTGAGTTGATAGGAAACTAGCTCAATACCATTAACACCACCCACTTGCATTACACCAAAGATCTTCTTTACCTCCTCCAAGAAATTTTATGGATCCTCACCAACTTTCGAACCCAGAATTCAGGTGGGTTCATGCGAATAAAATCTTAGACTCGGGCTGCTACTCCACCTTGAGGGTGGTCAGTGATAGGAGCCTGCTGATTGGCATGAGCGGCCATAGTCTGAGCTAGCATATGAATAGCATTCTTGAACTCCACATTTGTGACCTCGGAGTCTGGAATAGGAGGGTCAATATTTCAGGCGGCTCAGTGAGGCATGACACAGTGAGGAGGCATAATCTGAAACATAGAAAGAATGGATTAGAAGGGTAATAGAGTTAAACTTTATCGCACGATATTGATCATGAAAGAAGTAAAGTTTTTCCTAAGACACCTCGTAGCTTTCCTCTCATAAGTATGGCACACTTCACATGCATGAAAGAGATGCTACTCGATGCAGCTTTTAGACCCCCTAGAACTCCTAAACTTGAGGCTCTGAAACCAAGTTTGTCACTCCCCGAGACTACCCCCTAGGCGTAACACGGGACCCGGGACTACAAGTGCCCCAAGTTAACCCTTGGTCATAGCATATTCAGATATTCATAGGAAAGCATAAATAGAAAGTGTCACGACCCAACCTATCGAGCCGTGTGGGTGCCTACTCTAACCACCTAGATAGATGAACCCATACCACCCATCTAACGGGTAACTTTCAAAAAAGCAAAGTATAGCCTTGATAACCTCATTCCAACCTAAGGAAACATTTCAGCCTTAATATCATAAAGAAAACTTTTATTTTGGCCTCGAAAAGTAATGAGCAGTTTACAACTTGAAATACCCCTCCCTAGGATCTAGTCTAAACAGGTACAAGAGCTACTACATGATTTATACAAAAAGAATGTAAAAGAGACACAACTCCCGTCATAGAATTGAGGAGAGAAGTTATTGTAGATCACCACTGTCATAAACCTATGAAACATCACCGATCCTGCAACCAGACTATACCAAAAAGGTATAGCAAGAGTAGAATCAGTACAAACACACGTACTGGTAGGCATATCGGTCGACCCGAATCCACTCCTATTATCATATAAGAAAAATCAGAGAAAGCATGAATTTAACAATATGTCTTCATCCTCCAACATCTTCCCTATTTAGGGTTCAAGCCTCAACCCTTCCTATTCCTTCCTCTGCCAACCCCCTCACTCTCCAGACTTCTCAAGTCATACTAACCTTAGAATTCCTAAGTCGTACTAATATTAGACTTCCCAAGTCATACTAACCTTAGCCCAACCACTAAGTCCAACCCTGACTACCTCCCCATTATCCCTGTCAACCCCCATTACTATACATTTGGACACAACCCAGTCACTGTCTATCCAGACCCGCTATCCTCTTAGTGTTACTCACAAGTACCCAGACACCTCAAGGATCTCTAGGGCCGGTTCCCAACCTGAAAATCACAACTAATAATGCAACCCCAGACTCTCAGTCATTTCCTAGCTTATCAATCACATGGAATCCACCGTTATGACCCTGACCAACAATCAATGACAGCAATTAACCTTTCCTTTTATTATAGCCCAGACTCACCCTTCGATCCCCTCTAAACAACACCTAAGTGTTAAACATGCACCCCGATCTACACCAAGACCAACTCAGAATCAGATATAACAATAACCCAGCCTCTTAAGGACCATAAGCAAATATCATATTTCAAAAATACAACCCGATCCACTCATGGAACCAACAACAAGTGCACAATGCAATAAAGTGTCGCGCCCCATTTTTCTCACGAAAAGCGGGATTCGACGTGACAACTCTTTTAGGATGAAAAAGAGTGAAGAGTCGCCACCTAACGAATTTAAGGCGCGTTAGGGCACCATCTAACTGATTATAATTAAATTAAATTTTAAGTCTACCCAACTAGAGAATCGGGTAAGGGTTCAAGTTACCTCGAAAGGAAGGTGTTAAGCACCTTTCGAGGTCCACAAATGTGGGTCCCTGCCGGATTCATTATTTATGTGGAGAGTATGTGATAAACAAAGATCGGTTGATAAATTCAAGTAAAAATATTACTTTTTAAAAGAAACAGATAAGCTAGGCTAATTAAATTATTAATAAATCTAAGTGAAAAAGAAATAGGCGCAAATTACAATTAACATACATGAACGAGTAAATAAGAAGCGAGATAAGCAAGAGAAACGAATTGACACAAATGATATAAAGAAGATAACTTAATTACTAAGTGACTTAGTTAACTACCCCAAACAAATGGAAAGAAACAAACCTAGGTAAATTTATCCTATTCGGATCAGCACCCGACTTATTTATCGAAGATAATTCCGAAGACATTGTCGTATTCTGCTCGGTTCAATTTCCATCATGTCCGTCTATCTACCCGCCTAAGTTGGTTATTAAGATTATTATTAGCCTAAAGCGCGTACTAAAGAAATGAAAAAGTCTAACGTACCTTTGTATGCCTACTCGTCCCGACTTAATATCCAAGAGGCATTGGACTACTATTTGAGTATGGGTCTAGACAAATAAAACCCAAGGTTACTAATTAGACTCGAGCTTTAGCGTCAAACAAAACAAGAAAGACTCTAAACATGTAGCACGTAACGGTCTCAAGTAGGCCTCTTATTTAATTAAAAGATAGGCAAGGTTATTAAAACATGCTTCAGGAATGAACATTTTTATTAAACTACAAGCATGAGTTATAATGATGGAGACATGCAGAAAATCTATCAATCAAACCCCATAAGCATGATATCTAGTTATTTATGCATACTAAAAAAAAAGATTTAATACTGTGGACAGATAAATATTAACATGCTGAAACTAATTAACATGCTAAAACTGACAGCCAATTAAACTGCTGAAATAGATTTTAACTCACATGTGGCTCCTAATTTAAAGGCTGAAACTGATTTCAAAACCTATAACATGATAACTATTTTGAATTATATGCTAAAATAGATTTTGAATGATAGCTAATAACTAGCATGCTGAACCAGATTATTTATTAGACATAATAACTGATTGTGTTAATGTTAAAACAGATATAAACCTATTAAATGATCAGTATTCACAGCTACTATACATGCTGTCTATTGTTAGGTCCTGATTAATTAGTTTAAAGTCTTAATAGCATGGTGTCTAAGTGTGATGAATTTATTTAACATACTGGAATAGAGCAGATTCTGAAAGCATGCTTAAATGAATCCGAAAATCATGATTTCTAAATGTTTATCTGATTTACGCATGCTTGAATTACTGCCTACATGCTGGGCGTGCAAAAATTTAAACTTAAATCACGCTTGAGCCATTTAAAGCTTAAAAACATGATTCTTTAATGACAAATTTAATTTAAACTTAAACACGTAGATATTTCAACACATACTAACTGCATGCTTGCGAATAATAAAACTTTTAAACATGGTTTTGAGTGTAACAATTTTAAAATAACACCAGACACATTTCAAAGTCCTATAGACATGATATCTACGCATTATACTCGAACAAGCTGCAAATTTATTTAATCCTACGAACGTGGTGACTAATTAATTCAACATGCTAGCCATTTATTTAGATCCTATAGCCATGCTCTCTATATTTTCAAATAGGTAAAACAGATAGCAAATAGTTTGCCCTTCCCCCATAGCAGCCCCCCTAAAGTATCTTATTTATCGCTGGAGTTTATACAAAATATTACAGACCCAAATGAATGAATATACAAAGAGTAACAAAATTAATAAAATCTAAGGTCTATAGAAATCTCCTAGTCTCGGGCAACTCTTCACTGTACCATCTTCTAACAACCTGTCAAACATGTAAACACAAGGTTCAGAGGACCCAATTACACCCCCATAAGACCGTCTCTGACATGTCAGAGTTCCTGAGAAACTCAAGGGTTCTAGGCAGTGCTCATGTCAAGGGATAGGGATGCATTAGGATCTCCGTATTTCATGCAATACCGCACGGACAACCCAAGGCAGATTCATTATATTCATGTAAACTAACAAACAATTATATAAGGCAGGAGATAACTAGATTTCACATATAACAGGAGCCTCATGACTAAGGCAAGTAGGCAGAAGCTATTAAAACTCTAAACCTCCGTAGATATGCTTTCTATCTTATTCACGTATTTGAACACCCACATACATCAAGCAAAATATAGTTGATTAAGAAGTGGGAAACTGTCACATAAGAAATTGAAACATGATAGGACACTAACCTGTTAGCGGAGGATAAGTAAAGAAACTAGAGAAAGCAACACTTAGCACCAACAACCTTGTTCACAGAGGAAAAGTACTACTAATATGAAAGTGGTAATGTGTGAGAGTCTCCCCATTAGTGAAGGGGAGGACTGATTTTTATAGTAAAGTAGGAGCCTTTGGTAAAAGGAAAGGAATTAATCACAATAGTAAATAAGGGGAGCATTTTTCCTTGATTAATCATAGGGAATCAATTAGTGCAAATCAGTCAAAGTTTTGCCATAAATAGGCGAGTACAAGCTATTTCATAATAAAAGGAGAAAAGACATATACCTTCTTTTGAAAGGAATCCGTCCCGTTCTAAGAGTAAATTTTAGATAAATTAGTGAATTCACCATAAAAGAAAGTAAATAAAATTATTTAAAGAAGAAGAATATTTGAAAACCAATTATGGGGATTGTTTTCCTTTAATGGGTCAATAGAAATCAATTAGCAGGCCAAACATATATTAAAATTGTCACAAGATGATATATGTAAGGAAGGAGAGAAAATCAGTTCACAATTACCACATACAAAGATAAATTCAAATCATCACAGATTTCTAAAATAAACAATTACTAAGACTAAAGGAAAATATCAATCATGCTCAGTTACAGATTAAATTGACAGAATCAGTCAATGAACAAAATTATAGCTTTGTCATAGAGGAAAGAAATAAATAACCATATCTTCAACTCAATCCTCTCATGCTTATACACGGACCACATAATACTTCTTCGAAGACGAGAATTGTATTCCAACAGTAAGATATGCTTTTAACACGTGGGACATATTAACGAAGGACAGCAAGCAGAGGCAAATCAAGTCGATCCGAGCTTAGAACATGAAGCAGCAAATTGAATTCAACACAAAGATGACTCACCAGTTTCAGCCTTAGACCATAACAACAGTAGTCAACCAAATGCTAATAAAATCAACTTCGCCAATAGAACAAGCGTGTATTTTGAGTAAAGGATCATAAAAATGGGGTTCTTTGCATACAACAGTCCACATGAAACAGTTACCACAACATTATAGGTTTTAAGCACAAATTCACAGTCAAAATTTACCACGTTCACATATCTAAAGATCTGGTAACAACAAGAATACGACAATCTTGAACAATAAAAGAAACCAAACCAAAAATGAGTTCATGATATCCCATCGAAACATCAAACTCTGACGATGACCAAAATGGCAGATCTGGTTTCATAGACCTCAACGTCAACCATCATTTAGCTGCAAAAATCGATGATGCCTCCTTTGTCTAAGTTCTCTGCCATTCGCCGGAGGAAAAGAGAGCGGTAGTTAGGGTTTTTCCGATGAAGAGGAGAAGAACGGGGGGAGATGCAAGGCGGTAGTGGAGCGGTGGTTTCTGGGGGTAGCCGGAGTTTGGGTGGCTGTTTGATGGGGGTTTTGCTGGAGAACGAGACGGCGATAATGAGCTGCCGCTCGTCGGTGGAGGGAAAAGAGGGATGGTGGTTTTGTTTTTTCGGGTGGCTGTTGGGGCTTGCCGGTGCATGAAGGAGCGCCAACGGTTCAACGGAGGAGGAGAGTGACTTCGTCTAGCTCTGGTCGGAGAAGGGGGCAAAGGAAAGCGGAAAGGTAAAGGAGAGATGTTTGGGGTGGCGGCTATGAAGATGGTGGCGCCGGTTGGTGGTGGAAATGGAGGAGAGAAGGGAGAAGAGGAGATGGAGAGAAGGGAGAAGAGGAGATGGAGAGAGGGTGGAGGCGGTTGAGGAGAGTGGGGTTAGGGTTGGGGGTGTGTTTCTTTAAAAGGAAAGAAGAAAAGGGGTTTGATCTCGGCCGTTGATCGTATTAGATCAACGACTGAGATTTGATTAGACTTGGAATTTAAAATTGGGCCAAATTAGTCCAATTTAGGCTAAAATTGAAATAAATCGGGTAGAAAGGGGCTAGGATTTAAATAATTTGAGATTAGAAATTGAATTCGGACGGCTATTTAATAAATAAACTACTACGTATATAAAATTTAGTAGATAAAATAATAAGATAAAATAATAATTAACAATAATTATCAAAACATAAATTATTTTAAAAAATAAATAAATTACGTATATACATTGTACATAAAATAAATGACATGTAATATCATATGAAATTTATGATAAAAATAGTAATAATAGAGAATAATTATATATTTATATACTAATTTTAAAGTGTTAACACGTAATTTATTTAATAAATCAAGTAAAATATACAATAAGTTAATATTTAAAATAATTATTATTATTAAAATAACAGCCCGAGAGAGGTATAAGGAGGTCAAAATTGAGTGTCAACAGCTGCCCCTTCCTTGCTCGGAAATGAAGAATGAATTATCGGGCAAGGAACGTTGACTTAGTAGCCAATTTTGTCCGATCGGAGGCGTAGTTCTTCGAAATCGGAGAAACAAGGGGGAATTATAAAAAGTTGCGGCCGAGACTTCGTTTTTCAAGTCGCCTACATATCCCTATTTTTACGGGAATCAGGCCATGTGTTTCTAGATTTTAGGGACAGACAAGATTCCTAAATACAATTGACAAATATGATTTTTGAATCAGGATAGTACGAGTTGTCAAGGTTAGAGTATGAGCAAAATGGAATGTGAATATAATTTACGAATAAAGAATTATGCATTGAAGAATTGCTCTTTGCCGTTTCTTGTCTTGCCTGCAGCTTCTAACACAACTAGATAAAATTGTTAGCTCATTAATATAGAGAAATATTGAATAATGTGGCGCAAAATAGTAATAAATAATAATGAAGAGAAGAGGTGAGAAAGCTTATCAATTTAATGTTGTTGCAGTATTTTTGAAAACCTCAAAAATTCTGCCCCAGTTAATACCTTTAAAGAGAAATCATCAGTCGTTAAACCTGTGGATGTTAGTACGTAAGGATTTTTTTTTAAAAATAATTTATATATTTTGTAGGGCCAAAAGAAGATGTCTTATTGTAAGACGAACGAGCCTAAGTGTACGTTTGTAAGGCGAACGAGCCTGAATGTTCATTTGTAAGGCGAATGAGCCTGAACGTTCATTTGTAAGGTGAGCGAGCCTAAAATGTTTCTTTGTAAGGCGAATGAGCCTGAACGTTCATTTGTAAGGCGAACAAGCCTGAAGTATTCCTTTGTAAGGCGAACGAGCCTGAATGTTCATTTGTAAGGTGAACGAGCCTGAATATTCATTTGTAAGGCGAACAAGCCTGAAGTATTCCTTTGTAAGGCGAACGAGCCTGAATCACTACTAGAAAAACAGGAAAAACCGACATCTAGAGGTCGGTTTTCCCTGAAAAACCGACTCAAAACCGACTCAAAAGCCTTAGTCGGAAAAAGCATGGTTGGTTTTCTATACCGACATCATGAGGTTGGTAAATACCGACCTCCGAATGTCGGTTTTAATTTTAAATCCAAAAATTAAGAATTTAATATATATTTTATTTTGTTTTATTTCCGACTTCCTGAAGTCGGTTTTATTTAATTATATTTTTATTTATTATTATTTTTCCGACATCTAGAGGTCGATTTATTTTTTAAAAAATATTATTAAAAATATAATATACCGACCTCCGATGGTCGGTATTGTTTAATTTTTAATTTATTATTTTTTTGGTTTTTCGACCTTCGGAAGTCGGTATTACTGAAATTTTAATCTATTATTTTTTTGATATTTCGACCTCCTGAGGTCGGTATTATTTAAATTTTATTTTCTTATTTCACGCGATTCCGACCTACTGAGGTCGGTTTTTTAGAAAATTTTATTCAAAAAACCGACTACCTGATGTCGGTTTTCTGGAAAATTTACCCAAAACACCGACCTCAGCAGGTCGGTTTGTTATCGATATTTTACCATAAAATTGGCAGTAAATTGTTGCAATTTGAATTGCCCACCTGCATATTTGATAATGCATATATTCAACCAAAACTAGCTCAAATAGCTGTCAACACGATATTTTTCTATATTTATGTTTCACTACTTCAAATTAAACTTAAAATACGATCAAACAATCTAAAAAGTGTACAAACTATATATACTAAGTCCAAAATGTCTAGTAGTTAGGTACAACTACTCATCATTAGCATCCTCATCCTCATCCTCTTCACCCTCCTCACCCTCCTCACCCTCGATATCAGACTCATCCACTAGGCATCGACGTTTATCACTAGCACACTGAGGAATAATCTTTCCCGACTCAAAAAGAGATTTTAACTGGGACTGAAGCTCCGCATACCTCTTGTTCTCTATCTCCTTTGCTGCTGCAATCTGTGCAATTTGCTCGTCTCTTTTCTTCTCTCTTTCGGTTGATGAAGCAAGCTCGGCAGTGAGCATAGATATCTCCTCCTTCATTACAAACATGGTCGCTTTATCCACATTATCGAAGCCTGAAGATGATGGACAATAAAACCAGGGTTTCTTCTCCGCATAAGCCTTTTGTGTGTAACCATAGACTGAACCTCTTACTGGTTCACCCGCACTCTCTCGCCAAAATTGTTCTACTTGTTCATCTGTAAGCGGCGTGTCCTGACTTTCAGGAGGTTGAGTACTACGGTACTCCTGAATTCTTTGCACAAACGACTCCTATATTTAAATGAATAACTCTTAGCATAAGAATATAATAGATAAAAGAAAAAAAAGAATAAAAAAAATAGTTTGAATGCAGTTCTTACATGTGTCTGCTGAGCACGTGTCTCACACCAACTTTCATCTGTGGAATTTTTTGGCGTCTTTGTGTGACAAACTTTGAATAATTCTTCCTGTGTTACAGGCCTACCCAAGTCTTTTTCCTGCAAACAACATGCATATAATGTGCTTATTAATCTCCAAAAGCTACTTATCAAAAAGGATAATTTTATTTAACTGAATTAAGAAAATATACCATTCTCTTCTTTCTAGTAAGCTGGCTAATGGCCCCACTAGTGTGCAAAGAGCCGCCCTTATCCGATGCTCGAGCCTTCTTCCCGATCTCCCTTCTCTTAAGAATTTTTTCATCAGTTTTCCAGAAATTCAATAACTTGGCCCACATATCTGGCACCACAAAAGATGGAACTCTATTTTCTTCCCGACATTCAGAAAATAGGCCACTAAGCGCCTTCCCAGCTCTATATTTGAAGTTACTTTGAACTTTATTCTCATGCTCGGGAGCCCATACGTAATATTTCTGCAATAAAAAAAATAGTTAAATATTTATTCTAGAAATGTATAGCGAATTTAAATGTATATAATGTGAATTTAATTGAAAAATATTTTTACCCTAAATTCTATGAAGATCTTTCCTTGGATATTAAGTGGTATCGAACCCCAAGTCGGGTACATATTATTATAAAATAATCCGATGCAATTAAGGATTATTTTTGTCATTCCTTCATCCGGAAATAACCTGCAATACAAGATTAAACACTTGGAATATAAATTTGTAAATTAAAAAATTAAAAAATAAACATATAAAAAAAAAGATGTAATATAGTTGAATAATACCTATATCCTATAGGCTCGATGATGAGTCTCAGGGTATGGTCTCTATCACCTGACTGTAAACCACCTAGCCGTGGACCATGTACATCTGAGTGCTGGGTCGTGGGAGTATTAGAACTCGAGCCACTGGAACCAAGACGAAGACCTGAAAATCCAATTGATCCACTAGCAACACTGGACTGACTAGTGCTGGCTGATGGCAAGGTAGACTGATGACCAAGATGGGAATAACCCTGTAGTGTTTGGTAACCCGAAGTGGGTACCATGACGGGCAAAGATATAGAATGACCAGAAAGTGGAGTCACGCGAGTAGAGGCATTATGTGACTGATGTACCGAGTGAGTAGCTGAAAGTGAGGCTTGTGGTGAGATATAAGCTCGCGGGGGCTCATCAGCTATCACGACCTCAATGGGTCTTTCAGAAGTATTGAGCTTTTTTTTCTTTTTTAGATTGACGGGTTTCTTTTGGTTAGCCTTGTTCTTATCTACCATCTATTAAAATGAAGGTGAAGTTAAAAGAAAAAACATAGAACTGTAAAGGAAAAACTCTTAAAATGAAGGTCTAGTTAAAAACAACAACTTAGAAATGCTCAGGTTACTAATATTTTGAACAATAAACTTAACAACAAACACAATGACCAAAATTGAACTTCAGACATGACTCTTGATTAAAGAACTATAATTGAAGATTACATTTTACAAATCTAAGAAGGCTGTAAATATTAAAAGAAATATCCTCTTCGGATTCAATAATTAAAAATAATGAATACAACATGCTAATTGCTATTCATCCTCTTCGGAAGTTTCGTCCCCATCTATCCATTCATTCTCTTCGGAAGTCTCCTCCTCAGTTGCCCATTCAACTTCTTCATCTGTTGATTCATCCTCCTCGACATTTGGTAATGTTTCTAACTCTTCTCTACTAACTTCTTCTAAAATGTGATCAGGATGCTCCAAGTTGGTTTCTAACTCAACGTCCACTTCTTGGTGAACAATTGCTATTTCGTTTTGATAAGCAACATCCAACACATTCTCAACTTCCACCCGCCCCATAGGCTTAGTTTTGATTACAACCCACCAATCAGACTTGTCCCTACACAACAGATAAGGAGCATAGTACACTTGCTTAGCATTCTGTGCAATAATAAAAGGATCATAAGCATGATAAGTCCTGGTGTGTTTGACTTCAATGATGTTATGTTGCTTAAGTTCTCTTGTACCTCTGTTTGGTTTTGGATCAAACCACTTGCATTGAAAAAGTACAATTCTTTTGATTGGCCAACCAGAATACTCCACCTCTAGAATCTCCTGTAGCACGCCAAAATAATCAACGTTCTCATTTTGGTTTCCATCGCCACCTTTAACCCAAACCCCACTATTGTTAGTTTTTCTATTCTTTGAGTATTCCTCCGTGGAAAATTTAAAACCATTTACATTATATTGGGACATTGTATGAACTTTAATCGGTCCCCAAGAAATATCCTTGAAAAATTGATCAAATGTGGCGGCATTTTCTGAATTGTAGACCTATATATGGTTAGTAAATTAAAAATAGTGTTAGTAGAAGGAAGAGAACTATACGTTGTTGTTATTATGTATATATTATAACACTTACCCAATCAGTATACCATGTTGTAAATGACAAACACACTTGATCATGGCCATATAGCTCCACAAAATAACTGTAGTATCACATTAAAAATATAGTTAATTTTCTTAATGAAATTGTAGTTGAATATGTTGTGTAAGTATTCAATTTCCTTACTCTAAAAAGGGCTGGACTTCTGGGCAATTCAGCAAGACATGTAGCGATGCAGATTTTTTCTCCTTTTCGGTAAGTATGCGCAATCTACGCCTTTTTGAACCCTTACCCGGCTGATTGAAGATTGATAATGGTTTTACTGCGGCATCAGTCTCGGCATCAGCGTGTCGATTAGGTCTGTTTATCAAGCACGACACTTGATCATCAAAGTAGTAACAACAAAAGTGGGTTGTTTCTCTAGCAAGATATGCTTCAACTATAGAGCCTTTCCACCCTATTTTTGTTTTTGACACTCCTTTTAGACTTGCCAATGGTGCTGTAAAATTTTACGTTAGATATGTGATGTGCCGCCATTCTACGACACTTTCGACGCCTCTAAACTAAGAACAATCATAAGTTTTCAGGCAACCGTCGTCGTTTTTGATGGTTTATGTTATGTTTTCAGGAAAGGGAGACAAACATGGAAAAGGAAGGAATTACGAGCAAAACGACGTTCTGGATAAGAGTGACGGTTCAAGTGACGGTCCGTCAAGTGGGTGACGGTCCGTCACCCAAACCGTCATCCTGAGGCAGCACCACTGCCTAGTGGTGACGGCCTGAGTGACGGTCCGTCAAGCTGGTGACGGTCCGTCACCCCAACTGTCAAGTTGAAGCAGAGCGCGACGCGGATTCCGAATGTTTTTTGGGTTTATTTCCTGGACTCCTATAAATACCCTATGTTAGGTTTATTTTATTATTGTTAAACATATTCAATCACCAATTCATTACCCAATAGTTTAGGAGAGTTTTGAGCGAGTTTTTGGAGAGAAAACACAATATTACACGTTTTCTTCTTCATCATCTTGTTCTTGATCGTTCTTGGGATCTTGTTTTCTTGTTCTTGGATAATTGAAGCTTGTTTTCATTATATTGTAAGAATCTCTTTTCTCTTTATTATGGATACGATTCTCTTCTCTTTTCTTAATAGCATGATTAACTAACTTCCCACAACTAGGGTTGTGGGAGCCATGGCTAAAGTAGCGATATAGATTCCGGGTAGCGTCGGGTTCAATATTTATGATTGTCACGTTGTTAATCATTCATTCTTCACATTTTCTAGTGGTTGCAAACATTAGAACATGCCTAGGTTTAATTTGCTTGAGTAAAGAAATTAAAACTGGGAAATTTGATTAACTACGAGGATTCGAGACTACCAACTCTCGTCTTATGATTAATGCTGTAACTAGATTAATATACTTGATGTTTAGGATTGAAATATAAAAGCTCACATTTTCAAGTTCGAGAGAATTGAAAAGGAAATTCGTCTATTTGGTTGAGAAATGATTAGATGATACCATTTATTTAATCACATCGTGACATGCATATAGAAAGAACCCGGTTAAGCCTTGAGTCGAAATTGTTATGACGCCATGGTAAACACTTCCCTAGTTTTCTCTCATATTGATTAAAACTCGTACGTTATTAGTTGCTTTGTTCAAACATTGATTTCACAAACCCCCCCATTTACCGGAAATTATTGATTATTAGTCATCTAATTCACTAAATGACTTAATTTGCACCTTATTCCCTGTGGGATCGACCCCAACCTTTGTTGGGTTCTATATTTGATGACGACCACTTACGCTTCATAATTTGAGGTGTAGTTTGGGCGTTATCAAATTTTGGCGCCGTTGCCGGGGAATACGGTTGTTTATTAAGTCCGGCGTGTTTATTTGACTCTTAGTCATATTTCCTGCTTTTATTTTTATTTGTTATTTTTGTTTTTACAGGGTACATAGTTGTGCATGCCAAGTACCCGAGGCTCTGGTGAACCAATACTACCCTACGACCTCGAGCTAGCAAGAACGATAAGGCGAAACATGAATGTACAACAGGAAGAGGCAGCAAGGCTCGCTGCAGAACAACTGGCGCAGCATCACTTGAATGATGAGGAAATCGACTTGGATGGAGTTGGTGCTACGGGCGCCATCATTCTTCCTCCACTAGCACCCGGGGCCAAGTTCAACATTACTAGCACAATGATCCAGCTGTTGAATTTGAGAGGAGTGTTCCGTGGTGTTGCTAGTGACGATGCAAACCGACACTTGATGAATTTCGTGGGTATCTGCAAGTCGTTCGAACTACCTGGAGTAAGCCAGACCGCGATTAGACTCAGGTTGTTTCCATTGTCTCTATCTGATGAGGCAGTGTTATGGTTGACAGAGCTAACCCCCGACTCTATCGCAACTTGGGGAGAGTTGAAAGGAGCTTTCCTAGAAATGTTCTTTCCTCCCTCTAGGATGATACAGTTGAGGGATGAAATTAGCAACTTCAGACAACAACCTCATGAGGCATTGCATGAGACCTGGTTGCGATTCAAGAAGAAGCTGACACAATGCCCAAACCATCAGTTGACCGAAGATTTTTTGATGCAGACGTTCTACAGGGCACTGAATTCGGTTACCAAGCTGACATTGGATAACGCAGCAGGTGGAGCATTTATGGGTCTCACGTTTGCCGGCGCCACAACTACTTTGGACAGGTTCACCAAAACCAATAGGGCCTGGCATACACGTGATACAGAGGTAGCAGCTAGCACTTATGCAGTTGGTATGTCAGCAGAGCAGCGCAGGAAGGAGGAAGAGCGAGACCAAGATATGGCCCATCTAAAGACGCAAATGGACCTACTGACGAAACATTTGATGTCAGGAGGTGTTGAGAAAGTGAAAGCTGTGGGTTCCCAAGGTAGAGCAGAAGAGTTTGAACCTGATGAAGAGGCAAATTATTTGGGTGGTTTCCAGGCCAATGGCCAGGGAAACCAAGGTCGGAACTATCAGAGGGACAACTACTATGAAAAAGCTGGCTACAGAGACCGCGATCAAGGGAACTGGAAGAATAAAACTGATGGAGGTGGGTTGTATGTACCACCTGGAAATCGGGATAGAGCTAGCACCGAGACAGGGACGTCCAAATTGGAGAACATGATGGCGAAGATGCTGCTAAAGGTGGAATCTACTGACTCCGCAGTGAAGGAGATGAGGACCAAACTATCAACAATGAGTCAGGTAGTGGATTCACATTCCACCTCGATCAAGCAATTGGAGCAACAAGTAGGTCAGATCTCGGCGGCTCTAAATCAAAGGAGGACAGGTACCTTGCCAAGTGACACCGTTCAAAATCCGAGGAAGGATGGGAGCTGTATGGCGATCACTACAAGAAGCGGCAAAACATTACCAGAATCACATCCGGTAACTCAGACTCAAGTTGATGTTGCGGATAACCATGTGGCGGAGGAGGCTAATCAAAGACCCGCGGATAAAAGCAAGGAAGCTGAAAAACTTCCAACTATGATGCCTCGGCCACCGCCTCCTTTCCCACAGCATTTGAGGAAGAAAGCGGACGATAGCATGTTCCTAAATTTCATGACCATGCTCAAGCAGATATCAATAAACATCCCACTGGTGGAAGCGCTGGAACAAATGCCCGGATATGCCAAGTTCATGAAAGACTTGATTACCAAAAAGATGTCAGTGAGCATGGAACCAGAAGATAACCTCCATCATTGCAGTGTTATTTCTTCAAGATCGCTAGTGGAAAAGAAGGAAGATCCAGGTGCTCTTACTGTTCCTTGTACGATTGGGAAACTCAACTTTAGAAGAGCCTTATGTGATCTTGGTGCGAGCATCAACTTGATGCCGCTAGCAGTCTATAAACAACTGGGTTTGGGAGCGCTCAAACCAACTACCATGAGAGTGCTAATGGCTGACCGTTCAGTGAAGCGACCGGTGGGAATATTGTCTGATGTGCTGGTAAAGGTTGGTAAGTTTATATTCCCAGCTGACTTTGTGATCTTAGATTGCGAAGTGGAGTTTGAAGTTCTCATAATCTTGGGACGACCATTATTAGCTACCGCAAGAGTGTTGGTCGACATGGAACGAAATGAACTGACGTTCAGATTAAACAATGAACTGGTCAAGTTTGATGCGTGCAAGTTGATGAAGCAACCAAACGACATGAGGGTGGTTGCGGTTATGAATGTCGTTGATAAAGCCCCTGCGGATGTGTTTATTGAGAAAAAGGGTCATGTCAAGATTCTAGCTGTTGTGAGAATGCTGCGAGAAGAGAAACCCACAGAGGAAGGCGGTGAGAACAAATCAAGGAAGAGAAAACATCACAAGAAAATCAGCAAAGAAAGAGTAAAGAAATTGCCGCGACTAGTTGCGGAGCCGATAAAAGAGGAAAGTGGAGCTCAATGAGATGGGGTAGCTGGCACCTATTCCATCAATTTTGCCTGCTTTGGAGACCCTGGCGGTCTCCAACATCATGCCAGACTCTGAGTCCCATGGACTTCACAGGTATTCCCTTCTCTCACAGTTTTAGTTTTCATATGTATGCATTGGGGACAATGCATGAGTCTAAGTTGAGGGTGTTGGGTTACCTGTGAGTCTTTCACCACCGAGGGTTTTTGTTGCCATATTTCTTTTCCCTCCGGTGTGCTATCTAGTAGAACTGGCATGTTTAGGTTGTCGTTTAAATTTTAGTTTTTTTTAGTGTCTATAGCAAGCATGGCGTTTTCTTTGAAAAATGTACTAAAAGGAGCCCCCTCTGAAAAAGTTTGATTTTGTACTTATGTTTGAAATGATTGACTGTCTGGATCCTTGGATGTCATTGTGTGGTTATGATTGGAATAAGTATGCTTAAGCCGAGTGGTTGTCTTGATAGTTGGTAGTGGTATGGTTTCTTGCTGCCAAGTGTGTGAGAGCGTATTGTTATAAATTCTTACTCTGTGCATGCATATAGAACTTGCCCGGTCTATTTTGTTAAAGTTTGAAGTTGGTTGCTTAGGAAAGGATCACAGGCCCTTTTTGTATGCAGTCCACTTAGCCTATAAAACCGTCCAAATGCAAATAATCCCTTTGATCCCTGTTTGAGCCATAATTGACCTTATTCTTTCAATAACCTGTCACCGTTCCTGTTTAACTTTGAATCCCTGTCTTGGCCCTGGTCCTTCCTTGGACATCGTGCACCTCAACTCAGGCAATCAGCCTAAGTTGAGGGTGGCTACTATAGAAGTGATAAGAAAAATAGGATGTATAAGATTGGTTGTGGATAGAATGAAAATTCCGGGTGCGTGTCTTAGAAAAGAAAGATAAAGAAACGAAGAAAAACAAAAAAAAAAAAAGATGAAAAAAAACAAAAAGAAGTGTCAAAATAAAGAGGCCGCACCTGTAGATAGAAAGAAGGGAATAAAGAGGTGAATAAGGATGGACAAATTAAAGTTATGTGGAAATAGTAGGTCGGTGAATCCAAGGAAGGTTTAGTCACTATTCCCCAAACGTATCCTACCTGCACCCGAAGCCGCATTACAAGCCTAAACAAGTCCTGTAGTGATCCAGAGCGGTTCTCTGAAAAAACTGAAATAGAATAGTAAGGGCAAGCCTATGGCATCGCATGTGCATTGTTTGAACTCGTTTGTGAGTGTGAGCGTCTTACCTAGTCCTAAATCTTGTGTATAGGACTTCTTTGTGGTGAGGGCACCAAGATGTCTGTATTATCTATTGACTGTCGGGATAGTTGTGCGTGTGTATGCATAGTGTTCTATCATATCGGAATGACATGTTTGGATCCTTGCAAGTTAGCGTTTCATACATTTGTGTACTACCAGGGGTGGCGTAATTTAAAAATTGAATGAACGAATGAATGACCATGAGTTGCTAGAGACACGAGTTTGTTTTCGTAGTTGAGTCGTCTTATTATTTTTATGTCATGTTTCTTGAGGACAAGCGAACGTTTTAAGTTGAGGGTGTTGATATGCCGCCATTCTACGGCACTTTCGACGCCTCTAAACTAAGAACAATCGTAAGTTTTCAAGAAACCATCGTCGTTTTTGATGGTTTATGTTATGTTTTCAGGAAAGGGAGACAAACGTGGAAAAGGAAGGAATTACGAGCAAAATGACGTTCTGGATAAGAGTGACGGTTCAAGTGACGGTCCGTAAAGTGGGTGACAGTCCGTCACCCAAACCGTCATCCTGAGGCAGCACCACTGCCTAGTGGTGACGGCTTGAGTGACGGTCCGTCAAGATGGTGACGGTCCGTCACCCCAACCGTCAAGTTGAAGCAGAGCGCGACGCGGATTCCGAACGTTTTTTGGGTTTATTTCCTGAACTCCTATAAATACCCTATGTTAGGTTTATTTTATTATTGTTCAACATATTCAATCACCAATTCATTACCCAATAGTTTAGGAGAGTTTTGAGAGAGTTTTTAGAGAGAAAACACAACATTACACGTTTTCTTCTTCATCATCTTGTTCTTGATCGTTCTTGGGATGTTGTTTTCTTGTTCTTGGATAATTGAAGCTTGTTTTCATTATATTGTAAGAATCTCTTTTCTCTTTATTATGGATACGATTCTCTTCTCTTTTCTTAATAGCATGATTAACTAACTTCCCACAACTAGGGTTGTGGGAGCCATAGCTAAAGTAGCGATATAGATTCCGGGTAGCGTCGGGTTCAATATTTATGATTGTCACGTTGTTAATCATTCATTATTCACGTTTTCTAGTGGTTGCAAACATTAGAACATGCCTAGGTTTAATTTTCTTGAGTAAAGAAATTAAAACCGGGAAATTTGATTAACTACGAGGATTCGAGACTACCAACTCTCGTCTTATGATTAATGTTGTAACTAGATTAATCTACTTGATGTTTAGGATTGAAATATAAAAGCTCATTTGGTTGAGAAACGTTTAGATGATACCATTTATTCAATCAGATCGTGACATGCATATAGAAAGAACCCGGTTAAGCCTTGAGTCAAAATTGTTATGACGCCATGGTAAATACTTCCCTAGTTTTCTCTCATATTGATTAAAACTCGTACGTTATTAGTTGCTTTGTTCAAACATTGATTTCACAAAACCCCCATTTATCGGAAATTATTGATTATTAGTCATCTAATTCACTAAATGACTTAATTTGCACCTTATTCCCTGTGGGATCGACCCCAACCTTTGTTGGGTTCTATATTTGATGACGACTGCTTACGCTTCGTAATTTGAGGTGTAGTTTGGGCGTTATCTATATGTATATAATTGAAGAAATAAGAATAAATGTGTTGTAGTTACTTACCGCTCATAAGGATACATCCACCTATTTTGAACTGGACCTCCCAGTAGGGCTTCGTGGACAAGGTGAATGGGAAGATGTTCCATCACATCGAAGAACCAAGGTGGAAGTCTTCTCCAACTTATTACTGATAACAACAATATTTTCAGCCATCTTAATCAGATTTTCTACTCTCAATGTGCTGGAACACAAATCTTTGAAAAATAAACTGATCTCTGCCATCGGTTTCCATATATTTTCAGGCAATCCATTAAAAGCAATCGGAAGTAATTGTTCCATGAAAACGTGGCAGTCATGACTTTTCATCCCATGTAAGATTCCATGGTCCATGTCAACCCTCTTCCCCAAATTGGAGGCATATCCATCTGGCATCTTCAAACTCTGCACCCACTCACAAATTTTTCGCTTTTGTTCCATTGTGAATGAATAACTGGCCTTGGGCTTAAGCAACTTCTCGTTGGCAGCCTCTTGTAAATGTAACTCTGGTCGTCTACAGTGTTCCGGTAAGTCAAGTCTAGCCTTAATATTATCCTTTGTCTTGCCAGTTACAACCATTACAATGTTGAACAAATTATCAAAATAATTTTTTTCAATATGCATGACATCAAGATTATGTCTGAGTAGATTATCCTTCCAATAAGGTAATTCCCAGAATATGCTCTGTTTAGTCCAATTATGCGCAACACCGTACCCATGGAATTTATACGGTGGTTCCTCGGTAATCTTTGGCAAATTTTGAACCCTCTCCCAAATATCATGACCCGTTAATATTGGCGGTGTACCATTGTGTTCAGTTTTATTCTTTCTAAATGCATATTTCATTCTCCTGAACTCATGATTAGGTGGCAAGAACCGACGGTGACAATCAAACCATGAAGTTTTTCGACCATGTTTTAATGTGAATGATTTAGAATCTTCCATGAAGTAGGGACAAGCTAACTTTCCAACAGTCATACACCCAGACAACATTCCATAGGCAGGAAAATCATTAATAGTCCACATTAAGGTAGCACGCAAGTTGAAATTTTGTTTACGAGAAATGTCCCATGTTTCAACCCCCACAGACCACAACAGTGTCAACTCATCAATCAAAGGTTGTAAGTACACATCGATCAGACCTTTTGGATTACGCGGGCCAGGAATAACACAATTCAGAAATATATATGGACTTATCATACACATCTCAGGTGGAAGATTTTACGGTGTAATAAACACAGGCCAACATGAATATGGTGCAGCCCCAACTGAAAAAGGGGTGAAACCATCAGCACACAAACCCAACCTAACATTCCTTGGTTCAGCTGCAAAATCTGGATAAGTTCTATCAAATTGCTTCCAGGCCTCTACGTCTGATGGATGACACATGACACCAGGTGGTCTTCTATTTTCACGGTGCCATCTCATATGAGGAGCGGAGCTATTTGATGCATACAACCTCTTCAACCTTGGTATAAGAGGTAAATAATGCATCGTCTTAAAAGCAATTTTCTTTACACTAGAACCACGCTTATAGCGAGGGTGTCCACAGAACTTACATGACTCTATATTGACAACCTCCTTAAAGTATAACATGCAACCATTTTCACAACAATCAATTCTGATCGAGGAGAGCCCTAACTTTGAAACCAATCTCTTTGCCTTATAATAAGAATCAGGAACCTCTATATTGGAGTCAACTAATTCATTCATAAGGTCTATCATAGAGTCCATTGCTCCGTGAGCAACATTCCAATCAGATTTGATACTTAACAATCTAACTGCAACAGACAATTGAGAGTGCGGACTCCCCTCAAAGAAAGGACGACTAGCATCACGCAATTGTTCATAAAAATTGTGTGCTTCTTCATTGGGAGGTTCTTCTACATTTTCCCCAAATTCAAAATCAGAATGCATCCCAAAAGCATCATGAATCATATTCGGCATTCTAGAATCATGGACATAATTATGTTCCTCAGATCTACTACTTTCACCAACAACAAAGTTACTAAACCTATTAATGTTACTATCGACTTCACCATGACTAGTCCAAACTGTATATCCTGGTTTAAAACCCTTGAACATAAGATGCATAGAAACATTCTCTGTTGTTTGATATCTCACGTTGCTACAGTTAATACAAGGACACCTAATCAATTTTGAAGTTAAAAAAGGCTCAAGTGTCTTTGCATGATTTATAAAACGAGTGACACCTTCTGCAAATTCCGGAATCATACCCGCTCGACCAGGATTGTTTCTATTATACATCCAACTACGATCAGGTTCCATCTACACAAACAATAAATCAAACTAGAGCTTAATTAAATCACATTTGAACTAATTCCAATAACTAAATCACATTAATACACATTAATTTCAACTAACAACTAACTACACTATACTTATTTTAAGTCACTAGTTCAAAATTTTAACTTACTACACTTCACAATTTCAAGTCACTAGTTCAAAATTTCAACTAACAACTAACTACACTATATTTTTTTTAAGTCACTAGTTCAAAATTTTAACTTACTACACTTCACAATTTCAAGTCACTAGTTCAAAATTTCAACTAACAACTAACTACACTATACTTATTTTAAGTCACTAGTTCAAAATTTTAACTTAATGCAAACTATCATTTACTTATTTTAAGTCACTATTTCAAAATTTTAACTTAATACAAACTACACGTTACTTATTTTAAGTCACTAGTTCAAAATTTTAACTTAATACAAACTACATTTTACTTATTTCAAGTCACTAGTTCAAAATTTCAACTTACTACACTTCACAATCTTAAGTCATTAGTTCAAAATTTCAACTAACTACTAACTACACTTTACTTATTTTAAGTCACTAGTTCAAAATTTTAACTTAATACACTTCATTATTTTAAGTCACTAGTTCAACATTTCAATTAACAACTAACTACACTTTACTTATTTTAAGTCACTAGTTCAAAATTTTAACTTAATACACTTCATTATTTTAAGTCACTAGTTCAAAATTTCAATTAACAACTAACTACACTTTACTTATTTTAAGTCACTAGTTCACAATTTCAACTTAATTCAAACTATCATTTACTTATTTTAAGTCACTATTTCAAAATTTTAACTTATTACAAACTACACGTTACTTATTTTAAGTCACTAGTTCAAAATTTCAACTTACTACACTTCACAATCTTAAGTCATTAGTTCAAAATTTCAACTAACAACTAACTACACTTTACTTATTTTAAGTCACTAGTTCAAAATTTTAACTTACTACACTTCACTATTTTAAGTCACTAGTTCAAATTTTAACTTAATATACTTCATTATTTTAAGTCACTAGTTCAAAATTTGAACTAACAACTAACTACACTTTACTTATTTTAAGTCACTAGTTCACAATTTCAACTTAATGCAAACTATCATTTACTTATTTTAAGTCACTATTTCAAAATTTTAACTTAATACAAACTACACGTAACTTATTTTAAGTCACTAGTTCAAAATTTTAACTTAATACAAACTACATTTTACTTATTTCAAGTCACTAGTTCAAAATTTCAACTTACTACACTTCACAATCTTAAGTCATTAGTTCAAAATTTCAACTAACAACTAACTACACTTTACTTATTTTAAGTCACTAGTTCAAAATTTTAACTTAATACACTTCACTATTTTATGTCACTAGTTCAAAATTTCAACTTACTAAACTTCACAATTTTAAGTCACTAGTTCACAATTCCAACTAACAACTAACTACACTTTACTTATTTTAAGTCACTAGTTCAAAATTTTAACTTAATACAAACTACACTTTACTTATTTTAAGTCACTAATTCAAATTTTAACTTAATAAACTTCATTATTTTAAGTCACTAGTTCAAAATTCCAACTAACAACTAACTACACTTTACTTATTTTAAGTCACTAGTTTACAATTTCAACTTAATGCAAACTATCATTTACTTATTTTAAGTCACTAGTTCAAAATTTTAACTTAATACAAACTATACGTTACTTATTTTAAGTCACTAGTTCAAAATTTTAACTTAATACAAACTACATTTTACTTATTTTAGGTCACTAGTTCAAAATTTCAAGTTACTACACTTCACAATTTTAAGTCATTAGTTCAAAATTTCAACTAACAACTAACTTTTACTTATTTTAAGTCACTAGTTCAAAATTTTAATTTAATACACTTCATTATTTTAAGTCACTAGTTCAAAATTTCAATTAACAACTAACTACACTTTACTTATTTTAAGTCACTAGTTCACAATTTCAACTTACTAAATTTCACAATTTTAAGTCACTAGTTCATATTTTCAGTTTATATGCATAATAATGATGTGCCAAACACAATCAGTAGCCCAATGGCTCACAAATAAACCTATCGGCCCTGCACAGGCTCCAATCGCTCTACAACATACATAACCAGCTCTATAATCGAGATATCGATGTCCGAGACTCACAGACATTCCCAAATAACCCACCATCTATGGTCCAGAATCAAGGCCACACAGGGCCACAAGGGTAATACTACCAACTAAAACGAATACTACAACCATAAAGCAGACAAGGTCTGGGATGCAAAGCTAATAAAATCCAACCCAAGGATGCTAATTAGTATTAAGTGTCAACAGTAGATGGACACAAATTGATCTTGCAAGAAAATCAATTTTGTCATCAATAGGATCAACTAGTCTTGACACTTACTAATCAACCACATTATAATCAAATTAAAGACTAAGTGTCAACACTAGATGGACACAAATTGATCTTGCAAGAAAATCAATTTTGTCATCAATAGGATCAACTAGTGTTGACACTTATGCTAATCAACGACATTATAACTAAATTAAAGACTAAGTGTCAACACTAGGTGGACATAAATTGATCTTGCAAGAAAATCAATTTTGTCATCAATAGGATCAACTAGTATTGACACTTATGCTAAACAAATACATTATCACGCTAATAATTAAATAAACTAAATTAAAGACTAAGTTTCCTATTCCAATTCATTACAAGTCACTATCTCACAATTTGAACTCACTATACTTCACTATTTTAAGTAACTTGTTCATAATTTCAAGTCATTATACTTCACTATTCTAAGTCACTAGTTCACATTTTCAATTCACTACTTCACTATTCAAATTCACTAGTTCACATCCACCATATAAGACAAACTAATTAACAATAATAAACCCTAATTAAATGATAAATCCTAATTTGGTAACTAAAATTAACAATGACATGTCCTAGTTAAATGATAAATCCTAATTTAGTAACTAAAATTAACAATGATAAACCTAATTTAATAACTATAATTAATTAACAAGAAAATTAAAATTACTTACCTTGATGGACCCCCACCGGAGCAGCAACAACGATGGCGATAGGCGGCAGCGGCAGGCGACAACAACCTTCAGCAGCAGCAGCGGCAACAACCTTCAGCAGCAGCAGCGGCAGCAATCTGCAGTAGCAGCGGCAGCGGTGGAAGGCGGAGGAGGGGGGGACGCCGGAGGGAAGGTTTTCGGAGGGAGGGGGCGCCAGAGAGAGGGGGCGCCGGAGGAGGAGTCGCTGGAGGGTGTGTGAGGGTGGTGGCCGATCGGGGAGAGAGAGTGAGTGTGTGAGTGTGAGTGTTAGGGTGTTAGGTTTTTTAGGTAATAAAATAAAATTAAAAAAAAACTGACCAATTGAGGTCGGTTTTACTAAAAAATAAATTTTTAACAAAGTATTTTTTGATAAAACCGACCATTTGAGGTCGGTTTTTTTAAAAAAAAATAAAAGTAATGAATAAAAATTATTTAATCATCAACATATTTCATAAACTCGGATACATTATTGATTCGTTACATTACTCAATGATTATACTACTATACAATGTATTTCATACTACTTGAAAGAATTATCAATCGATTAATTAATTAGCTTTCGAATACGTACTATATATGTACATCATGACTAGACGAGACATATATTTAAGACGACGGACCAGTAATATATAGGACTTGGTTAATTATATTACTCAACGATCGTCATCGTATAGTACCTCATATGTACGTAATACAACGTATTCCACTAGCTACTTGGATGAATTGTCGATTAGTTAATTAGCTTTTGAATATGTACTATATATATAAACATACATCACTAAAGACGAGACATATATATTCAAGATGATGGACCATTTAATATACAGGACTTGATTAATTATATTACTCAACGATCGTATATTACCTCATATATGTACGTAATACAATGTATTCCATACTAGCTACTTGGATGGATTATCGATTGGTTAATTAGCTTTTGAATACGTACTATATATATACGTACAATATCGCCACAAAAAACATATATTCAAGACGACAGATCATTACTATATATATAGGACTTGGTTATTTACATTACTCAACAATCGTATATTACCTCGTGTGTACGTAATACAATGGTATTCCACTGCTTGGATGGATTATCGATTAGTTAATTAGCTTTTGAATACGTACTATATATATACGTACATCACTAGACGAGACATATATTCAAGACGACGGATCATTATAGTACATAGAATAACTTGGTTAATTATATTCAATGATCGTATATTAACTCATATGTACGTAATATACAACATATTCCATACTACTTGGATATGGATTATATATCGATTGGTTAATTAGCTTTTGAATACGTACTATGTATATACGTACATCACTAGACGAGACATATATTCAAGACGATGGATCATTATATATAATATATAGGACTTGGTTAATTACATTTCTCAATGATCGTATATTAACTCATATGTACGTAATATATGACGTATCCATACTACGTATTTGGATATGTATTATCGATCGGTTAATTAGCTTTTGAATACGTACTATATATATATACGTATATACATCACTAGACGAGACATATGTATATATTCAAGACGATGTATAAGTTATGAGGGAATCTATGTATTATCTTATACAAGATATAGAAGGTGGAATAAGTAATACTTGTATAATTAATACATGAATAACTAATCCCTGCATAACTAATACATGTATAAATAATATATAGATTCCCTCATAACTAATATCTATATTACTAATACCTATATAACTTTAACTAGCTACCAAACGACCCCTTAGTGTTATACACAATAGAAAAATAGTGATTAATAAAAATATTTTAAAGGTAATACCGACATCCGGAGGTCGATTTTATTCAAAATAATTAAATAAAAGTAAACTACCGACCTCCGGAGGTCGGTATTACCTTTAATTTTAATGAAAATAAAATTAATTACGTTAAGTAAATAATACCGACCTCTGAATGTCGGTATTAATATTATTTTTATTTTATATTTTATATAAAACCGTCTTTCGAAAGATGCTTTATATAAAACTAATTTAAAATATTATTCTGTAGTCTTTTATATTTTTAATTGAGATAAAATTAAATTATATTCTTAATTTTCTAATCAAGTACCGACCATTGGATGTCGATCCTAATAAAATAATTAAATAAAAATAAAAATACCGACTTCTGGAAGTCACTATGAGAATAATTTAAGGTAAATAAAATCAATTACGTAAATTTAATATTACCGACATCAGGAAGTCGGTATTAATTTGTTTTTTTTTTGTTTTTTATCTTATAATAATTGTCCTCCGGAGGACCGTTTATTTAAAAGTTAGTAAAAATATTCCTTTTTTCCATTTTTGTATATTTAATTGAGATAAATTTAAATATTATTTTTTATTTACTAATTCGATACCGACTACAAGAGGTTGGTTTTTCTTAATTTTATTTTTTCTGCAAAAATTTCTGACCATCGGAGGTCGGTATTTGGTTTTCCCGCATTTTTTTTCCAAAAAAACCGACATCTTGAAGTCGGTTTTCTTAAGAAAATAAAATATTTTTTTATTTTTAACAATACCGACCTCCGGAGGTCGGAAATTACCGACTTCCATAGGAGGTCGGTAATTTGGAGGTCGGTATTCACAGTTTTTTTAGTAGTGAATGTTCATTTGTAAGGCGAACGAGCCTGAATATTCATTTGTAAGGCGAACAAGCCTGCAGCATTCCTTTGTAAGGCGAACGAGCCTGAATGTTCATTTGTAAGGCGGACAAGCCTAAGGTGTCCTTGTAAGGCGAACGAGCCTGAATGTTCATTTGTAAGGCGGACAAGCCTAAGGTGTCCCATTGGTAAGGCGGACCAACCTTTGGTGTCCTTTGTAATGTGAACGAGCCTACATATTAGTAGCTCAGTAATAACACAATTAATTATTTAATAGCAATAATAAATCTGATTTCCATATTCAATGGATCAAAAGTAGCTTAACTAAATGCTAGTGGCTCAATTCAAGTATTTAGTGGCCAAAAGTAGCATAATTCAGAAGTATAAGGATAGAACATCTTAGCCTTTGCGTCAGATGCGAGAGGAAGTAGAGCATCTCTTGGTGACGATTTTTCTTGATTGCGAAAATAATTTTGTGATTTACACTCGTTATTCCTGCATTCAAAGGAAAGTTGTAAGTTTTAAAAAGTGAGATTGATACGTACCTTAACTTGTCTTTGTCTCTTTGCATTTTCTTGATTCTGTGAATTCGAGCTCGCCATGTATTTTGGTAAAATTTTTGAGGACTTCTCAAAAATATCTGCCCCAGTTTAAAATAAAATACTTTATACAGGTCTTCCCATATTGAAATATTGCCTCCTTGTAGAATTCTTTAAGGTTTCTCAAAACTCAGACAATATTTTCATGTAAAGAGTCATGTATTCCTGCTTCACTCAAAGAAGAATATTAGCACAAAAGATATGGTTGCCTTGCGCTTGACCATCACGATCCTAATTTTGAATCTGCATTATGATATTATTGGCCGCTTGACAGATTAATAGAATTTAGGCTTAATGAGTGGATAGCTTGGTCAAGGCCAATTCGATTTGAAAGTGAAAGGAGAAGAAATTTTTATTAGATTAAGACCGAACCCAGTAATGAGCTTCCTACATATCCAAATGGAAATCAGGACAAAATGTAGTTCAGGAATACAAAAGAGAGTGAATAAAAGCAGAAAACGTTTATTGATCATAAGACGGACAAATAGAGGATAATAACACTTTGCATATGAGAGTCTTGTTCTCGTCAATTCCTTTGATGTAGCTTGCGCTTCCTTGTTAAATGTCATGGAAATATTTTTGTTGGATCACCTTGAACAATGACTGCATTTATCATGACAGGATTACTGCTTAGCGATCTTCGCACTTTTATTTTGCCCTTCTCAATCAGAGTCTGAATTTTGTGCCTCAATGCTAAACATTCCTCGATATCATGACCTTGAATATTTGAGTGATAAACACAACTTTTGAATGGATCAAAACATGGAGATGAGTACCTAGGAATCCATCCCCTTATTGGTTTCAACACTCCTTGAGCCCACAATCTTTGGAATATACTCGACAAAGTTTCCGTTAAAGGAGTAAAGGTACGAGGTTTCCTCCCTTTTTGTGGAGAAGAATCGGGTGCTTGATACACCTCTGGAGAACTTTGTGGGTTATACGACTGGGGACGCTCATCAAAAATGGCATGGACTTGTTCAAAATTTTGATGATATTGTGTTTGAGGTATATGGGTCGATATCTTATTTCCTTTCTCATCCTGTGAGCTCTTCGATGTTTGAAAGGCGGCTTGTATTGTAGAAACATCATTGATTCTCCCCGTCTGAATGCCATATTCCAATTCTTTCCCAATTCGAATCAGATTATCAAAGCTTTGAATACTTGCGAAGTATAATGATTCATAATATATACCATCGAGTGATCTTATGAAGGTTTGTACCAATTCTTCTTCAGGTACTGAAGGACGCACTTTAGAAGCTTCTAATCTCCATCGTGTTACATATTCCTCAAAAGACTCGTGATTCAATTTTCTTAATCCGAGCAAATTTAGCATAGTTGCATCGGCCTTAATGTTGAACTTATATTGTTCTACAAAGTCTCGAGCCATATCTTCCCACAAATACCATTTGTCAAAGTCTTGTTTGACATACCATGTGAGTGCTATTCCCGATAAACTCTGAATAAATAACCTCATAAGAAGGGCCTCGTTATGTCCTGTTCCAACCAATCCGCTGCAATAATCGTTAAGATGTGTGATTGGGTCCCCATGACCATCAAACACATTGAATCTTGGAACTTTGTACCCTAGCGGCAATTCAATTCCTGGATATAGACATAATTTCTTATACCTCAGGTCATAAACATTTTCAGGGCGTAATTTTTCATCCACCCTCTCTTCTAAATCATGAATCCTTTTTTGCAATGCACCTAGCTTGTTGTCCTCATCTTCACCAGACATAATCATGCTCGGTAAATTACCACGATCAAAGTGGGCTGAAGATATTTGTTCAGGGAGTGTATGAGTAGGGACGGAGAGGGGAGATATAGTCCAAAAAGTATTTTGCCTGGAGCTAGAAGGAAGAAGACTAGCTTTCTTTCGAACACTGAGCATATTTGTCATATTGCAGATTCTTAGTCGAATCGATGTTCAAACGCTAGACAACCTTCGAGCAAAAATAAATTAAACACAAATAAAATTATCATGTAGCACACATAAGCTTGAAAGATTGAATAATAATAATGATAATGATACTAAAAATAAAGAACGCCGAGAATTAAAATTTAAAGAGTGATCTAAACGCAGAGATTTGATCTTTGCACGAAATTTATGATAGTAACAAAACTTATGATTTCAAAGGCTCGGCACGATACTAGGATGCAAACTTAAGAGACAAGGGAGTCATAGTATGAACAAGGTCGATTATTATTGAACACTAGAGCTCTCTCCGCATTATTCTTTTTCATCTAACGTTCAACCTTAGTCAGCCTTAGGAGAAGTAGATTCATGATTAACAAAGGAGGAATGCATGAAAGAAAATATCTTATGAAGAACAATATTATGGAGTCATAGAGTAGAAAGCCTTATTTATCTGAGTAACAGATTACGATTTATTCAGAATTGAATTAAGGTTATGGGGGATTTATACAACTCAAAAGTTGCGAGAGTTGAAAGATGACACAAACATCGAATGTTGACGATTGAAAGTCAAACTTACGATGAACTATGGACCCAAATAAATAGGATTTTGACAGAAAAAATAATATGTCCATGTAGAACGCGAGGAGTCAAGGATATTCTAAAGGTAACAAATTACCTTAAGAGGTTAGAAAGGGGTCTAGGATATCCTATCAAGGAATAGATCAAATCAAGAGATGATTTGTATGTCAAAAGAAGATTTCTAGAGGATAAGCTCAAATCATAACGTTAGAATAAAGGAGGATTTGACTAGGCCCTAAGATTGTATGATTTGGGCCTAAAGGAAAAAGGTACGGTACTATAAAATTACTTGCATTAAGTGCAAATAAATGAATTTTGACGTCGCCTAAAGCTTGAAATTCTAAGAGTAAGGGATAGGCTAAGACAAGAATGATAACGTAAACATAAAAGATTAACACATAGCAAATAAATATATGCATCATTCTGGTGTCACGAACACCCATTTATAGTTAATACATGCATGAGATAAGTATAAGGGGTGGGCACAACACTATCTTAGGTTTCCAAGATTTGGATGGACATAGACTCAAGATTTTCCTATGCGAGGAGGCACGTGGTCACACGGTAGCAAAACTATCCGCTCACCCCACATCTATGCCAACTCTTTAAAATGGGTGTTTGAAAGAATTTTGGAGAAGTGCAAAGACACAACTCACGTGTATGGTGTGTGAAAGTGTGAAGCTCCCAAGTGGGGGAAGTATGAATGGAATACCAGTTATGAAAAGCGATAACATGTAGCATATAAAAAAGGAAAGTAACGTATTGAACAGTTAATGAGAGCAGTAAAGAAAAAAGCAAGTAAATAAATTAATAAAGAATCACAAGTAATTTGACAAAAGAGCAAGCTAAACATGAAAAAATAAGAATAACGAAATTAATTAGGAAGAGAAAATATTCTTTAAATAAAATAAGGTAACACAAATTCCCACATAAAATAAAATCCGTAATGGTTAGAACCTAAGTATCTCCAGCGGAGTCGCCATTCTGTCGCGCCCCATTTTTCTCGCGAAAAGCGGAATTCGACGTGACAACTCTTTTAGGATGAAAAAGAGTGAAGAGTCGCCACCTAACGAATTTAAGGCGCGTTAGGGCACCATCTAACTGATTATAATTAAATTAAATTTTAAGTCTACGCAACCAGAGAATCGGGTAAGGGTTCAAGTTACCTCGAAAGGAAGGTGTTAAGCACCTTTCGAGGTCCACAAATGTGGGTCCCTACCGGATTCGTTATTTATGTGGAGAGTATGTGATAAACAAAGATCGGTTAATAAATTCAAGTAAAAATATTACTTTTTAAAAGAAACAGATAAGCTAGGCTAATTAAATTATTAATAAATCTAAGTGAAAAAGAAATAGGCGCAAATTACAATTAACATACATGAACGAGTAAATAAGAAGCGAGATAAGCAAGAGAAAAGAATTGACACAAATGATATAAAGAAGATAACTTAATTACTAAGTGACTTAGTTAACTACCCCAAACAAATGGAAAGAAACAAACCTAGGTTAATTTTAACCTATTCGGATCAGCGCCCGGCTTATTTATCGAAGACAATTCCGAAGACATTGTCGTATTCTGCTCGGGTCAATTTCCATCATGTCCGTCTATCTACCCACCTAAGTTGGTTATTAAGATTATTATTAGCCTAAAGCGCGTACTAAAGAAATGAAAAAGTCTAACGTACCTTAGTATGCCTACCCATCCCGACTTAATATCCAAGAGGCATTGGACTACTATTTGAGTATGGGTCTAGACAAATAAAACCCAAGGTTACTAATTAGACTCGAGCTTTAGCGTCAAACAAAACAAGAAAGACTCGAAACATGTAGCACGTAACGGTCTCAAGTAGGCCTCTTATTTAATTAAAAGATAGGCAAGGTTATTAAAACATGCTTCAGGAATGAACATTTTTATTAAACTACAAGCATGAGTTATAATGATGGAGACATGCAGAAAATCTATCAATCAAACCCCATAAGCATGATATCTAGTTATTTATGCATACTAAAAAAAAGATTTAATATTGTGGACAGATAAATATTAACATGCTGAAACTAATTAACATGCTAAAACTGACAGCCAATTAAACTGCTGAAATAGATTTTAACTCACATGTGGCTCCTAATTTAAAGGCTGAAACTGATTTTAAAACCTATAACATGATAACTAATTTGAATTATATGCTAAAACAGATTTTGAATGATAGCTAATAACTAGCATGCTGAACCAGATTATTTATTAGACATAATAACTGATTGTATTAATGTTAAAACAGATATAAACCTATTAAATGATCAGTATTCACAACTACTATACATGCTGTCTATTGTTAGGTCCTGATTAATTAGTTTAAAGTCTTAATAGCATGGTGTCTAAGTGTGATGAATTTATTTAACATATTGGAATAGAGCAGATTCTGAAAGCATGCTTAAATGAATCCGAAAATCATGATTTCTAAATGTTTATCTGATTTACGCATGCTTGAATTACTGCCTACATGATGGGCGTGCAGAAATTTAAACTTAAAACATGCTTGAGCCATTTAAAGCTTAAAAACATGATTCTTTAATGACAGATTTAATTTAAACTTAAACACGTCGACATTTCAACACATACTAACTGCATGCTTGCGAATAATAAAACTTTTAAACACGGTTTTGAGTGTAACAATTTTAAAATAACACCGAACACATTTCAAAGTCCTATAGACATGATATCTATGCATTATACTCGAACAAGCTGCAAATTTATTTAATCCTACGAACGTGGTGACTAATTAATTCAACATGCTAGCCATTTATTTAGATCCTATAGCCATGCTCTCTATATTTTCAAATAGGTAAAACAGATAGCAAATAGTTTGCCATTCCCCCATAGCAGCCCCCCTAAAGTATCTTATTTATCGCTGGAGTTTATACAAAATATTACAGACCCAAATGAATGAATATACAAAGAGTAACAAAATTAATAAAATCTAAGGTCTATAGAAATCTCCTAGTCTCGGGCAACTCTTCACTGTACCATTTTCTAACAACCTGTCAAACATGTAAACACAAGGTTCGTAGGACCCAATTACACCCCCATAAGACCGTCCCTGACATGTCAGAGTTCCTGAGAACCTCAAGGGTTCTAGGCAGTGCTCATGTCAAGGGATAGGGATGCATTAGGATCTCCGTATTTCATGCAATACCGCACGGACAACCCAAGGCAGATTCATTATATTCATGTAAACTAACAAATAATTATATAAGGCAGGAGATAATTAGATTTCACATATAACAGGAGCCTCATGACTAAGGCAAGTAGGCAGAAGCCATTAAAACTCTAAACCTCCATAGATATGCTTTCTATCTTATTCACGTATTTGAACACCCACATACATCAAGCAAAATATAGTTGATTAAGAAGTGGGAAACTGTCACATAAGAAATTGAAACATGATATGACACTAACCTGTTAGCGGAGGATAAGTAAAGAAGCTAGAGATAGCAACACTTAGCACAAACAACCTTGTTCACAGAGGAAAAGTATTACTAATATGAAAGTGGTAATGTGTGAGAGTCTCCCCATTAGTGAAGGGGAGGACTGATTTTTATAGTAAAGTAGGAGTCTTTGGTAAAAGGAAAGGAATTAATCACAATAGTAAATAAGGGGAGCATTTTTCCTTGATTAATCATAGGGAATCAATTAGTGCAAATCAGTCAAAGTTTTGCCATAAATAGGCGAGTACAAGCTATTTCATAATAAAAGGAGCAAAGACATATACCTTCTTTTGAAAGAAATCCATCCCGTTCTAAGAGTAAATTTTAGATAAATTAGTGAATTCACCATAAAAGAAAGTAAATAAAATTATTTAAAGAAGAAGAATATTTGAAAACCAATTATGGGGATTGTTTTCCTTTAATGGGTCAATAGAAATCAATTAGCAGGCCAAACATATATTAAAATTGTCACAAGATGATATATGTAAGGAAGGAGAGAAAATCAGTTCACAATTACCACATACAAAGATAAATTCAAATCATCACAGATTGCTAAAATAAACAATTACTAAGACTAAAGGAAAATATCAATCATGCTCAGTTACAGATTAAATTGACAGAATCAGTCAATGAACAAAATTATAGCTTTGTCATAGAGGAAAGAAATAAATAACCATATCTTCAACTCAATCCTCTCGTGCTTATACACGGACCACATAATACTTCTTCGAAGACGAGAATTGTATTCCAACAGTAAGATATGCTTTTAACACGTGGGACATATTAACAAAGGACAGCAAGCAGAGGCAAATCAAGTCGATCCGAACTTAGAACATGAAGCAGCAAATTGAATTCAACACAAAGACGACTCACCAGTTTCAGCCTTAGACCATAACAACCGTAGTCAACCACATGCTAATAAAATCAACTTTGCCAACAGAACAAGCGTGTATTTTGAGTAAAGGATCATAAAAATGGGGTTCTTTGCATACAACAGTCCACATGAAACAGTTATCACAACATTATAGGGTTTAAGCACAAATTCACAGTCAAAATTTACCACGTTCACATATCTAAAGATCTGGTAACAACAAGAACACGACAATCTTGAACAATAAAAGAAACCAAACCAAAAATGAGTTCATGATATCCCATCGAAACATCAAACTCCGACGATGATCAAAATGGCAGATCTGGTTTCACAGACCTCAACGTCAACCATCATTTAGCTGGAAAAATCGATGATGCCTCCTTTGTCTAAGTTCTCCGCCATTCGCCGGAGGAAAAGAGAGCGGCAGTTAGGGTTTTTCCGATGAAGAGGAGAAGAACGGGGGGAGATGCAAGGCGGTAGTGGAGCGGTGGTTTCTGGGGGTAGCCGGAGTTTGGGTGGCTGTTTGATGGGGGTTTTGCTGGAGAACGAGACGGCGATAATGAGCCGCCGCTCGTCGGTGGAGGGAAAAGAGGGATGGTGGTTTTGTTTTTTCGGGTGGCTGTTGGGGCTTGCCGGTGCATGAAGGAGCGCTGACGGTTCAACGGAGGAGGAGAGTGACTTCGTCAAGCTCTGGTCGGAGAAGGGGGCGAAGGAAAGCGGAAAGGTAAAGGAGAGACGTTTGGGGTGGCGGCTATGAAGATGGTGGCGCCGGCTGGTGGTGGAAATGGAAGAGAGAAGGGAGAAGAGGAGATGGAGAGAGGGTGGAGGCGGTTGAGGAGAGTGGGGTTAGGGTTGGGGGTGTGTTTATTTAAAAGGAAAGAAGAAAAGGGGTTTGATCTCGGCCGTTGATCGTATTAGATCAACGGCTGAGATTTGATTAGACTTGGGATTTAAAATTGGGCCAAATTAGTCCAATTTAGGCTAAAATTGAAATAAATCGGGTAGAAAGGGGCTAGGATTTAAATAATTTGAGATTAGAAATTGAATTCGGACGGCTATTTAATAAATAAACTACTACGTATATAAAATTTAGTAGATAAAATAATAATTAAGAATAATTATCAAAACATAAATTATTTTAAAAAATAAATAAATTACGTATATACATTGTACGTAAAATAAATGACATGTAATATCATATGAAATTTATGATAAAAATAGTAATAATAGAGAATAATTATATATTTATATACTAATTTTAAAGTGTTAACACGTAATTTATTTAATAAATCAAGTAAAATATACAATAAGTTAATATTTAAAATAATTATTATTATTAAAATAACAGCCCGAGAGAGGTATAGGGAGGTCAAAATTGGGTGTCAACATAAAGTAAACTCATACTAGGTGTGGTACCCGAGCCAACTATTAGTATTCACGTACCAGGCGTGGTACCCTAGCCAACCGTTAGTATTTCTATGCCAAGCGTGGTGCCCGAGCCAACCGTTATTATTCTCGTATCATGCATGGTACCCGAGCCAACTGTTAGTATTTTCATACCAGGCATAGTACCCGAGTCAACCATTAGTATTCCCATACCAGGCGTGGTACCCGAGCTAACCGAATGTCAATCAATCCATAGTCACAAACAATGAACAATCAACTTGTAAACCAATCAAGCAAAATACACAGTTCAATTCACCATCCTGTTAAACAGGACCATTAGACATTATTAAATCATTCCCTAAGCAATGCAAACATCATACAATTACTTAAATAAGAGTACACAAACATACAAAGTATACAGGAATCAATAACCATCACCTACCCTTCTTCCTGGGTATATACTTTGCCTCGACCTCCGTCCGAAACTAATTCCCACTCACCCTTTATTAACAAATAGTTAATAAATCCCCCCTTGTTGGCACAACTTAGCAGCCACATTGATCCCGAACCTTTCCATAATTAATAACAGTGTGGGACACCACCCCTTAGCCCTTAGCAAACCAACGACTACTTATCACATCTCTCATGTTTTCGAAACCTTATCTAGGAGTTCCTATTTCTATTACCCATTTAGTTAACCAAGCGTTTCCCCAGTTCCTCGAACCTTCTTGACATCTCAGTCCCTGAATCCTATTATATCACCATACCAAGACAACATGAACAGCCAATATATATATATATATATATATTACCAACCCACCATTCAACCCAACCAACTCTTAGTTTACACATAACCAATATCGAATCCGCCAGACTCTATGCCCGGAGGCCTAATCATGGATTCTCCTTTTTAACTATACAAGGCATGAAATGTAAACAGGTCTATCTACTCAAAAGCAAAAACCTAGCCTACCTGGACATCAAGCAACTCCACCCTGCATTTTTTGGCTCCGAGGAGGCGTTCCCTGTCTGTTGACCAGCTCAATTACCGTGGTTTCGCATCTTTTCAGCTGAAATTCCTCCTCCTCATGGGTCCCAAGCCTTGGAGCAGCCTAGAAGAGTTTTAGGAGAAACCCTTGTCTATTTTCTAACTGAGGAAGAGAAGTCTTTTTTAAAATCCCATTTTGAGGCTACTGCCTCCCATCACTCTGCTATAGCGCATGGCCTTCCGTCATAGCGGTTCCACTATAGCGGATAAAACATCGCTATAACAAAGTGATGTTAGCATGGATAATTTCCAAAAATTTGAAATTTTTCGTCACGTCACCCCACCTAACACAAAAGATATTTTAGATCTTTCCCAAAATTTTATGATATCGTGGTTCCTGAAATAACGACGGATTCAATCATTACAACAAATACCAATTTACCCATTATTTATCCTCGAATGATACCAAAATCAAAAAAACAAAAGGAACTAGCCCGGGACCCTCACTGTCCTAAATGACCGCGTAACTTATGAACCTACGTAAATTACCAAACCTTCCCTCAATTAGTCGCACTGACTTGAAGGAAATTAAATGATCCTGGTCCCTCGTAGAATTTTTGAATTACCCATAGAAAATTTTACGTGTGACCTTCTCGAGCACCCAAGAAATCTGGGGCCTCATGTCATGTCGGAATAGATGAATTTGAAAAGACCCGGGAGAACTTTTTCTTTCCAAAAACTGATTTACGTTCGCTATAGCAGATATTATACTACCATAGCGCTTTTGCTATAGCAGACTGTCGACCACTATAGTGGTTGACTGTAGGTTGAAATAGGGAGAAATGGATTTCACCCCTCATTCTCCCCATATTCCTTCTAAAATACCACATTCTCTCCCGCTCACTCCGCTCTCAACATCAAAATTTTTAGGTAAGAAATGTTTCAACTTGTTCCCTTACTTCCTTGCATGAATTTAGACATGATTTTGGTAGAAAATAAGGATTTGGGGTATAAATTGTAGTGGGTTTTGAACTTAAACTTTAGGTTGGATTTTTGTTGGATTCCCGAAGCATGGATGCTTCCCTTACATTTACAATTCCTCCAAGGCGTTCTGGGCGTAAGGGTTATGCGATTTTTGGCTGAAAATGGGCCAAAACTGGTGGTGAGAGGTGAAGGGTTGTTCTTGAATAAATTAGTGATTTGAGCAATTTCCAGAGGTTATAATGCCCAAATTTTCGTAGAAAATAGAAATAGAACACTTTAGGCATGTAGATCTGAACTTGGAATGTCAAAAATGAAATTTTGGGTCAAGGGGCACCATTGTTGCACCCCTTGAAGTTGCCGGGATGATGAATACCGCTGTAGCGGATGGGCTCCGCTATTGCAGTCCAGCTACGGTAGATATTTTTTTGCTATGGCAGACGACTATCCGCTATAGCGGAAGGCCCGAAATCAGTAGATCTTCAAGCTGACACTTAGAAAAAATTTCCTTTAAAACTCGTTCCCCTTTTTCTTACCAGTCCTAATCCTGCCTTCTTGTTACATTACAGGCTATCAATCCTAATGGCTGACGAACAAGTGTAAGAGTATGCTTATTAGAGGTTCCCTGATGATGCTAGTCTGGAGAGGTTCATGGACATCCTCCGGGTGGGCCTTTGTGAGAGGGGTTATAGAATGACAAGTATAGATGGAAAAGCAGCCACTTTTCATCGCAGAGTTCGAGAGTTTGGTTGGGAATCCTTTCTAGTGGCTTCCCCTCTAGCGTAGTCAGGCTGGGTGTGAGAGTTCTATGCTATACACCCACCATCCGTTGGGATGAGCCCAACCCCACCATCTGAATCCGTGGTGTAGATGTTCCGGTAGACTCCCGGACAATCAACGAGGTGCTAGAAGTGCCTCTTGTCTCTAATAAAACATATGAGACCAAGCTTCGGCTTTGGGACATGACTTAGTTGAGAGACATGTTAGTGGACGAGGAGTGCAGAGATCAGGTCTACTGGGTCAGTCCCAAGGGCATAACTAGCGCCTACTTCTCTGCCAATACTAGGAGGTGGCTCAACTTGGTGTCTCGAAGGATCCGCCCATCGGAAAATAAGACTAACGTGACTCATGCCCGGGCCTTGGTGATTGCTTGTGCTATTTAGGGGATCATCATGAATGTGGGAGAACAAATCATTTTTGAGTGGAAGGAGTTCTACCGGGGTCATAGGAAGGACCCCTATCTTCTGGGTTTGGTGTCTGAGCTATGCAGGTGAGTTAGGGTGCCCGTGGATCATACTGATAGGGAGGTAGAGATGGATGACCCATTCGACCCTGTCCGGGCTAATGAGGTCTCTTCTAAGAAGAAAAGAAAGGTGGATGAAGTAGGAAGCAGTCAGCAGGTCGAGGATGATGGTGATGACACTCTGGCCCCTTCCCAACCTCAGCCCTTGATCACCAGCCGCCAGCTCGAGGAGACTCTGGCCACAGTATGGAGGTTTACGGAGAGAACCACCACCGGAGGTACAACCCAGACCCCTTCTGCTCAGGACTTTGCAGCACTCCTTAGGGAGTTAGAGGAAGAGAAGAAGAAGAGACGCTCCCGAGGCCGCATGTTTGCCCAGATGTGGAAGACCATCAAGGTCATGTTCTCTTGCGTCGCCCCAGGTCGGGAGCTTCCCATACTGGAGCCCGAGGACAGGCAAGCGTTTCCCTTCCTAAGCGATGATGATGCTTAGGACTTCCCCCCTCCCCTCTTTATTTAGACAATATACTATTTCCTGGGTTTTCGCCCTCGTTTGGGGCTTGTGTTAGACAATATTCCCCTTTCCTTTCCCCTTTTGATTCTCGCACATGGATGCTTGTTTTAGATAATTTCCCTTATATGCATACTATATTAGCTATACGGATGTTTTCCTTGTTTTACATAGTAATTCACAGATTAATTCTCGCCTTTAAACTGCCCCGGGAATGAATGAAAAACAGGGGAAATTAGGGTGAAGCTTCTGCCTCACGCCTTCCGCTATAGCGGTGGTCACTCTGCTAAAGCAGTTCCACTGTAGAGATGAAAATCCCGCTATAGAAGGATCGCAGTAGTGGTGTAGTCCCGCTATGGTGGTCCCGACGGTAACAACCCATAAATTCAAAATTTCTTGCAAGTGTACCCTCCCCCCTTCCCGGTTATCATTGCCTAATCCCGTCAATACCACCATGGTCTTAAACTACTCCCAAGACCATTCCTGGCAATGCACATATTCACAACTCAGCAACAAAATATCATCAATCATGAAAGACCCACAAAGGACAATTGTTCCCAATAATACCTTCTCGCTATTACGCATGAATAACTCCCTTTGTTCCCATGGTTCCCAACCAAGTCCCGATCATCCTGAAACCAAAGTTTCCCTACAGTCGCAAATTCCATCCCTTTATCATCTTAACCAATGATAAGTGCTTTTCAAGATGTGATACTATTTTTTTCAATCAATACATTTAACAGTTAAGCACAGACCCAAGATACACTACTTTTAACTTATGGCCCTCTGCAGACTCAACTTTTATATCAAGGTAACCAATTACACACAATTCAAGTAGGTCCTACAAACACAGTAATACACAACATTTCCATTTCAGGCCACAGCAAAATCAAGTCACATAAATTTACCTTCTATTCGTATTCATGGATGACCATTAGCCGGTTATCCATGTTTTACCACAGCCTCTCAGGCTAGATACCAATTGGAACCTTCCCGGTTCCAACCTCTCTTGCTTGTCTTATCGCAATCGTAGTACAATGACCTCCTTCACTTTATTGAGATACCAATTGGGATTGAGATATACCAATTGGACTCAACCCATACCAGCAAGTAAACAAATTGTACGAAAATGAAAGAATGGAGATATTTCCTAGAATGGTTCATAGCTTCCCAAAGATTAGATGTGGACATCAACACACCAATCCGTAGGACTCTATTCGACATTTTGCTCTTATACTGGGAGACCGGTAACCTAGGCTCTGATACCATCTGTCACGACCCAACTCATCGGACCGTGCGGGCGCCTACTCTAACTACCTAGATAGATGAACCCTTACCCCCCGTCCAACAGGTAACTTGCAAAAACGCAAAGTATAGCCTTGATAACCTCATTCCAACCTGTGGAAACATTTCAGCCTTTATATCATAAAGAAAACTTTTATATCGACCTCGAAAAGTAATGAGCAGTTTACAACTTGAAATACCCCTCCCTAGGATCTAGTCTAAACAGGTACAAGAGCTACTACAGGATTTATACAAAAAGAATGTAAAAGAGACACAACTCCCGTCATGGAATTGAGGACAGAAGCTACTATAGATCACCACCGTCATGAACCTATGAAACATCACTGATCCTGCAACCAGACTATACCAAAAAGGTATAGCAAGAGTAGAATCAGTACAAACACACGTACTGGTAGGCATCATCGGTCGACCCAAATCCACTCCTACCATCATATAAGAAAAAATAGAGAAAGCATGAATTTAACAATATGGTTTCATCTTCCAACATCTTCCCTATTTAAGGTTCAAGCCTCAACCCTTCCTATTCCTTCCTCTGCCAACCCCTTCACTCTCTAGACTTCTCAAGTCATACTAACCTTAGACTTCCCAAGTCATACTAACTTTAGACTTCCCAAGTCATACTAACCTTAGCCCAACCACTAAGTCTAACCCCGACTACCTCCCCGTTATCCCTGTCAACCCCTATGACTATACATCTGGACACAACCCGGTCACTGTCTATCCAGACCCGCTATCCTCCTGGTGTTACTCACAAGTCACCCGGACCCCTCAAGGATCCCTAGGGTCAGTTCCCAACCTGAAAATCACAACTAATAATGCAACTCCAGACTCTCAGTCATTTCCTAGCTTATCAATCACATGAAATCCACCTTTATGACCCTGACCAACAATCAATGACAACAATTAACCTTTCCTTTTATTATAGCTCGGACCCACCCTGGGATCCCTTCTAAACAACACCTAAGGGTTAAACATGCACCCTGGTCTACACCAAGACCAGCTCAGAATCAGATATAACAATAACCCTGCCTCTTAAGGACCATAAGCAAATATCACATTTCAATAACACAACTCAGTCCACTCATGGAACCAACAACAAGTACACAATGCAATAAAGTAAAGTCGTACCAAGCGTGGTACCCGAGCCAACCGTTAGTATTTCTGTACCAGGCATAGTACTTGAGCCAACCGTTAGTATTTCCATACCAGGCGTGGTACCCGAGCCAACCATTAGTATTCTCATACCAGGCGTGGTACCCCAGCCAACCGTTATTATTTCTATACCAGGCATGGTACCCGAGCCAACCCTTAGTATTCCCGTACCAGACGTGGTACCCGAGCTAACCGAATGTCAATCAATCCAGAGTCACAAACAATGAACAATTAATTTGTAAGCCAATCAAGCAAAATACACAGTTCAATTCACCAACCTATTAAATAGGACTATTAGACATTATTAAATCATTTCCTAAGCAATGTAAACATCATTCAATTACTTAGATAAGAGTACACAAACATACAAAGTATACAGTAATCAATACCCATCACCTACCCTTTTTCCCGGGTATATACTTAGCCTCGACCTCCGTCCGAAACTAATTCCCACTCACCCTTTATTAGCAAATAGTTAGTAAATCTCCCCTTTTTAGCATAACTTAGCAACCACATTGATCCCGAACCATTCCATAATTAATAACAGTGTGGGACATCACCCCTTAGCCCTTAGCAAGCCAACGACTACTTATCACGTCTCTCACGTTTCCGAAACCTTATCTAGGAGTTCCCATTTCTATTACCCATTTAGTTAACCAAGCGTTTCCCTGGTTCCCCGAACCTTCCTGATATCCCAGTCTCTGAATCCTATTATTTCACCATACCAAGACAACATGAACAGCCAACATATATGATCTCGGGTACCACGCTTGGTATGATCAACCCAATACCAACTCCTAGTTCACACATAACCAATACCGAATTCGCCAGACTCCGTGCCCGGAGGCCTAATCATGGATTATCCTTTTTAACTATACAAGGTACAAAATGTAAACAGGTCTATCTACTCAAAAGCAAAAACCTAGCCTACCTGGATGCCAAGCAACTGCACCCTGCAATTTCTGGCTTCGTAGAGGCGTTCCCTGTCCATTGACCAGCTCAATTACCGTGGTTTCGCCTTTTTTTAGCCAAAATCCCTCCTCCTCATGGCTCCCAAACCTTGGAGCAGCCTAGGAGAGTTTTTGGAGGAACCCTCATTTGTTTCCCAACTGAGGAGGAGAAGTCTTTTATTAAAATATCGTTCTGAGACTACTGCCTCCCATCATTCTGCTATAGCGGATGGCCTTTCGCCATAGCAATTCTGCTATAGCGGATAAAACATCATTATAGCAGAGTGACGTCAGCGCAAATAATTTCCAAAAATCTGAATTTTTTTGTCACGTCACCCCACCTAACACCAAAAATATTTTAAATCATTTCCAAAATTTTACAATGTTGTGATTCCTGAAATAACGACGGATCCGATCATTACAGAAAGCTAGGTAACCCACTCCATAAATGATAAAGTCAAGATGAGACATAATCCAAAAGAGAGACCCGAATACTATCTATGTTTGAAAGCCTCTAACTATCATAAAGAGTTGATGGGACAATACCCCAACTAACTCAGAAATCCAAAAGAAAGAACACGAAAGTGACTAGCATAGCTATGGCCCTCGAGTAATAAGGACTCACCAACCAAATCTGGAGGACTGACAACGTCTAGCCACGAACCAGAGGGAAAGTGCCTGAATCTGCATCATCAAGAGGATGCAGCGCAAATATGCATCAGTACTATAGGATGTACCAAGTATGTGAGGTATGCATAAATAAGGTAAAAACATGCTTGAAACATAAGTAAAACCGAGATCATACATGAAAGAGAAGTCATAAGAAATATCATAACTTAAGCATAAGGTAAAAGATAGCATAACATAAGTCTTAAAAACATTCATACGGGAGTTTTTTATAACCGACAATAGACCATGTGAGCTATATGGAATCTAACTATATAACCCTAGTTAGCAAAGCTGCTCCAAACCCTGCCAAGGTACGGGATATCATTATCCAACTATGTAACCCTAGTTGGCAAAGCTGCCCTATGCCCTGCTAAGGCAAGGTCACCATGATATCATAGAGTGGAACCAGTTTCATAAGCCCATCAGGCGATACATCTCCTATGCTGGCAACGTAATTTTTAGGCTTGGGTAATCGAACCCTTATTGCTCGGTGCTAAATACTACTCCCAAAATATACATATAGCTCATATAATACTTGTGACATCTCGATGCCAAAACTGTTCATAGCTTAGGTAGACATATCTAGATACCAAGTCTTTCATAAAACATAGGGATATATCTGATGTTCAAAACTGTTGGAAAAGCATAAAGACATATCTGATGTCATGCAAATATCAAATCATAAGTTCTTGAAGCTTAGCATAGCCATAATTCAAAACATACTTTTCTTTCTAAATTCATAACTTGAAAAATTAGGCATGCAATTTCATAAATACATAAGGTCATGTTATCTAAACATGTCAATTTTCACTTAAAAATATGCAATTCAATGGAATCATGCTAGAAATCATCTTTAATGCATGGGCTTTTGAAATCAATTAAGGAACCTCAAATAAATCATAGATATGTAATGAGAATCTATGAATTGATGCTTTAAAACTGAACGCATAAGTTTTCCCTAAATTTGGGTAAGAACCCTAATTTCACAATTTCATAAATCGAAGTAAAACAGGGAGTTTTGGGCATAAGGGTGAAAGGAATCCCTTATTGAATACCCACATACCTGAATTGGAGCTTTCTATGCTATATTGAAAAGGAAGAGGAGACTTGAAGATGAAGGTTCTTTCTGGGAGCTTGAGACTTGGAGAAGAGGAACTCTTTCTTCTTTTGGAATAGAATGACTTAGAATGAGAAGAGCTTAGGCTATTAGGGGATAAAATCCTACTAAAATGGCCAAAACTACCTCACTTAAGAGTTAAAAGAATAGGGAAAAAGACCAGAGTACCCCTGACTTAAAATAAAAAGTTGTAGAAAAAGTCTCCTCACGGGATGCCCGACGGGCATCGTACCCACGATGGCCCATCGGCCAAGGCGTCGGGCAGGTCTACCAGGGGTCTGGGACTTACTGGCTAATTTTGACGGTGGATTCCTATGGGCCTCCGCACCAGCGATGCCCGTGGTGATGCTCGTCAGAGCAGAGGACGTCTGGAGAGAAGTTTGCTGGAAGATCCCAACGACGGGTTCCCACAGGCGATCGCACTTGCGACGCCCGTCGTGACCTCATGTTGGGCTAAAGGAAACTAGATTAAAGCCACTGGTTGTTTCTCATGGTGTGCCACACGGCCCGTCGGAGCTCCGACTCCTATGGCGGCTTCCCGTGATGATCAATAATTATAGTAAAGTTTCTGGATTCAAGGTTTGTTAGTTGATTCGAATTCCAGGGTGTTACAGCTAGAAATCATGTAAACTTAGTAATTTAAAACTATTTCTTGTGGGAGTTTCTTGTAATCGACATAAACTATGTGAGCACCATGGAGTCCAATGTCATCCACCAACACTAAAAAAAGGTTATTCTAACGGGTCAAAGTTAGAACCATATATATAAGGATCCTGAAGTGCGCCTAAAAAGAGGCAAAACCTACGGCGATAACGTAGTTCTGGACTTGGGTTATCTAGAACCCTCGTCAGCTTGGTGCTAAATACTACTCCCAAAACATATCATAGAGCTCATACATATCATGAAAACATAATTCTTAAAAGCATAGGATGACTCTAGTTCAAAAAAATGTTCTTGCTAAATTTTGTAACTTGAGAAACTAGGCATAGTATTTTCATAAACACTTGAGATCATGTTATCTGAACATGCCCAATCTTACTTAAAAATAGATAATAAGGTCAAATTATGCTAAGTTTATTCTCAAATCATGGGATTAAAAAATACTTATCAAAACTCATGCAAAATCATGTAATAAGGATTAGAACATATGGCAATGTAAGTAAATCGAATATACAGGAGATTTCATAATTGGGTAACAACCCTAGTTTCATAAATTCATAAAATAAATAAAAAACTTGAGGTTTGGGCATAAGGGTGGAAGAGAAACCTTATTGAATACCCACATACCTGAACTTGGGAAATTCCCTAGCTAGAACTTAAAGGTAGATGATTGGAGAAGAAGCCCTAGATCTTGAAGCTTGAGCGAAGAATCATTTTCTTACTTTTGGAACTTTGATCGTGAGAATGAATAAGAATCTGACTAAGTTAGAGTTTAACCCCTCTAAATTGGCCTAAAATGACTTAGCTTAGGAGTTAAAAGCATAAAAAAGGTTTAAAATACCTCTGGGAGACTTCAATGAAAAACTGCTAGAAAATTCAGCGGAGGACTTCACGGGCATGAACCACGATCCGTAGACCAGTCCATGGCCCATGGACCTGGTCCATGATTTTCAGAGATTTTATGACCTTGTGGTCTAATTTCCATGGGTGAGGTTCACGGCCCGTGAACCATTCCACGGCTCGTCGAACCCTCCTGTGGTTCTCAAGAAATTTGATGGACCTCAGGTCTGATTTCCACAAGGGGGAGACCACGGTCTGCGGTCTAATCCACGGTTCGTGAATCTCTATTATGGTTTTTAGATAAAGGGAAGGTCTGGAAGACTGGGTTCACAGGGCCAATTCATGGCTCGTGGTCCAGTCCACGACTCATGGACTTAGTCTGTGGACTCTGTCTACGTTCTGACAATTCACACTTAGAATTTTTTTCCTAGTCTCGTTCTTCGCTTAGAATTTTTGAGGTGTTGTCACACCTCTTTTATGACGAAGGATTTTTCCAAATGAAGTGATGGTATTGCATATGGATTATTTTATTTAGAGAGTCGCCACTTGAAATTAAGTTTTAATGGTGTTCCAAGTTACCTTTTTGAATCTCTAATAAAAAAGAAATGACTCTTTTTATTGATCTGCGAAAATTAAAAAATGGGTAACGAATTCTGTTGACCGAGGGAAAGGTATGAGGAACCCCTCGAGTCCCGTGGTTCTAGCGCGATTGCTTTTATTGACTTATACTTAGCTTAAATTATTTTTTGGATGAATTGTGTTACAAGCCATGGTTCGCTCATCTTTTAATTATTGATTTTTTATTGGTCCTAACTTAGATGCATAACTGCATTCTTGATCTAAATTAGTGAGAATTAATTATTAATAATTTGGCCAAGTGTGTAACCGCATCCTTGAAATTTTATATTTTATTATTTGATCAATTATTTATTTATTTTTAAAATGTATCAAGAAAAAGATGCGTAACCGCATTCTTAATCGAAATGAGATTTTATTATTATTATGATTTATTTAATCGTGCCTAAAGTTCGTCTAGCGCTAGAGGCATTTGTTCGTCTCTTGTAAACTCGAGATAATTTATTCTTTCTTTTCACCTTTTCACTCTTTCTTTTAAACCCCTTTTAATGAGTTTTGGATTAATCTGCAACTCATCTCGCTCTCTCACAATTGGGTTTCCTCTCCTTTCTTTTATCAATTGCGACGAGTCTTGAATGAATCCGTAACTTATCTCGCTCAAACTCACTAGCTAAGGATGAATTAATAAGTTAGGGCCCTAAACATTAAACTTAGGCCCGAGAGCGCTCTAATTTAAGAAATCTAACGTCGAAACTGGTGATTACAAATCATTTCAATAAAAGCAAAACCAATTACTTGAGGAAGATATGAACAAGACCACCTAAACAGAGATTCAATACTAACAAAAGGAAAAGTTAAACATGTGACCAAGATATTAATTAAAGATCATCCAAATTTTGAATTCATTATTTCAAGTAAGAGAAAATCAAAACCAACTAAACAAACATTATTTTTAGTCGTTGCATCTTTCCAGATTCCAACACAAAAGAGCTTACTACTTTAACTTTAAAATTTCCAGTAATTATCGTGGCACTAATATAACATTATGATGATAAAATGATTTGGATCCATAACACATAATTGAACGTATCCACATATAAACGATAAAATAAAGGACTGCTCATATGTTTATGCCTCAATCGACCAAATACTTAGTTGCATAGTTTCAGCTGCATAGTTTAAAATTTAAGATAACAAAAACTCAGGGAAGACAATTAAACCAAACAAATGATCCTATTAAAAAATTTCTTGACTCCAAGTAAACAAAGTAAAGCAACGAGATTAATTGAAATCCCATTTTTCAGAATATTCTACGGCACATTCGGTTGTGATAATCAATCTAAGGTGTACCATTCTCTTTTATCAAATCCAATTCCTAATTTACTTTATTTATATCCACTGCCTCATTTAATCTCACCTAAAAGTTCTTTTAACTTAACACCCCAAGACACATTTATTCTCTATAATTCATTAGCATTAACTTTAATCAAGATAAACAAAAAACAAATATAAAACACTTTATGTACGAAGCACTCACAAATAAAAAGGTGGGAGATGTAACAATATTAAAACAGTAAAAAAAGAGATGAATCTCACGTAGATAATCGATTTTACAGACCAAATAATACATGAAATCATCTATTTAACTTTGTACATGCTTCGATTCACAATAAAATTACTAAAAATAAAGAGCAAGGAACTGAATAAGAACCTGTGTGACAAACTAAACTGAATATAAAAGCAAGAACGCCGTCATCGAAAACTCAAAACAAGGACCCGCAATCCAAACTTTAATTCACGAAAACTTCCGAATTCACTCTATTTTTCTTTTGCTCACTGTTTCCTCTCGTCTTTTCTTGTATGCTTTTTTTTATCTTCTTTTGTTGCGTCCTTTTTTCTCTACTATTTTCTGTGTATGTTGGTGTGTGTTATATAGTGGGTGTGTGTGAGTTGTGGTGATTGTGCGTGCATGTGTCGTGTGTGAAGGAGGGGTGGAGGACGTGGGGGTGAGTTTAGGAGGAATGTGCAAGTGAGGGAATGAGTGTTGGGTTTTAGGATTAGTAATCTTTTTTTTTTAATATATATATATATATATATATATATATAAATAAAAAAAAGTTAACTATTAGGGACTAATAAGAATATAAGAAAAATGAAATAGTTATATAAAAATAAAAATGTAACCAAGAAAATACTAAAATTGCTAGTTTATTTATGAAAATTTAAATTAAAAGAGATCATAGTTTTGGAAATTTTCTTTTTTTATTTGAAAAGTAAAAATAAAACTTATCCTAAAAATGTGATACTATTTTTTTTCCAAATATTAAAAACAAAACCTACTAAAATGGAATAAAAACTAAAATAAAGATTAGACTAAAAATAAATATTTAAAGTTAAAAATAGGTTAAAACTCGAGAAGGGTCAAAAATCACGTGTCTACATGTGTTACATTTGCGAGCATGTGTTATCAGTTTTGGTGGTCATTGGGAACATCAGTTCTTGCCCTTAGCTGAGTTTGCTTATAATAACAATTTCTATTTCAGCATTCAGATGGCACCAATAGAGGGTTATATAGTAGGAGGTGTAGATCTTCGGTGGGTTGATTTGATGCCTTTAAGGATAGGCCTTGGGGTACTGGTATGTTAGGAGATTCCATAGAAAAAGTGAATTTGATCCAAAAGTGACTTTTGCCAGCTCACAGTATAAGTCTGACAGACTTTTAACTGACTTCAGCATGGGAATACTTTCCTAGGCAAACAAAGAAGTCATCTTGACATCCAGATCTGGCTCGAGGGACTTTGACCCTATTCATGGATGTATAACCCAATGTAAAGGGATACGGTCTCAGAGTGGTCCTCATCACTCCATCCAATGAAAAGATTTGACTGGCCATAAGATGTTATTTCTCTGCTAACAACAAAACAAAGTATGAAGTTGTGAATGCAGGTTTGGAACTAGCCCTCAAGCTCAAAGCTGAGAATATTAAATTCAAAAGCGACTTACATCTACTGATTCTCTAAATCCTGGTAATCGATGAGGCACGAGATAATCAGAATTCTCAAATTGGATCACCTTGCTATTATCTCTATTCTGATAATGAAAAGCCACACAAACCCAAGGGTGGAAATGTGAAAGACCAATTTTTTGGCAAACCTAGCATTAACATCTGATGTCACCAAAGAATGAGGATATGTCATACTTTATTTGCTGCAATAGGCTATCGATAGAAAAAATAAATACACTATGATTGATATGAGATTGACGAAACCAATTCATCAATTATTTGTTACACAAAATATTACCTGAGGATAAGAAGGTTGTTAGAAAATTAAAGCTGAGACCGTACCGATACTACCTCGTAAACCATTTTGTGGCCCTCTGTGAAAATGCCTTAGGCCGGGTTAAATTGAAATCGTAATGTATGAGGTCTATGAGTGGCATTGTGATAATCACTCCGGTGATCGATCTCATTTCAGGAAACTCATCCAGGTGTGATACTACTGTCAGCAAATAAAAAAGGACATAAAAAATATATCAAAAAGTGTGACAAGTATCAACGGTTTGCAAAATTCATACACCAGCCTTCCAAACCTCTACACTCCATAATTGAGCCATGGCCATTCATGAAATGGGGAATGGACATAGTTGTCCCCTTACCAATAATACCGAGATAAATTTTCTTCTTTTTGATCCTTAAAATACTTCTGTAGATGAGTCAAGATGGAGCGCTTTCTCAAATTCGAGAAAGAGTAGTAATCAACTTCATTATCAAAAACATAATCTGCCAATATAGTGTGCCAAAAGAAATTTCTCGTGAGAACGAATGCCAGTTCATCGATGCATATTTTACCATATTCTTCAGAGGTTGGAAATCAAAGAGAATTACCTCAATGCCATATCATTTGGGAGCAAATAATCAGGTTGAGTCATCAAATAAAAAAATACTCAATTACTTATAAAAGTGGTTGGAGAAAGCTACAAGATTGATGGACTGAAAAGTGGTAGCGAGTCCTACAGTTCTATCGGACTACTACAAAGACTAGCACGGGAGAAACATCATTCTTTCTTGTTTATGAAATGAAAGCAAGCATTAATCTCCATCAAAGTGATAGAACCAACCCTCATATATGCCCATGCAATCGAAGAATCTTATAACAAGGCAATTACGACCGGGTTAGACCTTGTAGAAGAACCAGAAGGAAGAAAAGTATTACAATAGGAAAGCTAATTCTCGGTACTTCAGACCGGGGACTTCATACTCAGAAAGGAATTCCAAGGGAATGTAGAAGAAATGCAGGCAAGATCGAACCTAACTGGGAAGGACCATATAAGACTAGGGGTGGCATTAGAAGGGGAGTTTATCAGCTCTAAGCCATTGGAGGAGAACTCTTCCTATCCAATGGAAATGCAGTCCACCTGAAGCATTATTACATATAAAGGTGAATTCGATGATACATCTTTCCTTTTTTTCAATACATTTATTGTTTTATTCCAGTTTACTAACCTTTTCTATGAAGGACCTAATTGATTCGAGTAATGACTACACCCCTCCCCCCCAACCACTCATGAGAACACTAGTTCTTCCTTGCCAGGAAAGAGTCCATAACGTCTGATCAATAACATCAACACTCTCCTCATAAACAAGTAGTACACCACATCCTTATCTTTTTCCTTTTCAGGAATAGGGTCGAGGAAAAACACGCTCAAAATGGAAGTGACACCAAATCAAACCCCAAACAAATGATGATACATTGCACTAAACTAGTGTTTTTGAGTCCTCTTGCCTCGATCTCAAAAAATGGGGGACTACATGGTGCAATAGGGAAATGAAAACTCGACAATATTCAAGTACCCTACAAAGATCAAACATCAATTCTATGCATAGCCGAAGTAAAGCCTCGAAAAGATACCGACAACAAACAACTAAGGCATAAACGAGCAAAGGCGATACCCAAAATCATCAAAAGGCCATTGTTTTTTGAATGAAAACAGTCTAATAGAAACCAACTTTATAAATCAACATCAGAGCCTAAATTTAAAGGACAGAGACTATTAAATCCCCACACTTAGATTAATTATTAAGTACGACCTAGTACCTTCTTCTTCCTCTTCTCCTTCTCTTCCTCCTCCTCATGTGCCTTCTTCTTCTCCATCTCCTTTGGCTTCTCCTTCTTCTTCTGGATTTGAGATTACCAGGTTTTTTATATCCATTGATACCAGATTGAATTGGTTTTATTTTGTTTACGTAAAAAAATAAGTTACACAATGTTGTTGGAAAATCTTGAAAACAATGGCAAGCCACCATTGTTGCAAAATGAGTTCGTTAAATTTATTGTTGTTTTGACAAATTGACGATTGGGGTTTGTTCTTTATGATATAGATGAAATTTATGTTTTAAATTTGAGCTTATTTAAGGTAAATTTGGGTATTTGAGTCGTGTGCTTGACTGTTAAATTTAGAAGAACAAGTTGCTAGTTCTGGAAAAAAACTTGTTCACCTGAACTCATGCAAAAATATTTGAAGTTTAGCTAAATATATTCCCTAACCTCATGCCAAAATGTCTGAAGTTTTACTTTACCAATGTCAGAACTTCAATAAAAATATATTTAAAGTTAAACCTTAGCAAGACCACAACTTCAATAAAAAAAATGGTTGAAGTTAGCCTTGACAAGTCATTATATATCTAAAGTCATGCCAAGGCTACAACTTTAATAAAAAAATGTGGGTAGTATGACCTTGTCAAGTTCATAAATTTAGTTAAACATATTTAAAGTTGACCTTGGTAAGCCATATCACACTTTAGTTAAAAAATATCTTTTACAAGGCTATACTTTAGACACAACCTTGATATCTATCAGAAGTGGAAAACTTGCAATACTTTTTTCTAATTTGGGTACAAATTGGCGGTTCTCTTCTAAAAGAGAAAACTACAGAAAATAGCAAACTTAGGCCCATAATTACGATTCATAACAACACTTTGTAAAAATTACCATCTACAACAGATATAGCAATATTTTGGCTGGCCCCATCCACCAGTCCAAATAAGCATTTTGTATTTGTATTTGTATTTGTAGTTGACTGCATCATTTATTTTTTTAAAGAACTGTTTTGTATTTGTATTTGTAGTTGACTGCATCATTTGAATTTTGTATTTGTAGTTGACTGCATCATTTGTATTTTCATTATTTCATTTATTTTTGTATTTGTATTTGTATTAGTAGTTGCCTGCATTATTTGTATTTTTAAAGAACTGCTTTATTTTTGTATTTGTAGTTGACTGCATCATTTATATTTTTATTATTTCATTTATTTTTGTATTTGTATTTGTATTTGTATTTGTAGTTGACTGAATCATTTGTATTTTTAAATAATTGAAAAAGAAATGTTGATTCTCTTTCTATGAATACTTGTATTTGTATTCATTGATATAAATTGTATTTATTGATACAAATTGAACCATACAAATATGAATAATACATTTGTATATGATAGACTCAAGCAAATATAAATAATGCATATACTTATTTATATACAAATATAAATGACACGGTTAAACCATCTAAATGATAAATTTATATAAAATGTATGGTTTGATACAAAAATAATAATATAAAATACAAAAAACTATAAAATATAAAATACAATAAAAAAGAGAGAAAGGGGGAGGTCAAAGTATAAAATATAAAATACAAAAAAAAAAGGAAGAGAGAAAAGTGAAAATATAAAATACAAAAGGGTGAGAGATTTGAAAATATAAACTATAAAAAAGAAAAAGAAAACAGAAAAAAAAAAGAGACGAGAGATAGAGAAAATAAGGGAGATAGCAATATTTTAACTTAAAAACTGTTATCTCCTATAATAAGTAAAGTTATGTTATCTCCTCCTTGATTATGAGCTCAAATTTGCTATTTGCAAATTTCTCATTCTAAAAGTGGGTGTTTGTGCACTTGGCCAATTGGCCCGTTTCAACAGCGGAATGCCCAAATCTAGCTCGTTCGGTGCCCACTATCCAACTTTATATAAACCCGAAATAGGCGTTCGCTTCTTTAGTTATCCTCCTCCTCTCCTCTTTTTCTCTCTCCGGCAAACCAAGTTGTAAGTAAAGAAACCCTAATCCCTTTTCCATTTTTGATTTTTTCGTTCTTAGGGATAATAGTTATTAATTTCAAAGCCAATTACCAAAATTAATTGTCTTCCAAGTTGTCGACTTCAAGTTTTTACTATTTGAATGAAATCAATTGATTTAAGATACCCCTTATTTCCTAATCAATCTATTCAAACATATATTGCTGTCTCAGATTAATCCTCGGTTACCATCACAGCCAACTAACATAAACAGTTATTTTGACTACCTAGATTATTAATTATCAGGTACATTAGGTCTTGTGTTTGACAAAATGGCTTATCTTTATATAGAGGAGAGAATGCAGTTTAATTGCTGGATAACATGATTTGAACCACCTATTGTAAATTAATTTTTCTCTAAAGAAAAAAGGAATTGAAAAAATTTGAGTAGTTCCTGAGATACACCGGACGGAAATTTCACTAGATGAAATGTTATGGCGACTTGACAGAGTCACAACTTTGATTGGTCTGTTGTTGCAATACCTTATGATATCCTTTTTAGTTGGTGGCATATTGTGTTGTGCTTTGTGACTTTACGTGAGCTGCTAATATATCTTCTTTTTGAAGGTCTTTTTCTATCGGGGTTATTAGCTGCATAGTCAAGATGAATCTTGATCTCAAGAAGTTCGGAAGAGGTAGGAATTTTTAAGGGTATTAAACTTCTTACAGTATTTGTTCCTAGGTTGCTTTTTCCCCTTTGCTTCGATTATGTAATACTTTTATCAGATCAAATGCAAGGAAATGATGAGTAGGCTCTTTATTATATAGTGGAACATTTTATTTTTTGATAGAAATATCTGGATATTTGTTGGTCTTTCCCAATGAAAGACTGAGAACTTTATTATTCCTTGGAATTTATGGTTTCGATGATGATTCCGAAGGTAATCGAAACTAGGATTTTAGAGAAAACCTTGTTTGGTGCAAGATCAAAGCTTCTGCGTCGGGAGACTAACTTGTCGTCACAATATATTTTGAATGATTAACTTGTGGTTAAGATATAAGCCTGGTCCTTTCATCTAATACTGCACGAGTGACACTCTTAGGATCCATTATTTATGTACCTTTAGAGGAATTTATCTAGGGTTTTTCTTTTTTTGTATATATCGCCCAGCAAACATTTCTATTGCCAATTTTATCTGAAGTAACCATCTTTTCTTTTATTGAAATATATGCTTAGGACCTATACATGGTATCCTGGATGCTCTATGTTTCTTGTACGTTTTAATTTTTTTCTTTTCACCCTGCTCTCTCCCTATCTTCCCTCCCTCCCCCCCGAAAACCGGGAAACTCATTTATGTACATTTAAAGTGCAGACTTTGATCTGGTAATAACTTACATAGCTGTGGGGTTACTGAGTTATCGTGATTTTTTAAATCTGAAATCATTTTCCAACACATTGAAAGTGTAGCAATACTCTACAACACAAAAACTCCATTTTGATTGTTCATGCTACTATATTCACTGTCTATCAGAGCTTCACGATGAGAAGGATAGCTCGTGAGGTTTAAACCAGTGATAGATCAAAGTTGGAGCTTCACAATGCTTCTGATCATAAACAGATCAGTTGATGAAAGTCTTAAATGGCTGCCTCTGACATGTATGATTTCTTATTTTTATTAGATTTTGATTTGCTAGTGATAGAATGTTGAGTCATTTGGTAAGACTTTCCTGGCGTCCCCCCCCCCCCCCCAAACCCCCAACAACAACAACAATTTCTGCTATAGAAAGAGTTTGTTAAATATTTGACACCAAAACCGTTCAAGAGAATATTTAAGGGACTACTTTTAACCTACACCCAACACACAAGTGACCATTTTTGTCATTTTCTTGTTCCTAGTGATTTCATTACCTCAGATGTTATATTGTTTGATACTTTTTATTGGCAGGATTTGAAAAATATGAATTGCTCTTCAAAATTTGGCTTAAACTTTAGCCGTACGGATGCTGATACATTCTCTCTATATTCTTTATCTGAAATTGGGATTTCCATCATGTGTGCCTGTTGTTTTGCGCCTTCAGGACCTAGAGAACTTGGTGGTTCAGTTGATCTTCTAGACCATTATAAACTTAGGAAACATCTTGATTTTTTCTGTAAGAGATCATTACCACCCTCTATATCTGAGACACAATACCTCAGGAATGTGGTGGGAGATAGAGAAATAAGGAAAGGTGAAGGGATGGAACTCGATCTGCTGGCCAAAAGCTCCTCCTATGAGGAACACGGACGTGTACACCTGCATCCTTTTGGCTTGGATCTTCTCATGGATGCTTTCCATCTCAGAGAAACAACATCTGCTGATCTTCCATTGGTAAGAATCCACCTTATAATCCTTGATGTGCTCTCTTACTGTTTTGGGAGTCTTAACTTAAGGATTGGTTTGCTATGCTAATATAGTCTTGTCGCAAAATTTCCCGAGTAACTTAGCTTTATGTTATTAATAGGCAGGTATTGGGTTACCTTCAGGTGCATCAAATTTGAAGAATGAATATAAGGAAAAGAAGAAGCATAAAAAGAACAAACACAAAGATAGATCGAGGAAACAGGATCCCAGCAGTTGCATTGACAAGGATCGCATGCCAAGCAGGGATAGCAATAAGGAGAAAAATGAGAGTAAGACGCAGAATTATGGTCCAGATTTGTTTCTGAGACAGCAAGTAAAGGTAACACATAATTCGGGCTTCATTTTTGCGATATTGGTTAGATCCAAGATTGAAATTTGGCTTCCTCTTTCTTTAGCAATTTTGATTGGCTTAAATAAATGATTGTGCTTGGCTTGGAGACTTCAAATGAATTTTATGCTTCTTGCCATGAACCGTTGCTTCATATATTTTCCATGATCAATTCTAAGTAGGCATTTGGCCATAGATTCCAAATATTTTTCACCTTAGGAATTTATGAAGTTGGAATTGTGTTTGATTATACTTTTTGCAATGGAGAGAAGATAACACTTTATTTGAAATTTATGATGGAGTTGGAAAACAGGTTTGGAGTATTTCTCCAAATTTGGAATCCAACTCCAAGTTGGATTTGGAAATTTTATAACCAAAAACTGATTTTGAAATAAAGTGAAAAATTATTCCAGAAAAAAGTGAATAATTCTCATGGCAAAACAGTTATCATCTAAGATTTTAATGGAACTGTTTCAGCATAAATGTGATGTGTTGAAGTTGTTTTGTAGTTAATGGTACATAGGGATAGGGTTGAGATATTTGTTGCAAAAATTTCTGCTGTGGCATTTTAGGTTAATAATGTTATTCTTTATGAATCAGATAACTTACAGAAATATTTGTAGAGCTTAGATTTGTATTGAAGTCAAGTTGATATGTTTTGTTATTACCTCTAGTAACCATTGTATATCTTGTGCTGTTGATTGTTCTTTCAGAAGCAAAGAACTGATGGGAATGGAGGTTTTTCTGGTACCAGCCATACCAGAAAAATGAGTTAAATAAGGTAGCTTTCATCTGACCTGGCAATTGAACAATTTTTCTATATACAGAAAGTTCACAGTAATGTGTGGTAACTTAGGTAAGTAGCCACTTGGTTCCATGGGTGGGGAAGCTCTGATTCATTATTTTCATTTCCGGCATTATGAATAATGAATTTTCTAAACTCATGACACATTAATGCTCGAAGATCTGAAAATAATTGAGGATTTTTCGAAATGGTAGAAAATTGCCTTTCTCATCATTATTGAAAGTCAAAGGATTTTTTCTGTAGGTATTCAGAAAATCATAAAGTGTACATAGAGTGTTATCAGTTATGACATCGCGGGATTAGTAAAGAGCACTAAAATGATTCCACATTACAATCCATTGCACATAACAGGTTTGGATTTTGTATGAGTCACTTCAGTTTCGATGAATCTCGCTCGTTTAAGATATTTCCTTAAGACATCGATTTCAGTTCATATTTGTCATCAAATTTGTGGTTTGGTGATCACGCCCAACTTACACCCTTATAAAAAAGTAAGCAGTCACAACCTAAGTTGCATGGACTCTTCACTTTTGATGCGGCACCTGTGTTGAATTCTCCAAAAATACGCTACTTTTGGAGAATTTGACACACCCGTCAACCTTTTTGAAGAGTCCGGGCAACATAGGTCACAAACAAATATAGCTTGGCGTCCAGGGTCAATCCTATATAGAGCACTGGAGTAGTTCTAGTCTAGTAACAAAACATATGCATATACCATGAAAAAACAAAACATATGCAAATACGCCAAATATCACTACCCCACACAGACTTTGAACCTAACACGATGTATTTAGCATTCAAGTTCAAGTAAGTTCTTTCTTTCCTTCTGTTCATCTAATCCACTCACCAAGACAACAATTTCAAGATCACAACCTATAAGCACTTTCATGACTACGAATGATGCAAGACTTTAATTTGCATGCACAAGCTACTTCGTGGTTCCAGTGTGTATGTGTTCTGTTTCACCCTATGACTGTCAACAATGCAAGAAATAAACGTAAACCACAGTAATCTATTATCATCGCTCAAATTCTTTAACTTCAACTTCTCTTATCTATCTCAAGGATCAACAACCGGGTAATTTTACTAATCAAGAAAACATTTATTTCATTACATAATAAAGGGTCCAGCAAAAAATTATAACAATCTAATTACTCTCATGAAACTCGTCAACTTCTCTGGTTAGTGATGAAAGTGATGATTCAATAATAGAATTATTGAGGCAAAACACTCCTAAGCGCCATAACAGTGGCCTTCATGTCACTGAATTCCTCATCAAATTTCTGTTGTATTTTAATTTTATCCATTAGATTAAAAATGTTATTCAAAACTATTTCCAACTTGGTTTTGTCAATAAATATTGACTCACTCGGTGAATCAAACTGCCTCGACATCCTATCAAAAGGATTTTTAACGTCCTAAATTATCATCTGAATACATTCTAATCTTTGGTTGGATCATGTTCCAATTAGATTGTATCACTTCCCACCTATGGATGAGTTCATCCAAACTTTCATTGGTTGCACTTCTACTTCCTTGGGGGCATGTTTCTATTAAAAATATATTACTTCGATAATTTGATTTTTTTTTCCCCTTCATTATTTAAGTATGTAGTTCAAGGAGTTCAGAATCTAAATGACAAAAAGTTAAAAAATAATCGAAATAGAATGCAACATAAAAGATGACATAATATAGTAATAGTGCACTAATTTAGTGCGCTATACTCTCTATTTAGACGGTCCCGTAGTTAACAGCCGTTTACCATTATGGACCCTTATGACACACTAATTTGGTGTGCTATATGAGTCCTTAATATTAGGGCAACACCCATTTTTTCCCTAGTTCATCTTCAAATTCTCTCTTCCTTCATACTTTGTTGAAAGATTAGTCATGTCTCAAGTGTTCGAAACATCAATTTTTTTTATACAACCTCATTCTTGTTACTGCGGAGAGCAGTGCAGGCTTAAGACATGAAGGACTACTAAAAATTTGGGTCGCATATTTTGGTGTTGTACAATGTCGAAAGTAAAATTTTGTATTATTTTTTTAGAGCTAAAAAAGTAGATTAGTTATGCTAATCTCAAATATTTGTTTGTTAAATTTTTATGCAAATGATGGATGTGACTATTTTCGTTGGGAAGGTGATTTTTTGACAAAGAGAAGGCCCCTGGTTGAAAGAGATACAACTATTTCACACATTTATTTTAATGAAGTTGGAAAAGATAGGGATTTACTTAGGTCCTTGTTAAGGGATACTCTACATGAGAGAGATGTTTTGAGAGAGAAAGTGAGCGAAAGGAGAAAATTATCAATAGTTTGAGACTTATTTGTGTTCTCTTGTCCTTATTTTTATTTTGGTAATGTTACATCATTGGTTAGGTTTTTTGGATGTTATGTAATGTTTGCACCCAAGGGTGTGGCCTAATAATCAATGAAGTGGGTTAAAAAATCATGAGGTCTGAGGTCTCAGGTTCAAATTTCAATGGAGACAAAAAAAACACTAGGTGATTCTACCCATTTATTCTAGCATTGGTGGACAAAGTTACCTAGTTCCTGTTGCTTGTGGGAGGTGGTAGGTATCCCGTGAATCTAGTCGAGGTGCACGAAAGCTCCCGGACACCATGATCATCAAAAAAGAAAATGCTATGTTTTTTTTGGTTTGTTGTAATGTTTACTAGTTTTCTATGACAATATCGAATTTTATTTCTATTTTGTACGAATATAATATTTGTCAATTTTATTATGTTGAAACAATACAGAAGAATAAACGTAAAATTAAGTCCTTTTTTTTTTACATTAATGATATCATCATAAATTAAAAATATAAGTAAGTTCATCAAATCGTCAATCATCAACGTAATAGTTCTCAATATCATCTTCAGATAAATATTGTGGGTTTGTTAATACACGTATTGTTTTGATAGATATTAGTTCCCTACTCGATGATACTTGTTTCTGGGCTAACTTGAATATGTAAAATGTACAATTTCCTGCTAGCATTTGATTATTTTCTTTCCTAGTTATTGATCATCAACTCGCAAGACTTTTAATTAGTTTGAGACATGTCACAGAGAACCTTATTGGAATCGGTACTTCGAGATTTTTCTAAGTCACGAACGAGATATTGTGATTCGACATATTGATGTGTCCATTTGATACGTAAACCTCAGTAATATTTATGTGAATTTGAAAATTTCGCCTTACAAAAATCACCATTGCTCAAGGTGATGCTTATATTCATTTAACTCAATCTCACCATTATTAGGTAAAAACTCATTGAAACAATTGTTGATTTGAGTTGTCATCATCACTGACATTTGGATCTTTAAAAAAAAATATTAATCAACCTACATTTTTACAACTCGACATTGAAGTTGCAGTAGTTCTATTTTGAATGAGTATTTCATAAGAAATGAGAGGCTATTTATAAAATTATAAAATTCAATATACATAGGATCATAGCTCACATTAGTATGATCACACATACTTTATTAATAATATACTAAATAATTTAAAACTCATCATTGTCGAATATGTCGCAATCTGAATCTCACTTTGAATGTGTCGAAGATACCATTTTGACTAGCCCCTAGGATACACATCTAATTGTTCTCTTCGCAAAAATGATTTAGAATAAAATTTAATTCTTGTGGTGTATTTCGCGATATCAATGTAGTACGAATTCTTGGACGTTTAAATCCTAATGTCCTCATATTTTGTACCAATTTTTCAGCCTTTGCTATCCATCAATTCAACTAAGATATCATTATATTGTAGTAATGTTGACTATATCTCTTGTTCGAGTCATTTGAGTACTCAAATTCATCTTCATTACTCAATATCAATATTCTATCCATTAGTTTGAATATGCTTTTAAGCGCGAACAAAATAATAAGATTACCTTTCATAATTTGTCTAAAAAAGTCATAATAAATTAATTTTATTGATCATTAGTTACCCAATTCATGTACATTATATACTACTCTCTTCGTTTCAATTTGTTTGGCCTATTTATTTATTTTTAGTCCGTTTTAAAAAAGAATGACCCTTTCCTCTTTTAGCAATTTTTCAATTTTAACTTTTCACAAGTCATGTTTACAATCACAAGATTAAAGAGCATTTTAGTACATTTGACATATCTTTAATTTAAGACCACAAAATTTAAAAGTCTTTTTTATTTTCTTAAATTTCGTGTCAAATCAAAATAGGTCACTCAATATAAAATAGAGGGAGTATTTATTTGGTACATTGATGAATGACAACACAAGTTGTATTTTTTTGAATGACGCACTTGATTGACTAGTCAAAGTTCCTTTATGTGATACATTGTATTGTCAAAGTACCCATTAGAATTTAAATAACACAAATAGTATGTGCGCTATTTATATCACACATAATATGTGAACTATACGAGATAGTTCATACTTTCTTGAATGACGCTTTTGATTGACTTATAATTAAAAAAAATAACTTTATATGACACATTATACTATCAAAGTACCCACTAAAATCTACACAACACACAATATATGCTTATGTGAGAGAGTTCGTACTTTCTCTAATGAAGCTTTTGACTTACTAGTAAAAAAAGAACTTTATATCATACTTTGTACTGTCAAAGTAACCATTAGAATCTACATATTACACATAGTATGTGCATTACATGAGATTCAATACGAGATTTAACATTATACAATTATAACTTATTTATGGTGATTACGTGATTTCACAATGCCTAGAAAAAAATTCAATAGTTAATTCAAAAATAGACAAGAAGGTGAGAAAAACTCAAGAAATCCTCATGTTAGGAGTGTAAAATCAAACACACTTGATTTTTATTTTGATAAAAAAAATTAGGATATTATACTGACTTATCGGATATAAAATGGTATGATCAGTATTTTAAAGAGCGAGAGTGTACACGAGGTATTTTACTTAGCACGGGGCGAGGTGTAAGCCTCGAGACATTGGGCGTAAGCCCCATAGATCTTTAATTTTTAATTTATAATATAGTAAAATAATATAATAACTCAAAAATTATAAAAAAAAATACATTAACAATTTTTAAAAATTTAAAACATGATTAAAGAAAATCATAGAAAATAAAACTTCTAACATCATTTTACAAGTAGAAATAATGCAATGATATAAAAGCCATTATGAGATTCAAATTAACTTTAACATTTTAACTCCAAACAATAAAAGAATCACAATTTCTTAGAATATATGACTATACTATGCAATTTACCTTTCAAAAAAGAAATAATTAATAAAGTATTAGTATTATAATTAAAACATCACTTTTTCATAAATAAAAAAAATGCTTTCAAATAACAAAATAATAAAATATGATAATTTTGAGACATAGGAACCAAAAACCAATGACAAGTGAAGATGTAAAATCTGGCTATGTGTTCTAAAAAAAATGTTAAGTGATATTCACCCTCACGATATTTTCAAATAGTAAATAAGCAATTAATTTTCTCAATTTTCTTATTTCTATAATGAAAAAAAACTACTAAGCATCATTCGTTTATTGAAGAATTATGAGGATCAACAATGTTGACTAAGAAATTTGACACATAATTGTGTAGAACTGTTAGGCGATCCCCGAGCGTTGGGCGTTAGGCGTGCTTGGGGCGTACGCTCAGGCGCTTAGGGCGTAAGCCTCACAGGACTTAAGCCCCACATATGAGCCCTGAAGCGTTTTGCCAGTGCTTCGCCCCGAGGCGAGCCTCAAGACTGCCTTTTAAAATACTGGGTATGATGTAATTTGTTTCTTTGAAAATTTTATTTCTATCTATGTTGATTTAAATGTTGCTAGATACATCATTGAGGGAGAAGTACATTCCTCTAAACCAGAAGATGTTATAATTTGGAGTGAAAGACTTCAATGAATTGACTTATATTCAAAAAGGTGTAATAATGAGGTCTTATATTGCTGACATTGTTTGATCATACCATAAACATTGTCATCAACTTTTGAGACCTCTAAATGCAGGGATTGAACCACAAGTTGTTCAATACTCGATGAAAGAGATCGCTGAAACGAAAAAAGCATTAGAGACGTTTCATGCTTTAGACGATCTGAATTATCGTGGAGCTGATGAAGAAAAACATTGAAAACTCTTAGAAAATGAAAAATTGTATCAAGATTCTTCTATCATGTATACTCAATAGTTAATAAATAGATATCTCTTAAAAAATATTTATCACAAATATTAAATTGTGTAGTGCTATATTATTGCGTAAATCATGCAAGTTCTTTTATTGAGCCTACTCAAAAAAATGAGTACAAATTCGATTCTAAATTATAGTGATGAAAATGAAGTAGACGTGATTCTAAAAACGAACAAAGATTAATTATTTTTAAGATTATATATTTTGCTTGTTATTTGATTTTACCTTATTATTTTATGTGAATTAGTATTTTAAAGCTAAAAGCATACTTTGACAAAAAAAAAAAAGACACTAGTTTCTTTATAAATAAAATAGAATCAACCACTATATAATACTTAGGATGTGTTCGGCATGAAAAATATATTTTAAGAAAATAAATTACTTCTTACTTATTTTCTTGTGTTCGGTACACAAGTAAAATATATATTTTTAAAAGTTTTTGTATATATTTAACGCAAAATAATAAGAACGAATAGGGTAAAGAGGGTGGGGTAAGTTTTTTTTATTTTGTAATTTAAAAGAAAAAAAAATTGGGAGGGAGGGGGGGGAGGGGGGGTAGGGGGGGTAGGGGTTAGGGTAAGAAAAAAGTTTTGAAAATTTTTAAATTAAAAAAAATAATTTGGAGGGGGGGAGGGAGGGTAGGGGTTGGGGTAAGAAAAAAGTTTTGAAAAATTTTAAATTAAAAAAGTTAAATTTTTTTCGAGGGGGGTGGGGGGTGGGGGTTGGAGTAAGGGGTGGGTAAGAACAAATTTTTTTTGGATGAGTGATTTTAAGAGTGGTATGAACATTGCAATTTGATTTTCTTATTTTGATTAAGAAAGTTATTTTTCTTAGTTTGAAAGAGCTTGTTTTCATAGGAAAAATATTTTTGAAATTTTTTAGTCAAATGAACATGAGAAAATAGAAAATGGAACACACCCTTAATGACTTATACAAAGAACACTTCAACGCTGTAACTAAGTTTTTGGCATCTTTTTTCATCTTGTTCGAGGTGTAATTGGTGAGACTTAAATCTCCCTTTCTCCTCCTCTATAAGAATTGGACACCTTTAATATTTTCTTTAAATTGTGACACTAACTCCCTTGTTGTCCCACAAACGGGAAATCTCTTAAGTTTATCTAAGATTTCATCGATCAATTTCTCATTTTGACACTGAGAAAGGGCTTGAATAGTCAGAGCCAAGTTTAGAAGATCACCCATACAATATGCACCTCCCTAGAAATCTACCGTTCTCTCTCTTTGTATGGATGTTTCTTAAAGGGTAAAGTGGCAAGAGACAAAAAGGGTGTACGAGTTGGGCTTATTGGGTCTTAAGAATTGGGTTGTGTTTAAATATTTGGTTGAGTAGAATATTTAATTAAAAATAAAATTTTAATTAAAATAAAAATATATCCACGTAAATAAAAATATATCCACGTAAATGTCACGTAATTTCTACGTAGGATAATGAAAGTGGAGACATGGAATTTTACTGATTAAGGATAAATATGTACCCAAACTTGGATAGCAAAGGCAAATATATAAAAAAAAGAGAATTTTTTTGTATATATACACAAAATTAAATACTTTGCAAAAAAAGTAGCCACATTTACATTAAAAATAGCAAAAAGTGAAAAAAATGCGAGTTTTAGCCGTGGCTAATTTATACAATTATCTTATTTAGCCACAATTTTTGTGTGGGCAACTAAGAATTACAAATATAATTTATTTATTATGCAGTCAATTTGACCACGGATAGACCGTGACTATATCCTACTCTTATCGTGACTAAATAAATTTTATATCCCTATAATGTATATGTAGGGTATCGATGTTATATAAATAGTCACGTTATGTATTGATATTGTATAAATGGTGTATAAATGTGTATCAATATTATATAAATAGTGTATAAACGTGTATCGATATTGTATAAATGGTGTATGAACATGTGTATATGACGTATAGATAGTTATGTAGTGTATATATAATGTATCGATATTGTATAGATGTGTATAAACGTGTATTAATATTGTATATATAGTTATGTAATGTATCAATATTGTATAAATGGTGTATAAACGTGTATCAATATTGTATAAATAATTATGTAATGTATCGATATCGATATTTATTTAACTATCGTGCGTTCCACCCTAGTAAATAAAAGTATAAACAAAAAACAATAAAATAACATAAATATTCCTTTTATTCAATAAAAGAAATAAAATAATTAAAAGAGCAAAAAAGATTTTAAGAAAGGAGCAACAATTTTTTTTTAAAAAAGGAAAAACATAGTGAAAAAATAGCAATGTTTCTTTTTTAAAAAAATGATTGCAGCAAAAAAAGTTTTAAAAGAAACAGAAAGAAAGTTATTTTTTGAACAGCGCCCAAAAAAATAGGAAAAAAAATTGTATTAGCCACAGTTTGTGTATTATATAGCCACGATTTGTGCGTGGCTAAATCATATTTTTTTGATAGTGTGGTCAAATGGCTAATTAATGTAATAAATGAGTAATTGTTTAAATTAAGCTATTTTGGGTGTACATAAGTTTGATAAGCTTACATTCTACCTAATTTTTACAAAAAAGTATGACGAATGATGAATATAATCTTTTTCTGAGAGTACACGGGCAAATATGACTTTTTCCGAATCAATAAAGTTCTTTATTTTGAGGAATGAGGATACGATGCATACACTACATCAATTAACCCATTGAATATCAAATTAGTCGTGATGCATTTTACCCGCTGAAAGGACTCTTGAACTCTTGTTGAATCTCCCTCTATATCAATTTATGTGAGGAGATTTCGAATAACGAAGATCAAAACTCAGCTTTGACTACAAATTCGGACATAGATTCTTCAAATATTTGTAAAGTATATGAAAAATATTACAAGCCAACATAATTAATGATTTTAAATATTTTTAAAATTTGAGAAAAATTATAGTCAAAGACAAAACAGTTTAATTAACTCCCAAACATTCACACCTTCGTATAAAATAGATAGAGGGAGTTCTAAATTATTAAGAAGATGATAATAACTAAAACACAATAACAAGAAATCAAGAAACTAGATAGAAATATAAGAATAGAAGTAGAAACATAAGGGCTGAGAAATAGATTGAAGTGTAGGAAAGTCGGGCCTATCCATAAGGGGTGCTTTAAGGCCCATGATAATTAGTAAAACCCTAATTAATTTCTCTATATAAACACATATGGTGTATTACTAGAGATATAGAAAATACTACAATCAGATCCTACACTTTATTTTCTCCCATTCAGTTAGGGTTTAGAATGTGGTATAGGGGTTGCTCCGACACACCGTAAAAATCATCGCCGACCGGCAATTTCAACCGTGGTTCATCCTACACTTCTGTTTCCGCTACGCGAAAAATAAGTAAGTTCTCGTATTATGGTTTACGCATATTATCTATTTAGTTTAGATTAATATGATAGATGTAATCTTCAATGGTATCATGAGCCGTAGGTTGATTTTTTGGTGTATAAATATAGAATTGGTATACTATTCAATTGGATATAATAAATTGATTTAATGACACTAATTTAAAAAAAGTTCGTGAATTAATAATTATTTTTTTATCTGAAATTTTTAAATAAGTTTTTTTTTATTTTTCGTCATGAACGAAATAGATCTGAACGAATTTTTTTTAACAGATCTGGAAATAAAAAAAAAAATTTTGGCTAGAAGAGATCTGAGAATGAAAAAAGAAAAGGTTTTTTTTCATTTTTCGTCAAAGAACGAAACAGATCTAAGTAAAAATATTTTTTTTTAACAAAAACAGATCTGAAACGATACTAATCAAATCTGAAAAATGATTTTTTTGGCCAAACCAGATTCAAAAAAAATATAAATATATATATATATTTATATATAGTTTTTTTTCAGCCAAACAGATTTGATTTTTTTCTAATTTTTTTTTTTGATCTGACAAATATAAAGAAGAAGAGAAGAAAAAATATGTTTTCTCTCACATTTTTTTTGTATTCTGCTCCAAATTCAAAAAAAATTGGAGTTTGGTGCTCTTCTTTTAATGGCTGTCACACTAAAGAAGAATAATTAGGTTTTTTTTTGTTCTTTTTAAAGTTCTTTTAAAATGGGCTGGTCATGTGGGCCTCCTTTTTTTTTAATTGATGAAACTATAAGTCACATGGATTTTTATCTTTTTTTTTAAAAAAAAAATGACAGATTTATTGCATGGGTTAAAGGCCCATTCAAAAATTATCGATTAATTTATTTTTGGGCTTATGGCCTAATTATAAATTATAATTTTATTAAATAAAATTTTATATTATAAAATTTAGTCATGAATTTAATTTTCAGAATATATAAATTTAGTATTTATATTCAAAGAAGTCATTATTAATTTATTATCCCAATTGATTAGCATGTTTGCATGAAATGTTGATTAGTTTAACATTAAAATTAATTGCTATTTTGTTTAGCATACTTTAAATGTTAATTTTTTTAACATTAAATTTTATACTTATGTGATCAACATGTATGAAATGTTAATTAGTTTAACATTATGTTTATTTGCTATTTTGATTAATAAGCATGCTTAAAATGTTAAGTTGATTGACATTAATAAATTTTTTTTGATATGTTCAAAATACATGCAATGATGTTAACTAGTTTAATATTTTTATATCAATTTGGCATAAAATAAATGTTAATTAGTTTAACATTATTTAGTTCTAATTGAATAATATGTTAATAAGTAACATTAAGACTTTTATGAAAACTTTTCAAGCATGTAACAAATGTTTATTAGTTGGACATTAATTTTTATTGGCATGCTTATGATAGTTAATTTGTTTAAATCATGATTCATATGGGATCACAAAATCATAATGGATAAATATGTAGTCCTAAAAATGATTAAGATACTTAGCTAAGTAATTGACTAGGTTAATCTTCATGATATTTTAATTATTGGATGATGAGTGGAAACATAGTAAACTCTCGACTTCATAATTAATATATGTGTTTATTATCCTAATCAATTGGTGCATAGTGTCACAATATGTATGAATTTTAAACATCAAACCTTGCATTGTATATTTTTTTAATGATTCTCATTGCATTTTTTATTTTGTTAAAAAATGACTGTTGCTTTGAAAAATATTGTTGTTGAGCTCAACAAAGGGTTGAAACTAAATGGTGAAAATTATGAGACTTGGAGCTTGAAAGTTTAATATGTGCTAGAAGACCAAGAGACTCTTGAGGTCATTAATCATGTGTTAAATGAGTCTGAGGATGGCAACACGACTCAGTATAGGCGTGACCGTGAAATTTATTATTCTTGAAAGAAAAAGGACTCCACTGCTCGCATTACGTTGCTAAGCACCTTGGATGATGACATCATAAGAGAGTTCAAGGATCACCAAAGGGCTATGGAACTTTGGAATGCTTTGAAGAACAGGTTTGGTACTTGTTCCATTGCAAATCTAAGATCTCTCACGATCAAATTTGACTCATACAAAAAACTCCCAGAACATTCAATGAAAACACATCTGAGGCAGGTGACAAATATGATCGGGGAGTTGAAAGATATCGGTCATGTGTTGACAGACAAACAACAGATCCAAGCAGTAATATGCTCTTTACCTAGTTCTTGGGATCATATGAAAATGCATGTGACCCATAATGAGAGAATCACAACTCTAGAAGATGTTCAGAGGCACCTTGAGTTAGAAGAGGAAAGGTTCAGGCTGCAAAATCAATAGCTGAGTTGCATATGACAACAACCTCTAAATTCAAGAACGATTCAAAGAAAAAGAACTAGGGAAAGAAGAGAGGGTCATCTCAGCCTCAGCCAGCTCAACCTGCTAATAAAGCAAAGACTGAAAAAGGCAAGAACAATAACGTCCCAAACGTATCAAGATTGCTAAAGTAAAATGCTTTAATTGTGACAAAAAGGGTCATTATGCTAGAGACTACTCTGAGCCTCCTAGAAAGGTATTTCATAAAATTTGAATTAGTGAACTTTGTGTTTCTAGTTCTGTTTTACTAACTGAATCTAATTCTTTATGAATTGTAGACTCAGGAGTAACGACCCACATAACATGGGAGCATACTGTCTTTGTTGAATTTCGACGAGTTTCACGTGGAGTAAAGTGGGTATATGTGGACAACAACAATAGAATTGCTGTTGAGAGAATCGGTACATGCAAGTTAGTCATGCATGGAGGTTGAAACCTGATGCTACACGATGTCCTCTATGCACCAATGATTCGTCGAAAGATTATTTCAATCTCTGTTTTACTTAAGTTAGGTTATGATTTATTCTTTCATGATAATTTTATTAAGTTGACTTTTGGATTAACTTTATTTGGTTTTCATTATTTGACTGGAGGTTTATTTATTATGAATTTGAATTTTAATTTATTTAATAATAATGTCAGTTTTTCAATATTTGCTTCTTCAAATAAATATAATTGTAATGTAAATATATGGCATGCTAGACTTGGTCATATTGTTCAACAAAGAATACACCGGATCGCGAAACAAGATTTGCTTACCGGCATTGCACATGTGGAATTGTCCACTTGGAAAAATTGTCTAGCTGGAAAATCTGCAAGAAAACCTTTTGGCAAAGCGACTAGAGCTGAATATCCTTTGCAATTAGTCCATTCAGACATTTGTGACGCTATGAATGTTAGGGCTAGGCATGGAGCAAGTTATTTCATTACATTTATCGATGATTTGATTAATTTTAGTTATATCTATTTAATTTACCTTAAATCAGAAGCAATAATTTATTTCAAAAGCTATATGAGCTTAGTAAAAAATTAATTAGACAAGAAAATAAAAGCTCTTCGAACTGATCGTGGTTGAGAATACTTATCTACTCAATTTAATGAATTATGTGATGAAAAAGAAATAGTTCATCAATTGACTATTTCAAATACTCCACAACAAAATAGTGTTGCAGAGAGAAGAAATAGAATGCTCCTTGAGATGGTTAGGTCCACGATGGCACAAGCCAACCTTTCTATCATATTTTGAGGTGATGCTTTGCTTACTGTCACCTATGTATTTAACAGAGTACCTACAAAATCAGTTGCAACCACTCTATATGAGTTATGGACTGGAAGACATCCTAACCTGAGTGTACTAAGACCTTGGGATTGTACTGCCTATACACATGATTTCTCTCACAAATATGATAAATTGGATTCAAGAGGAAAGAAAAGTATCTTTATAAGGTACTCAGAAACCTTTAAAGGTTATGTATTTATAGGTGAGCAAAACAATGAAAGTGTAACTGAATCTGTATCACGAGTTGTCACATTCTTAGAGAATGAGTTTCCCAAGAAGGGAGAGATAGGTCAAGACCTGTTCCTGTTTAAGATAAGGGATCATGACATAAAAAGATCACTTCATTCGAGTGGAAGTACTTTAGCAGATGATGAATTAGTACCTCTTTCATCATAGATGAGAATGAAAGTAATCCTTCTACACTTAATGAGAGTGACCAAATGAATCTTGTTCTGAGTGGGAGTGAGATGGTCACCGATCTTGTTTCAAATGGTAGTAGGATGAATGTTCTTGATCCGAGTGGGAGCAAAATTGATCCAAATAAGAATAATGATGAATCACAAATCAGACGTGGTTCTCGTAAGAAGACTCCAACCGATGATTTAATATTGAAGGCAGTGAACTATTTATGATGTTCCTACAAGATGAAAATGAGCCTAAAAATATGAAGGAGGCTCTCTTATGTCCTTCTAAGGATAAATGGACAAAAGCAATGAAAGATGAATTGGAGTTTATGAAAGTCAATAAAGTCTGAGAACTAGTTGACCTCCCTGAGAGACGCAAAGTAATTGAAAGCAAATGGGTTCTCAAAATCAAGCTTAAGGCTGATGGCACAATTGAGAGATATAAAACTCGACTGATAGTGAAAGGGTATACACAACAGAAAAGAATAGACTACGAAGAGACTTTCTCGCCTGCTATATGATTTACCTCTGTTCGCTTGGTTTTAGCTATAGGTGCAAGCTTGGATCTTGAATTACATCAGATAGATGTAAAAAAATGTCTTTCTCAATGGAGAATTAGATGAAGAAATATATATGGAACAACCTGAATGTTTCATTAAAAAGGGCTAAGCACAAAAGGTTTGTAGACTTTTGAAGTCTATTTATGGGCACAAACAATCTTCAAGGCAGTGGTATATACATTTTCATAATGTTGTTGTATCTAATGATGTTACCATGATAGATGAAGATCATTGCGTTTATACCAAAAAATCAAAAAATAAACTTGTAATTTTGACATTGTATGTAGATGACATACTTATAGCTAAAAATGATATGGATGAAAAACCGAGATTAAGTCTTCATTATCGTCTTAATTTGAGATGAAAGATATGGGTGAAGCTGCATATATTCTTGTAGTTAAGATTTCAAGAGATCGTCCAAAGAAACTATTGTATCTCTCTGAAGAGAATTACATTAGAATAGTTCTTGAACGATTTAATATGCAAAATAGTAGCCCCGTTGACACTCCTATTAATAAAGGCCAATCCTTGGGCAATCAAATATGTCCTAAGACTATTGAATAGAAAGAAAGAATGAACCGAGTTTCTTATAGGAGCGCAATCGGAAGTCTAATGTACGCTATGGTATGTACTAGACCTGATGTATGTCAAGCAGTTGGCTTGATAAGTAGATATCCAACCGACCCAGGTTTAATACATTGACAAGCAGTAAAAAGAATCATGATATATCTGAAAGAGACAACTGACTATGCACTTTGTTACCAAGGCAGCAAAGATCTGCAATTAGTTGAATACAATGATGCTGATCATGGAGGAGATCTAGACGAGAGAAAGTCTACCTCAAGTTATATTTTCTTACCCAGTGATGATGTCATATCATGGAGTAGTAAGAAGCAATCATGTATATCTCCATCTACGATGGAAGCCAAATATGTGACTCTCGCATCAGCAACATAAAAAGCTGTTTGGTTAAAAAAAATTCTTGAAATACATATTGGATATCACAGAAAATACTAAATCAGTGTTAATCTACTGTGATAATGAGGCTGTTATATCCTCACCACGGACCCTAAGTTTCATTATAAAACTAAACACATAGATATCAAGTATAACTATGCGAGAGACATGGTTAGATACAAGGTAGTGAACGTGAAATATATTTTTATGCAAGATATGTTGGCAGATCCATTGACCAAGCCTTTGTCTAGAGATGCATTTGTGAGACATACGAGGTCTCAAGACTTGCGTAGATTCTAAGATACTTCATTTTGTATTTTATCTTTCCATGTTCACAAGACTGATATTCTTTAATTATCAATGAAGTTGATTTATATACATACATATTCTAATTATTGAATGTTATTCTTTATTCATTCATTTTGATGAGGATGTCGAGTAGACAAGAGGTTAGACTTCTCACACAGGTAATCGCCTCCTAGTCTTAGTGATGAGTGGAGAAGAGACTGGACTTTAAGCAAAATTATCCATTAATTTGAGAGCTATAAGCTTAAAATCATGAAAGTCGCTTGAATAATGATACAAGGTCGTTATGGTGAAAAATATTCACCAAGTCTACTTAGTGAGCTAGATGTGAGTTAAAATGATATTTTAGATCTAAGAACTCAAATTTAGATACATATGGTGTCTAGGTATCATCTGTACAACATTCTGTTAGAGACAAAGAGATACGCTCCATGAAAAAGGAGAAAATGCTATAGCACGTGTTTCATATCATGTGTGTTAATGTCGATCAAATGGGTTAAACATAAGTTCATTCTCAACTTATTGTAGTGTGAGACCCAGAGCTTTTAAGATGGCTCAAAATTTGTGCCCTTAGTAGCTCTAATCAGATACTTGAGACTTAGTTTGATGTAGCTATCTTAGTGTACTTACAAAAAATTATGAACACAAATTCGATCTGACGGAGCCCATCTAGAAAAGCAGTTAGCCTAATATTAAGAAAATCGTGAGAAGAGGAAGATCATTAATAGAATTTCATTGATTTGTATTCACTGGTGCATTGGTCATGACTTATGAGTTATAATTGTGAATACAAGAAATAATGATATATGAGATTATATCAAATGTCATTCATATGATCTGGGGTACTGCATACTTTATGATCTACTTGCAGATTTGCCCTCAACGAGAGACTATATACTCCTAACAGATGTATATCACTAAGCTCTCATAGTATGCTGATCACACGGTCTACTTCCCTGTATGCATGATTGTGGAGATAAAAAGAGAATTTATTTCTCAGATTAGAAAAGCACTCCCATTATGTGTGAGCGGGAGATGTAGGAAATTCGGGCACACCCATATAGGGTGCTTTAAGGCCCATTAGGGTAATTAGTAAATCCTAATTAATTTCTCTATATAAACATATATGGTGTATTATTAGAGATATAAAAAATATTACAATCAGATCCTACGCTTTATTTTCTCCCATTCAGTTAGGGTTTAGGCTGTGGTATAGGGGTTGCTCCGACACACCGTGACAACTAACACCGATCGATAGTTCTAATCGTGGTTCATCCTACGCTTCTGCTTCCGCTACGCGAATAACAAGTAAGTTTTCGTATTATGATTTACGCATATTATCTATTTAGTTTAGATTAATATGATAGATATAATCTTTCAAGAAAAAAAAAATAATTTAACCATTAAATTGATAGTAAATCATCAAAATTAATCCAAGGAACAAGAAATTAAACTGATACATAAATTAATTCAAAAGAATTTCAATTAAGGAGATACAAAATAACCCTGACACCCACAAAAGGAGCACACGTTTTTAATCATAAAAACTAATAAAATAAAACCTTACGTTAAGCATCTATTAATAATATCTACCTAAAATAGACTAAGAAAGTCTACAATGTCTGTTATTTTGATTTTTTATTCTAGCATTGCTTTGAGCCTTCAAATCTTTGACCCATGCATCTTCAATATCCTTAAAGCTCTTAATAGATAAAAGGATGACTCCAAACTCATGATTGCTACCTTGAGAGTTATCAGAAGATCGCTTGAGCGGCAGGGAGAAATCTTAATTTTTCAATTGGGTCAATACAATAAGATAGATGTCTGACCACACGTATTGATATACAAAAATAAAATAGATTAAGAAAAGAAAAGTGTACATATTTTGGATACAAACTTTTTATTTGATCCTATAGTTCCTTAAGAAATACCACACATGCAATGATGATGATTGAGAAAAAGAACAAAGAAAAAAGATACATACTTTGATCATGACTTTTGCTTCAAACCTAGTTTATTGAGGAAAAGAATATATGGAACGACTTCTACCGAAAAGAAGTAAACATGACTTCTATTTCAAGTTATAATACCAGACTACATGCAACATTATAACAATTATTTGTTGTAATAATATCTCACTATAACAGTATGATTTTCTCCCGAATTGATTTTTATTTTATATTTTATTTCTCTATAATAATACTCTATCTATAATAGCAGTGTCATTCACTATAGTGGTATACCTTTGTAGAATTATTTCAATATAACAATCATGCTCAAAGTTGGTTAACAAATACATTCCTTCTTCTTGGTACACAAAATTATTAAACTAACTTATTGCGTATTTTGTTTATAACAACTAAATGAGATCTAAACGTCAAACATCAATGTACATATATAACAACATTTCACTGTAACAACTATAAAATTTTCTGACAAATACTACCGCTATAACGAAGCTTGACTTTACACCTACTTGAACATTGATAAACCTAGATTCTCAATTGTGAATCCTCCATCAACAATAAAATCTTGGCCACTCACATACTTGGACTCATCACTTGCTAGGAAAACAGCAGTTTCAGCAACGTCATTGGGAGTAAGTGTAGCACCATTTAAGGTAGAATAAACCTCTAAACCTTCCTTACCCATCTTTTTTAAGGTATCTAAAGCCGCTGCTGTAAGAACAACGTATGGCGACACACAGTTCACACGAATGCCATAACGCCCTAAATCAACTGCAACATTCCTAGTGAGTCCTAACACGCCATGTTTTGAGCTCGTGTAGGCATGAGAACAAACACCACCTATTGATGAAGAAACACTACCAGTTGTAATTATGCTGCCTTGACCACGAGGGATCATGACTCTGGCAGCTTGTTTAATCCCAAGAAATGTACCTGCCAGGGAAATTAAATTTGCGCTTTTAGTCTCTATCATATTGACGAGTTTTGATTTTGATCCTTGTGATGTCCAGTTAAGCACTTTTAACCTTCATTTAGTGCACTTTTACTCCTTTTGCTTGACAATCTTCACAAATTTAATGAGTTATTAAATGATAAACTATTCGTTGACCCATGCATTATTTTAAATTTTTACTATTATGTACTTCATATATTAGGGTATATAATTCTAAAATATAATCTAAATAAAAGATCTTTCTTAATTCTAAGGGCGTAAAACATGTTTTTAATTAACTCCTTAGTAAAATATCACAAGGACCAAAATCCAAATTTACCAAGAAATTAGGGATAAAAGATGTACTTATTCCATACCTATGAGGTTAATAGTAATGACTTTTTCAAAGTCGGATTTTTCATTATCAAGAATATTGGATTTGACCGCTCCCATAATACCAACATTGTTGTACATGATGTCTAGCTTCCCATACTTGTCTACAACAATGTTCATAACATTTTCTAGGTCTTCTTCTTTTGTAACGTCACAATGCACAAAGGTGGTTGATGATGGATCCAAATCTTTGCAAACTTTATGTGCCAAGTCGTCTTGAATGTCTGCAATCACCACTTTCGCTCCATATCTAGAGAAAAGTTTTGCAGCTGCTTCACCAATGCCACTAGCAGCACCAGTTATAATTGCAACCTTACCTTCAAGCCTAAAATAAATAATGAATGTGTTACTCTTATATTTCGCGAGTTTTTGTATATTTATATAACGCCATTCATTTTTTTATGGTCACGATTGTTCAATTTAGTTTATTTATTCATTTTGCTTATGGAGGCTCCATGGACATAGCAATGATTTATATTTGTAGGGGTATTCACATGATGTATTTTATGGAAGGAAATATCTATGTTGCAATTGTTTTACAAAGAGTCTAATGAATGAAAAAATAATTGTTTCCATTCCCTTGTAAAATATATTTTGAAGTTGTATTTGTAATAAGATTTTCATGCAATTGAATAGTAGTTGTTAATTGTATTTGGTGTGGTTAACTCAATGCGAGTTAACGATATTTGGTGTTAATTTGATCACAAACTCCTCTAAATGGGAGCATGGTAGAATCCCTCAGATTTACTCATATAAATTTTTCTTTCAGCTCACCATACGAGAATGTAAATTTCATATCTAAATTCTGTAGTACTAAGTCATGAAGATCCACCAAAGCAAGTAAGAGAGATTGCTTCATAGTAATATATATCCCCTCCCTCTATGCAACACCTTTGGCTATTTATATTTCATTATATTTAGGTGTTTCAACCATCTGATTGCCTTATTTTCTCTTAAAGTCCATTTGCAATGGAACACACTTTCAAGATTGATTCCTCTTAAGAGGCTCAATCTCTTCATTCATAGACCAATCAATTAGTCTGCTTCAAAATTGAAAATAACTTTTTCATAGCTATTAGAATCAAGCACATCAACGATTTCTAGAACTGATAAAGCAAATTTTACAAAATTTGCATATTTAAGAAAATCCTTTTCAACTACACTTGTATACCTTTGTGGTAGTCTAATCTCTCTCATCTATCTTCCTGATATTGTATGATTGATTTTGTATAGGTTTATCATAATCATTCTGATCAATATTTTACACTCCCCTCTTCCTTTATTTTTGAATTACTAGGTTGAGTTGGTGTAGATTTAATCTCTAACTTCATATGATAATTGCCACCATGATATGTCTATATCATTTTCTTCATTATCTGACTGACCATTAAAGTAGATTCATTGAATGCCACGTCCTTGTAGATAATTGTCCCTAGAGTGTTATGATTAGTTCACCACAATCTGAAACATTTCATTTCAGATGCATACTACAAAAATATTCATTTCTTTGCTCTTGGCTCAAAATTCCTATCCTTTACATGAATATAAGTAGATCAATCAAATGTTCTCAAAGTTGAATGATCAACAAGAAAATAATATCATATCTCAAAAGGAGGTTTACACTCAATAGATATGGATGAAAATCTCTTGACTAAATAACAAGTTGTACTGATATCTTCAGGTAAAAATTCTCGCTCACATCATATTTTTGCTTTATCACAAAGTATTTTGCAACACCATTTTGTTGTTGTATTCCTACACGTGTGGTGTCTTACTATGCCTCTATTCTGCAGAAATCATTGAACTCAAAGTTGTAAAATTCTATCTTATTGTTTGTCCAAATACATTTCACTTTCCTTTATGTCTACCTCTCAACATCGCTTTCCATTTAACAAATGGTTGAAATGCCTCATTTTTAGTTTAAGAAAATGTACCCACCCCATTCTTGAGTGACCAAAAATTAAAGTTATAAAGTACCTGACATCATTCTTGGAGGGAACTCTATTTGTACTGCACAAGTCAAAATATAAACAATCTAGCTTATCCTTGGTCCTATACTCTGCCTTCTCGCTAAACTTTACTTTGATTTTTGACAAAAAACACAATGCACACCAAATTTCAAAGCGTAATTTTTGTACCTATTCTGTAAGTTCTGCTTGCTCAACAAAGACAATGTCTTGTCATTCATGTGAGTAAGATGCAAATGCCACAATTGAAATTGATTCTAATCACTTTTTTTAGAAATTGAAGTAGCTTCCCTTCAACTACACAACCCTGAATTTGAGGTGACCAATGCTTCAACGTAATAGATTATCATATCCAAGATAGATAATCGTTACTTATCTGCTTGTAAGTAGTAAACCATTGTTTTTGCTGATATATGTTAGTTTCACGAGAATCAAGTACAAAAGTTTTGCCCATGAATGGAATTCAGAACAAAGATTTTCCTTGCATCCCCATATCATCAAAGTTGTTTCAATTGTCAAGAATTATTTGTTGAGGTCTTATTTCTTCTTCCATTTTTCCACCGACTTAGGACTCTCTTCTAAAGAGACCATGCTCCTGACGCTCAAAACGGTTTTTCTTCTTTGCTTTAGGCTTCACACCAACCTCAGATATTTTCTTATTGAACTCTTTATGTTGTGTTCTTCAAGACCTGTACCTTTTGTTCTATATTTTAGATAGTTCATTTTTAGTTCTTTAGATTTGTTCATCAAGGTGAGCTTTTCCATATATACATTCATTCATATCTATGGAGAATGTAAAATTTCTTTTTCGGGTAGAGGCGGTTTGGCAATAATTTCCTATAATACATATCTTCATCTTTTACCAGGTCTTTGCGGCAGAAGTTTCTACAACAACCTCACTAAGAGTCCATCTGGATTGACTTATTTTAAGGGCTTTTGAGTCAATATAGTGTTTGGGTAAGGTAAAAAAAGTGCTTTTGAATACTTGATTTAAGCCAAAATAATAATAAAAAAAAGAAGCTAAAAATGAAAAGATGGGATTTCTAACTTAACAACTTATGCTTAAAAGCAGCGTAAAATAAGTTTATCCAAACAGTCTCTAAGAACATTATCTGTAGCACTCATGAAAATTATATTTAAAGTCCTTTCCTTCAGGTTTTCCTACACTCTTTCATCTCTAGAGAAAAAAATCCTCTATTGCCTTCCATATTAATCCTTGTAACACTTGTGACAATCTCATCCTAATCTTCCATAAACGTAAACTAGATTTCTTATCGAACTTCTGTACATCATACTTTACTAAAGATGAAGGTGATATTTTAACACTAGATAGAAACTGTAACTAAGCTGCGGTACCAATTATTTTAATATCGATGGTTAATTAGCACACAATCACAAGAAAATAAGAAAGTGAAGAAAGAATGAGACAAGGATTTAATGAGTTTCAATCAAGCCTGCGTCCTCGGGATAAAATCAAAGATAATTTTTCACAATAAAAGAGAAGTAACAATACAACACATGAGATACCAATTATAATCCCTTTTAAATACAACTATTTTCGAAACCTACAGGGTTAATGACTATAACACCCCAAACTTTTGAGCTAGGATTTCAATCATTTTGTGCGTGTAATTAGACCTGAATCCAGAAATATTTCCTTGTAGCTAGGTGTTATGGTCAATCACTATGTGTGAGAAGAGTGTTGGGCGTGAATTAAGGTCTTAAGGAACCTCTAACACAAGATAAGTTAAAAGCTTTTCTACCGGCTAAGTTTTCGTATAACTTTCTAACTTGGGTCATCTTCAAACGATCATTTCTCCTAGAATATAAAGATTTAGGTAGCCTATGACCCACCAAATTAAAGGTCTTCGAGTCTTCTTTCCAACGCTACTGACCACGCATTAATTCGAGTCCGAAATAAAAAGTTATGATCAGTTTACCAAGAAGACGTCTGTCTGACCAGAAGCCCGTCGAATTCTGGGAGTTAAAATGGAAGAGAAAACGGTCCGTTTTCCCAACTGTTTTTGGAGACAGAAACCCAAAAAAATTGAAAGTTAAAACGCCCTCGAAAACAGTCCGTTTGTGGCCAAAACAGACCATTTTGGCGACCAGTTTCTGACGCGTTTTCCTTCCTAATCCAATTCGGATTTTAATTGGAATTGCCTATAAATAGGACCCCTAGGGTATTATTGTGGGAATTACCTCTTTTAAGCTATTTGAGGGTATTTTGGTCCTTTCCTCATCCAAGATTCTTCCCCCACTCTTCTAGATATTCCTAAACCTCTTAAGGCACGAATAAAAATCAAGAAAGAGCGTTAATTCTCTCCTCAAAGTTCTTGAAGCAAAAGGTGCCTACGGTTCAAAGTTCTAAGGCAAAACTCAAGCGTTTCGTAAGTTTTTTCCGTCAAAAGGTATGTTGAACGATCCCCTTTCAACTATACTCATAAAGATTGTGTTTTCTACTACTCACTACGACATCTAGGTTAGTATTGTATAAAAATGGTTGAAGATTTTCGAAAGGAAGAGTTTGCTTGGAACTTCTAAATATTTTTCTATGAAATTATCCGTATCTAATTGTTATTTTAAAGCTATGGTTTGAAGCATAACCTTCTTTACGGATTTTTGAAATTGGGGAAGATTTAAAGCTCTTTGTATGTTTCCTTTGAAAGGTGATTGTATTGTCTAAATATGGGTTTTTGAAGGAAGGAAAAAGGATCTTCTTAAATCCCTCGGTCTTTGAAATGATTACTTGATAATTAGTAGATTTTAACTTTGAGGGACCTATGTGTTAAACGAGTTTAAGATCCTTAACTACGGGACTATTGATGTGTAAATGATGAAGGCATAATATGATAAGTACGACTTGCAAGTCTTGGTATGAAGATACCAGCCCACGTGTGCCTTAAGAATGTTAAGAGTCCCAAAATGACTGATTTTGTTAAATATTTAAAATGTTAAAATATGGACTTAAGAGGATTAGATGGTTAACCGAGAAGGTATGAGTCGAACGGGGCTCAACACTTGAAACTGTGTGTTGCCGACACGGGTATGAGTCAAACGGGGCTATTCCCTCTGAGTCGAACGAGGCTCTTTACTGTATGCTTGACTTGTCAGTTGTATGCAGTTATGAGGTGATTAAATTATGATGCTCCGATCCTTGCGGCAAACTTGGATTGGAGGCTCTACCGATCGGGTTGTGATCGGACCCACATAGCTCGTGGTGAAACCATCTAGTCCAGAAGTAATGTATTCATGTAAATTTCATATTGGTGATTTGGAAACTGCCCCATCTTTTATGTTTATGATCTGTGTTATATTTTTATGACTTGCTTTATAAACTGTGATATCCCTTCCCCTGGGTTGCATGCCAGTACTCTTTGTACTGACCGTCCTCGGACGCTGTATCTTTTCATGATGCAGGTTCAGAGACCTTTCCTCGTGGTTCTGTGCAGCACTAGGATCTTTTGGATTTCTATAAGCAAGTGGTGAGCCCTCCATACTTCCGGAAGGCCTATGTTTCCCCTTTATTAGTTGTTTGAGAACTCTATTTTGTTTTATGGTAACTCAGGGCCATGTCCCGACATAGGAGTTTAATCTTATTGTTAGAGGCTTTGTAGACTGATATTAGTAAGACAATTGTTGAATATCTTATTTAGTTGGATTCATTTTACATTGTGCTTGCTTTCGCAAATTTATGAATTGATTATACTTATGATGTATGCTAAGGGGTATTCCCGGGCCTTCACTGGTCTGGGTTGCTCATTACATCCGGAGCCTAGTCCCGGGTCGTGACAATGACCCTTTAGAAAATTGACAAAACCATAATAAGATTCGTATTCAGGTCTCGCTACAATGCTCTGACCGCCTATGTTGTTTGGACTCTCCAAAAATACCTCTGGTGTGTGCCGGATCTACCAAAGTAGTGCACTTTTTAGGATTTGACACGGGTGTTACAATACTTTTGGAGAGTTTGAGCAACATATTTGACCACACAACTTCTAGGAGTTGCTATGTAACCGCGCTCACATCACTTCCAAGAGGGATGTCTCACAAAGACAAGAGAGAGTTGCTCGGATGATAAACACCCTCACTTCTAACCCGAAGGTTGTGAGTTCGAGTCAACAAGAGAACAAAATGGGTAGGAGCTCCCATGAAGGGGTAAAATAAAAAAATATATTAAAACAAATGTTTCACAAAATACCAACTTTTTTTTTTCAATTGAAAGAACAGTTAATTCAAATTTCAGTTTTATTAACATTTAGAAAATTAAAATTCGCCCGTTCGACAGCAACTGCAATTTGTTAAACAACAAAAGTATAGAAACTATTGGCAATCCAGTTTATAACCAAAGGTATTGAATTTGTGGATGAAGGCTTGAATGTGGCTGGTGGTTTTCCCGATGAATGGTACAACCTGTTCGCGATGTCGTTTGGACAGAGAAGGAATGTTTGTGTATGGACTTTTTGTGAGCTAATCTTTAAGTGATGAGGTTATGGAGGGATAAAAATGACCTTGTGGACCTTCTATTGGTGGTAGAGAAGGTTGTCACTTGGTGATGAAGATGTCCAGCACCAAAGTCATTGAATGGGTAAATCGTTCATTTCTGGACTATGTAATTTAGTTTATCGGTTGAATTACGAGTGAGCATTTAACTAGAGAGGTATCTAATTTACCCCTATGTGATTCTTATTGAAGCATGTACTCGGGGATTGGTGCAGGACAGACGATTTTAAAATAGACTCCACATTCATTAGATAGAGATAATCAAAAAGATTTCACAATTCGTTGCTGAATTATATTTATTCTAATTCCAAGAACTGGAATCGGTGCTGATATGCTGATTCAATCCGAGCTCTCGCAGGGTAGAAGAAGCCAATTGGGGTTTTTCAGGAAATGACCAAAAAAACCTATTTTTAATGTGCTGAAAAAATATACGTGAGGGCATTATTCAAGAAAACATAAAAATGGGGAGATTGCTATTTTACTATTTTCATATAGTAGGTTAGCAAGACACACACTCTCTCTCTATATATATGGGTGATCTAACGGTGTATATACATGTATAGCTCTTTATTTACCCTGCAGCGCATGAATTCATACTTTAAAGTAGAAAGGAGCAAAATTAGATGTCTTACCTTCTTGCTAAGTGGGCAGCCATTGAAAAATGTAATAGCCCTCAAAGACTTCCAAGTTGGAACAGAAAAGCAAAATTCTTGGACACTCGTGAGATATCAAAATATGAGATTGGTTTATCCTTTATACACAAGGGATAGGACAGAAGGATTATTAGCCACAAATATTCTAATTTCGACAAACTATGATGTCATACTCTCGGAAAAGTTATTCCGAATTAGAATATCTCATCAGATTAGTTATTTCGCCATTTATATTAGATAACTAATAATCACAAGACTAATTAATATCTTTAACTAAATGCAGAATAAAATAATTGAAATAATTTTAAATATGTACAATAAAGTAATTAGTTATAATAAATATACCCAAGTTTTCTTTACCCAAAAAATGGCTCAAAAATGAACTAGCCACAAAAAGAAAATTACAAAAAAAAAACCCACATATATATGTAATGTATATGTAATGTATCGATAGTATATAAAAGTTATGTAATGTATCAAAATTGTATAAAGAGTGTATAAACGTGTATCGATATTGTATAAATGTTATGTAATGTATCAAAATTGTATAAATGGTGTATAAATGTGTATCGATATTGTATAAATAGTGTATGAACATCTATATATGATGTATAAATAGTTATGCAACATATCGATATTGTATAAATAGTAATGTAGTGTATATATAATGTATTGATATTGTATAAATGGTGTATAAAAGTGTATCGATATTGTATAAAAATTATGTAATGTATCGATATTGTATAAATAATGTATAAATGTGTATCGATATTGAATAAAATAGTGTATAAACGTATATCAGTATTGTATATTTATCAAATAATAATGTATTCATATTTAACAACTGAGACATGAAGTTGAGTTCCCATTCTCAAGTCCCTTAACCATGCACAAAGACTTAAACCACTATCATAAGCATACTCATTCAAAACAAAATCTTCTTTATGTATTCTCATAAAATACTCTATCGACGAATCAAATAATTCAAATTGAGCAGACTCCGCAGCTCATTCTAGAACATTCAGGTGAATTTCGCAGAATCGAAGTCTTCATCTTCAAAATCTCTTTGTCACGTCGGACGAGAAAGTTGTTGACCCAAAGGCTACTGAAAGTGATGCAGGCCTAAGTGTGTAAGGCAACGAAAGGAGTATCAGGTATGTATTAAAAGGATAGAAGGTGATGAATCAGGGCACAAGCATTGCACTGGACAGTATTTTGATTATTGGCACTGCAATGATAAATGTGTTGTCGCGAAGCTATTTGACCACCTCAAGTAACAAGGATATAAGTTGTTGATCCATTGCGATTTTATCTTGCTTTTTTGTTGTTGAACAAAGCATTATCATATTATTCCTCCCTATTCTGTATTGTATCAAAATTGTATAAATGGTGTATAAACGTGTATCGATATTATATAAATGTTGTATAAACATGTATCGATATTGTATAAATATTATTTAAATATAGAAAGGATGTTTCCGATAGACCCTTGGTTCAAAAGAAAAGTATTTGAAGCAGGAGAAAATTTATAGCCTAAAAAAGTAGCACGTGAACCCGTGGTCTTTGTAAAACTATATATATATATATATAATATTATTCGCTGACACCCATGCTATAAGAAGGCTAAATGGTGTGAATGTTCTAGCGATCACTTCTCACTTAATATCATGAATTTTCTTTATTTCAATTTCTATTTTATATAGGCTCGCTCCCACAACCCTGTTTTCATGGTTTAGGCAGCTTCCATTTCGCCCGCCGTTACTACGAAAATTGCTTTTTGCTTTCTTTTCCACTATCATAGGACAGCACAACAAAAAATTGTCATTTTAGTGCTACTCAAGGTAACTTTCTTGACTAGCACAATATGAGTAAAGAAAGAGTTTAATAAGAGAAGGCTCATTTCCTTGAGGTTTTCCTGCAAATAATAGACAAAAGAAGAGACGAATTAGAGAAGATGATAGATGAATGGTCGTTTTGTTCCGCCCTATTATTACTATAATAGCAATTTGAGTTGTATCATTAAACAAATTATTGTCCCACCACCACCATAACAAAGACAAATACTATTAGTCTAAATCATAATTTCAATAAACAATGTAAAATAAGTGACGTTATATTTGTACTAATTTTTAGTTTAGTTTTTATCTCCACTTCCCTAGTCATTTGCTTCAAGAAAAGAAATCATTGGAAGTCATAACAAGATCCAATTTGCTATCTGCAAAACCTGTTTTATTCCCTGGTATCCTTTTCTATCAGCAGACAGTTTTTAATCAGTCCTTAAATTACAAAAAAATGTGTGAGAAATTAGATTTTGTAGATAACCAAAGTTAAAATGAGATAGCAATAATAGGTTCTGAGTTGGATGACCTGATCATAGGTCAATTTTCTTCCATGAGAATAGGCTGATGGTGGGGGTGGAGAATTATAGTAATAAATTGGTGGGGTGAAGGAGATGGTCATGGAGAGGGTGGTGGGGGTGGTTCAATGCAAAGCGGTGGTGGGGGTGGGGGTTCTATACAAGAAACTGGGGATGGAGGTGGAGGTGAATGATGCGGCGGAGGTGAATTTGGTGGCGAAGGTGATGATCAGTAAATGTATACTGGTGGTGGAGGAGGCGATGAATTTGGTGGCGGAGGTGGTGGTGAATTATAATCATAAGGTGAACGGGGTGGAGGTGAGTGAACAAGCGGCAGAGGAGGCGGAGGAGCAAGGCGTGCAAGCTATTGTTCTCCCTTTTATATTCTGTCTAATTTTTCCTAAAATAATTTTGTATTTTATTCTGAAATTATTATTCCTTATCCTCCTACCAAAAGACCCCTCACAGATTGGACTGAATTTGCCATCCAGTTCGGTCTACGGAAATATTCTTTCCATTTCAAGTTATTGTGGATTTTATTATGAGAAGTGGGGATCGATTATGGACCGTCCGATTAAGGTGGATGGTTCAACAGTAATGGCAATAGATGATAAAGAAAAATTTACATATTTTGAACAAGAGTTCTTTTTCATTCTAGTCTAGTTCATAAGAGTGACCACACATACAATTAAATTATAATGATAGTTGTAGATGAAAAAGGAAAACCAATAAATACACTAATCTTGATTTCTGCTTCAATATTAGTTTATTGAGAAGGGAAACTTATCACACGACACTTAACAATATATAATATGACAATAAAGAAACAGGAAATATAAATGGACACGACTTCTACTGAAAAGAAGTAAACATGACTTTTATTATAGGTGATAAAAAACCACATGTAACATTATGAGAAAATGACAAAAATGTTCCGTAGGTTTGAGGGTAAATTTAAAATAGTTTTTAAAGTATATATTGAATAGTTTTCATTTTAAAACTTATTAGCCTTTATGAGATACTCTTGTTCCATTTTATGTAACATCTTTTCTTTTTTAGTCACATAAAATAAAATGGAGGGAGTATTTAACAAAACTTGCACCTTGAAAACTGCATCAAATTATAGAAATAACTAATACTCCCTCTGTCCCATTTTATGTGGCAATTTTCGCTTTTCGAGATTCAAACAGTTTAAATTTGACCGTGAATTTGAACATGCAATCTTTAAATTTTTTGAAATAAAATTTATATATTTGAAAACTACATAAAAAGTACTACAAGTCTCAATAATAGACAATTCAAAATATTTAAAAGATATATAAAAAAATTACGGTCAAAGATAATTTGAATCTCGAAATCCAAAATATGCCACATAAATTGGGACGGAAGGAGTAATTAAATAGAGACTAAGAATATTAATTTTCAACAAATTTAAAGGACTAAAATTGTCCAGTTCATACTTAAAAGGAAATATCTTGAACATACCCTCAAACGTAAAAGACTATTTTTGTTATTTTTATTACCATTTATTATCAAGTAAAATTAATTACTTGAACATTGATAAACCTGGATTCTCAACAGTAAATCCTCCATCAACAATAAAATCTTGGCCACTCACATACTTGGACTCATCACTTGCTAGGAAAACAGTAGTTTCAGCCACATCATTGGGAGTAAGTGCAACACCATTTAAGGTAGAATAAATATCTGAACCTTCCTTACCCATCTTCTTTAAGGTAACTAAAGCCGCTGCTGTAAGAACACGACACACAATTCACACGAATGCCATAACGTCCTAAATCAACTGCAACATTCCTGGTGAGTCCTAACACGCCATGCTTTGAACTTGTGTAGGCATGAGAACAAACACCACCTATCGATGCACAAACCTAGCAGTGGAAACTATGCTACCTTGCCCGCGAGGGATCATGACTCGGGCTGCTTGTTTAATCCCGAGAAATGTACCTGCAAGAGATATTTGTGTTTTTAGTCTTTGAAATATATATAATTGACAAATTTTCTTGGGATATCTGATTAAGTATTTTCAATCTTTAATTAACTAAAATGTATGCTTTGATCCTTTTAATAGTGACTTTATACAAATTCAATGACTTAATATGTATTAAACCATTCAATGGCCCATATATATTATATTCAACTTGTATTAATATAGTCCTAAAACACTAATAAGGATATAACATATTTCCTGTGTAGATAGACTAATAACACACATTTCAATTGATCAGGAGTTATGTATGCTTAATAAGTTATCATAACGATGAAAATCAATATTTATCTGTAACATAGGAGTAAAATATGCAATTATCCCGTACCTACGAGGTTAATGCTAATGACTTTCTCAAATTCAGATTTTTCATCATCAAGAATGTTGGATTTTACTTCTCCAGTAATACCAGCATTGTTGTACATGATGTCGAGCTTGCCATACTTGGATACTGCAGTGTTCACAGCATTTTCTAAGTCCTTCTTCTTTTGTAACATTACAATGCACAAAGGTGGTTGATGATGGATTCAAACTATCACAAACTTTTTGAGCCAAGTCATCTTGAATGTCTGCAATCACCACTTTAGCTCCATGTCTCGAGAAAAGTTTTGCAGCAGCTTCACCAATGCCGCTAGCAGCACCCGTTATGATTGCAACTTTACCTTCCAGCCTAAAGTTTATAATGACCATGAATGTTATTTTAATATTAACACAAAAATATTAAAATTATTTACACAATAAGTACAATTTAATTAAGTATAACAGGTTATTACCCTAACTTCATACCATATCAGACTTGCTATCGAAAGTTAGAGTATCAGTCGACCAAACATGATGGTATAAAAGAAAAGGGGAAATGATCAAATATAGCTCTCTACTTTCACTTATTGGGCAGCTTTATCTTTCATTATTTATTCGACTGTTTATACTTTTGTCATTATTAAACTTACCAAGTATATCCCTAATGTGACGATTTCCTCCAAATCAAGCTCAATTACCCAATTTATGAAAATGGTCAAATACACCTCTCTACCTTGTTCAGATTTCAAGATCCAATATGAGTAAAAAAGAGTTTGTGGGAAGCATTATGTAACAGCAAATTTGGGCTACAGCTGGAAATGAAAGTACTTTCTTAAATGCTCAACAAGCAACAATTATGGATGATCTCTAATGCATGTAGAATTATGCCAAAACTGGAAACTGAAAATAATTATGCAAAGATTCAACTTTTAGAGAGAGAAATTGGGTAAAAATCAGATCTTGGAAACACCCAAATAGAGAGAAAGGGAAATGAGATGGAATATCTTTGAGAAATGGTCTACTGTTTCTTCAAGTTTTGAGAGACAGAAGAAACTTTGGGGACCATACTTCTGTGATAAAACAACGGAGTGTTTCAATGGAGGAAGGAGATGAAGAAAGTTGGAGAGATGTGTTTGGGGTTTAATTTGGTAGGAATTTATTTAGTTTAGTAAATCGGGGCGAGTTAAATGATGGAAAGTGAAATGGGGCAATAAAAGTTGATTTGGGAGAATCGTCAAATTAAGGGTATATTTATTAAGTTTAATGACGACATGGATATAATTAGTTGGATAGTATAACGAAAAATAAATTTGATTAAAAAAAAATATTTTGTAAATCCACAAACTCGTAAATTACTATGGCCAAAAAGCACATGACAGAGTGTATATCTTACCTTCTTGCAAAATGTGCAGCCATTGAATAAAAGTAATAGCCCTCAAAGACTTGGAGGTGGAAGAGAAAAGCAAAATTGGTTGGACACTTGAGAAATATCAGTATGATTCGACAAATTATGAGAAAGGTTTATCCTTCTGCTCTATTATATAAGGGATAGGACAGAAGGATTATTACCCACAAATTTAAGTGAATCCTTTTTAAAATAAACCACCAAGAGGTACTGAAGCACAAAATATGTGAGGCATGTTTACAATTCTTAAGAAAAGGAAAAAAAAAATAAAGAAAAGGAAAAAGCAAATAGGACACCGAACCTCATTAAGATACAATTTTTGAGACAGATTACCTCAAATCTCTATTTGATGAATTTTAAAAAAATAGATGTGATGCATGTTAGACAATTCTAGAATATAAAATTTATCCGTCCATTTGTTTTTTTTTTGTTTGTTTAAGTTCATGTTCTAAAGGAAGCTGAAGGGTGAATTGCATTTTTTTTTATCGTTTTCTGGCGATTGAGTGGTTGTTAACAATAGATTATTTAGCAATAAACAATATAAAAACAGATAAATAACAGAAATTGAAGATGCAGAAATTAAAGTGACATTCAATGTTTTATAATGGTTCAAATTTAATAAGGAATTCTATTTAGCGTTTGGACATGTAATTTTATTTCATAATTGCAAATTATGAGATGAAATTTCAAATTCTCAAAAAATCATGATTTGGACAAATCATGATTTCAACATTTTTAAATACAAAATTTGACCTATAAGTTTATTTATTGATTGTCCCGATATTATGCAGAATTTATTAAGAGCGTCTACAATGGAATTACAACTTTTATTAATGACGTTAGACAGTAAAATAAGGTCATCAATGAAGAAGAGATGAGATATTTGGGCTCCTTTGTTAGAGATTTTTATGGAATCTTTATGGAATCGCATCTACAACAATCTACTTTATGATGAATCAGTTTGGATAACATTTTCACACATATAATAAATATGTAAGGGGATAAGGGATCACCTTGCCTAATTTTTCTTGACGGTTTAAAACATTCTGTCTTTGAGCCATTGATTAGAATAGAAATTTTTTATGAGAAGATACAAAACATGATATATAATATCAATTAGGTCCAACAGAAGTTTTAGTGAGTTTAGGGAAACAAAGGCCCTTCTATTTTATCGAAGGATTTTTCTAGGTCAATTTTAATTATCATTTTAGCCTTTTTACCTTTCATTACTCTAAAGTGGATCAATATTTCATGGACTATTATAACATTATCCGAAGCCCCCTTTCCTTTTATGAAGCTTGTTTGTGCTGGGTGGATGAGTCGTGAAAGGAGAAGCTTGATCCTATTAGCTGTGATTTTTGTGACAATCTTGTACACCGTGTTACAAAGTTCAATAGGTCTGCGCAGTTTCACTGTTTCAACATTTTGGGATGAGGCATATGTAAGTTCAATTCATGTCTTCTACCATTTTCTTATTATTAAGGTGTCCTTACAGAATTTTAATAAACACTCCTTTGTTTCCTTCCAATACTTTTGGTAGAAGAAAAGCTGCAAACCATCCGGCCTCGGTGCTTTAAATTTTTTGAAAGAATCTATAGCATTCCTAACGTCCATTTCAGAGGGTTCTATACATAGGTCTCTATGTTCTTCTATCTTGATGGAATTTTCATAAGACATGTATCTTTCCTTAACATAAGACATTATTATTTCAGTAGAGTATAGCTTAAGATAATGTTCACTAATCATGCTCTTAATGTCCTTCTGATAGTAGAACTGTAACGACCGGGTCCGTCGTTACGGGTGATCCATTCGTGCCAAGTTTTAGAGTAAGAAAACTCCGGGTTTGGGAGTTTAAAATCCTGGGCTAGGCTAGCCTCGGCCGAATTTGAAGCGAGGTATAGTCTAGGGAAATCCGGGTGAGGATTGGGTTAGATATCTTGATTTGAGCTAGTTTTTCACGTAACCAAGATATAAAGTAGTCCGGAGAACTTTTCAGAATCGAATTCGGGCAAGTAGAACTCTCGGAATCGAGGTTGACGTGAAGTGGTTATTTCAGAACGTCGGGAAAATAAGTGTGTTATAAAATAGACTAGTTTTGGATATTTTACGACACTCTGCCATAGCGACCTCCGCTGTAGCGGAGAAATTACCGCTACAACATAAGTCAATGTCGGTCAGCCTCTGCCATAATGGATGACTCTGCTACAGCGGTACCGCTATAGAGAAGCGGACCGCTATAGCGGAGCGTGATGGGATTTAATGCAGAAACTTCCCCAAAAATATTCAGTTTTCACCAATTTGTTTGGGAGAAGGGCTAGGGCGATTTCAGGCATTTTTCCTCCATTCTTCATCATTTTCTTCCCTAAGGTAAGGTTTCTACTCCCCGAACTCTGTAATACTTTTTCTATGCGGTAGAATTGCTAGGAGTGGACTTGGGGAAAGGTTTGGAATGACTTAGAGAGGGTAGAATCCAGGAAAAAGGGAATTCTATGCGTAAAAGTTCTTGGGTGTTGCTAAATTTACTGTTTTATGATCACGTGACCTTAATTTCCTAATTTTATCCGTAAAATGATAGAACTAGGTGAATTAATGGTAAAAAAGCCCGGGAAGAGGGTGGGATGATCATGGTTGGCCTGGGGTTTGGGATTTGGTGTAATCCGGGTAATGTACAGGCCTTGTGTATTAATTTAGTACTTGTATATTGTTTTAGATCGAGAACAAGCAAGAACTTTGGGAAACGGGAAAGCTCCGGTTGAGTAGAGCTTGGATCATTTCGAGGTAGGTGATGGTTGATTTCTGTATGCTTTATGTGTTTGAGTACTTATATCTAAGTATTTGTATGAAATGCATGACTTAGGGAATGCTTAGGAATATCTAATAGTCCTGTTTTATCAGTCTGGTTAAACTGTGCATTTTGCTTGTTGGTTTTACAAGTTAATTGTTCATTGTTGTGACTATGGATTGTTTGACATTCGATTAGCTCGGGTACCATGCCTGGTATAGAATATACTAACGGTTGGCTCGGGTACCATGCCTGGTACATAATATACTAAGGTTGGCTCAGGTACCACACCTGGTACAAGATATACTAACGGTTGACTCGGGTACCATGCCTGGTATGAGTTTATTTTACTGTATTGTCACATTGATATTATTACATTGTACTGTTGTTGTTGGTTCCATAAGTGGACCAGGCTATGTTGTTGAAGCGTGATATTTGCTTATTGTCCTTGAGAGGTCGGGTATTATTGTATCCGATTTTAGAGTTGGTCTTGGTGTAGACCGAGTTGCTTGTTGACACTTAGGTGTTGATTAGAGGAGACCCCGAGGTGGTTCCGGGTTATATAGTTAAGAGGTTGTTGTTTGTGTTGACTTTCGTATAAAGTGGTTGGTATGTAGAGACAAGTTAGGAGGATAATTGAGGTCTAAAATTTATTGGTAACTAGATTATTTGTTTCTTGTACTCGTACTTGATTTTCGTACTGCTCATTCATTGTATATTTTGGAACTGGCTGATGATCCTACCAGTACACAGTGGTGGTGTACTGATACTGCACTTGCTTTTCTTCTTGTGAGTACAGGCAATCTTCCAGCTGCTGACACGCGACCTCATTTGTAGTCCCAGCATTTCCAGACTTCAAGGGTGAGCTGCTTCGATCGAGCTGCCTTGAATCTATCTTTAGAGTTGTAGCCCACTTGTTTCGGACTTAGAATATTTCCTTATTTTGGGGTTGCATCCCCGTATTTTAGACATTTGGTAGATTGTTTTGGTACTGCGACTTTTAGATTCTTGGGGGTATTTTTCTGCAGGTTAAGTAAATGAAGTTATTTCCTTATTATTGATTTCTAGTTTATTTTCTGCATACTGGTTCTGAGTTGCTAGAACGGTTAAGTTCAAAAAAGTGATGGCTCGCTCACCCGGGGGTTGGGTGAGTGCCACTCACGACGGTCTGGGTCGTGACAAGAACCAATTTACTACATCGTCTTTTAAGCTAAAGATTCTATTTTTCCTTCCAAAGATTCTATTTTTCCTCCTCCCTTGCATAATAATAATGTGAATGAACTTTGTGTTGGCATCCCCATCTTGTAGCCATTGGATTCTAGACTTAAATCTCCAAAATTCCTCTTCAAGTTTTAGGATGTTGTTTTGTTCCTCTAGTAGGTCGGCTTCTAGGTTCACAAGGAATTGTCTAGTCGTACATTTAGTGGACTTTTGGATGCATTCGATTCTAGAAACTACAGTATTCTTTTTATAAAAAATGTTTCCAAAAGTACTAACATTCCATTCCTTAGTGTTCCTAGTGAAATTTTTGGTAGCTTTAAAAATGTCTGGTTGATTATTCCAAGATATTTGGACAACATTTATGAAAGTTGGATGAGAAGTCCACATGGTTTCTAGCCTAAAAATGCTATTGTCTGTCACAATTCAAAATTTGGTCATAATGACATCTACCACACTCCCCGCGATAGATAAACCAACCCAACACTACTATAATAGAATAGAGTAAATACATGAAAGAAAATATAAAGAAAACTAAATCTCAACTGAATTTCATAAAAAAATGGTAAAGGAGTACACAAACACAAAATTCAACCGCAAAATTTGGTAGTCACAAGGTACAAGCCTCTAAGTACAGAATACGACAAAGGAGTCCGAAAGTATCTTATAATGAGAAAATGCACAAGACTAAGATAGAGGGAGATATGGTAGTTGCTAAGAATGACAACTGCTATCTTAGAAATGTTCGAAGGTGAACCAAGCATGATGCCACTCAACGTCCCGAGAGAATAGGATCAACACCTGAACACAAAGTACAAAAATAAAAAAGCGTGAATACAAAAATATGTGTACTCAACAGTATCATCGGCCGATTCAAATTCAAAGTGATGGAGAGAACTATCCACTCGAGACTATTTATTACAACCCACACACACCTGCAAAAAGAAAGGCCACACCTAGGCTAACAGATGAACAATCACCACAACAATACACATATAGATATAACCCTCAGTACAAATACCAATCCAAAACAATCAAAGCAGATTAAGACATCATATTATCACATCATACTTTCCAAGCTACTATCAGCACAACATAACTCAAACAAGAGGAAATATATGAATAAATGCAATGTATATGCTATGCACACATTGTGTAGGCATGCACTCCATTTCCAATATTATGCAGGCGTGCACTCTATTTTTAATAATATTGTGTAAGTGTGTATTTTGTTCCCAATAATTTATGCAGGCGTGCACTCCATTCCCAATAATATTATACAGGCGTGCACTTTGATCTAAATACTATCGTGCAGGCGTGAACTCTGATTCAAATGAAAAGCAATGTATAATGTGCAGGCATGCAACTCCAATCCCAAAAATCATACACAATAATCAAGTAAGGCATCTCATATCATGTATTAATCAAGTTCCTCACAATTAGTACATCTCCCTTTTTCGCAATTCAACTAGTGAAAGTTCAGTATTTCATCAACGATCATCACAAATAGGATCAAACTTTCAAACGGAAGTATAATCATCACTAGCATCGCAACAAGTCATTATTAGATACAATTCACAACTAGTATGCTAGCAAACAGGGAAAAACAGTTCAAACAAGTCAATTAGTTAATTTTAGCCCTTCACGAGATACTGGTACCTACATAGATGCTCATCATGCCATCTACATGGGACTCCCAAATCTCCATTACTCCCCTTTCATATCATAACACAAAAACTTTGAAAAATAATTAAAGAAACCTCAACTTGCCTAAGTGAAGACTCGGAAAGTCACGCCAAGGCTTTTTCTTTTAGTAAAGCTTCCGAACGAGCTCAATCTATTCTAATATGAATTCTACATAAGAATACAAAATAATAGATACTCATATTTCTATACTTAAGTTTCAGGTCTAAAAAGTCACCCAAAAGTCAACTCCAAGTCTAAAAGGGCAAAATCAGAAATTTATTTGAAAATCACTGTACCCATAACTTAAGGAGTTCACATGAAATTTCATCGAAAATGGGGTTAAAATGAGTTTGATATCATCAAAATACCATTATTTAACTTTATTTCTCTCCGTATGTCTTACTTCGTCTCTCATATAGCCTCCTCAATTGGATGATGCTTCCACTGAATTTTCATTGATGCTATCTCCTTAGACCTTAACTTTCTAGTCTGCCTATCCAAAATAGTTATAGGCTCATCCTCAAAAGTCAAATTTTGATCCAAATCCATCGAGTCCCACAGAATCATATGATAAACATTAGAACAGTACTTCTTCAATATTGAGACATGAAAAATAAGATGCACAGTTGAAAGACTCGGATGTAAGGCCAACTGATAAGCCACTTCCCCAATGCACCTAAGAATCTCAAAAGGGCTAATAAATCTTGGCCTAAGCTTGCCCTTCTATCCAAATCTCATCACACCCTTCATAGGTGATACCTTCAATAGAATCCATTCACCAACCATGAACTCCAAATCATAAACCATCTTATCAACATAACTTTTCTTCCTACTTTGGGCTGTCAAAAGCCAGCCCTGGATCAACTTCACCCTATCCATCAAATCCCACAAAAAGTCCGTATCCGAAGGCCTAACTTTGAATGATCAAACCAACTAATCGAAAATCTACACTTCCTTCCATACAAAGGCTAGAATGCTAGAATAGTAGCTGTTATTGTAAGTAAACACTGCCAAAGGAAAGAAATGATCCCAATGACCCCCAAAATCAATCACACAAGCCCAAATCATATCCTGTCCGCCTTATCTGACCATCCAACTGAGTACCCAACTCTCGATGTATAGAACTCCAAAAGTGTGATGTTAACTGAGTATCTCTATAAAAAATGATGGAAATGAGCACACCATGAAAATGAACTATCTCCTGAATGTAGACCTTTGTTAACTTCTCTGCATTGTAAGTCACTTTCATTAGAATGAAATGAGCTAATTTGGTTAACCTATCAACGATCACCCAAATAGAATCAAACTTTCCCAAAGTTTGAGGCACACCAACTATGAAGTCCATAGTGATACATTCCCACTTCCACTCAGGTATAAGCATCCTTTGAGTCATACCACCTAATCTCTAGTGCTCATACTTCAATTGATGGTAATTCAAATACTTAGCCATAAACTCTGTGATATCCCTCTTTATTTTTGTAACACCTCTAACTTTTAGGCTAAGGTTTGAACCATGCAATTTATGTACTTAGACCCGAATCTAATGAATTTTATTAGTACCTAGGTATTAAATTCAATCCTTAGGTGTAGGAAGTGTATGGAACATGAATTATAGTCATAAGAAACCCCTAGCACCAAGTCGAGTTAGAAGTTCTCTGCCGACTAAGTTTTTGTATGAGCTTTACTATGGTCAACTTCAAACAAGGATTTTTCTTAGAATATGAAGAGTCATGTGACCCACCACCCACCAAATTAAAGATTTTTTAAAGTTTTTGCCACCAACCATTTGTCAATCCAATATTTGTGCAAAATGTTATGCCCATTTTACTGGGCATTGCAGAGGCTGCCCAACCAGTTACAATGACGTATAAGAAAAACATTCTAGGAGGGGTATTTTCATCTTTTCCTTACACCATAACCCCAAACCACGACCCTTAACCTTCCCTATAGACAAATACACTCAGATTTCACCATCTTACATATAAATCATCTCCTCCCACTTTCCTCAAAACTTCAAAAAGAAAAATCATCATATTTTCAAGCAAGGTCCTTCCTCAATTCTCTTTTCAAGATTTATTTCTTCTTCTTCTACAAGTAATGTTAGACTACTACTTTTATATAATTCTTTGAATTTCATGTTCTTCAATTCAAGTTGTTACAAGATAGGTTGGGGTTAAAGAAATTCCCATAATCCTATTTCCCCGATCAAAATCTACAAGTATGGTTCTTGAGATGTCTATGGGTAAACTCCTTATTGCCTGATTTGTCCTAAATTATATCAATATTTGTGAACTTTAAGCATAAATACAGTGGCTGGAAATTCTTTTATTGGACAAAATTAAATAAATCCATGAATCTCTTGAACTTTTAAAATAATTGAATCTATTACTACGAATTCCATGACCTTGACTAATATTAATTCCCAAAATTATGAATTTGCTAAAGAATGGGAATTTTTCTTGATTTTTAATATGGATCATCTATTTTTACCCTCCAACAGAAATATTGTGGGTTGTTTTTACTATTGGATTAGTTTGATAATTTGAGCCAATCATTACATGATATGAAATAAAAATATTTTTCAGTTAACTCATAATTCCCTCAAGAGTTGTGGAAGCCATGTTCCTAAACTATAACCTAACGAATTATGATATCTTACCTCTCATGCCTCTCCAATAATGACAGTAACTCATGATTTATGAATCTATTGCAGTTAACTCTCAATTTGAGCCCTAAAGTGGCATTCTATGACTATGAGCCTAAAAAAGCTAAACTATTAGCATGAGCCTAAGAAGGCTGAATCATGAACTTGAGCCAATAAGGCTAACACTTTGATCAGCGTCTAATACGATAACTATGTAACTATATGAGCTTAAAGAAGTTAGCTGGATGACCGAGAAGGCATAAGTGTAAATAACAAATGCCTAAAACTACATTTGCTGATGTAGGATAGAGATTATCTCGTAAGTCAGATGACTTTTTTTCATGTGTCTCGAAAAGGGCTAATTATGGTTCCTAGCTAGCAAATTATGTCATGTCAAATCCTATGCCCGACAAGGTATATGATGGCTTAGTTGATCAGGCCGAGATCAGACTCCATGCACTCACATGGTGGTTTATGTTGATTCACCAATTGCTCCCATAAATAACTAAAAGGATTAAATTCACTTTACTTGGTCAGTTACTATTTCAACTTTTTCTCTGGTTTGTTTTTAGATTATCATCACTTGGACTGAACCTCTTACATTGATATTTTCATGCTTTACTAGTTTTTATGGTATGGTTTTACATACCAATACATTTCATGTATTGACCATCTTGGACGTTGCATCATTTCATGATGCAGGTTTTTGAATGTTCGTTCATGATTTTGTGAGCACTAGGTCCATTCATATCAGCTATTAGTGAGCCCTCCATCCTTCGAATGGCACAATTATCATTTTTTTATTTAGTTCTATGTAATAAGGTAATGCCGGGTTCTTGTCCTAGTAGATATTGAATCATGTACTTAGAGGCTTTGTAGACTTACGTAGATGTCAGTTTTCAGATGTTTTCAGCTTCATTAAGATATTTTGGGATTTTTCTTATTTATGTTGTAAAAGTTTAAAGTTTATTGAAATTATTTTTTCTACCCGTATTCTCATTATGAATTTTTAAAGATGTTTTTACTCCCACTCATTTTAATTGGATGCTCTTAATGTAACTTAAGTGGTTCTCTCGGGCCAGTAATGGTTCCGGGTGCCTGTTACATCCAGGGCCTAGGCTCGGGTCGTGACAATCCTATACCACCAATAATGCTACTTCAGGTCATGATACATATTGGCAACCTCTAGATGAATAGAATACCTCAAACTATGAGCCTTCTCCATGATTACACTAATTAAATCACCAACTCTAGGAACACAAATCCAACCTTTGATTCTCAAAACACCCTCTGAATCAAAAATCGCTTCCTTAGCTTCACTTTTCAACACCTTGTCTCGAATCATGCATAATTTCCAATCCTAAAACTGTCTATCCTTAATCTGCTCCACCAATAAGGACTGTGCCTCAACACAAGCAAGAACTCTACCAGGCTCTAAAATATTAAGTCTCACAAAACTATTGACCAAAATCTGAACATCAATAGCCAAAGGTCGTTCCTCAGCCACCAACAAAGCAAGACTACCCATACTCACCGCTTTCCTACTCAAGACATCTGCTACTATATTGACTTTGCCTGAATGATAGAGAATAGTCTTGTCATAATACTTCACCAACTATAACCACCTGTGCGGTCCCAAATTCAAATCTTTCTGGCTGAAAATATACTAAAGGCTAAGATGATTGATGAACACCTCACAATGAACTCTATACGAGTAGTGCCACCACAAACCCACAAAACTCTAAATCTCGATAGGTGAAGTAGGCCTAGACCAATCCCAAACTGCCTCCACCTTGACCGAATCAACCATAATGCCATCTTTGGTCACCACATGACCTAAGAATGCTATAAAACTATGCCAAAACTCACATTTTGAGAACTTAGCATACAATTTCTCATCCCTCAGCCTCTGGATCACAATCCACAAATGCTTATCATGATCCGCCTCACTCTTGGAATATATCAAAATATCATCAATGGATATAATAACAAAGAAATCAAGATACAGATGAAGCATACCATTCATCAACTCTATAAATGCTACCGGGGCATTATTTAACCCAAAGGACATTATCAAAAACTCATAATGACCATAACGAGTCCTAAAAGCTGTCTTATGGATATCTGAATCCTTAATCTTCAACTGATGCTACCCCAACCTCATATCAATCTTTAAAAACAACGAATCACCTTGGAGCTAATCAAACAATTCATCAATTCACAAAAGAGGATACTTGTCCTTGATGGTCACCTTGTTCAACTACCTATAATTGATATATATTCGCATAGTCCCATCCTGCTTCTTCATAAATAACACAGGAGCACCCTAAGGCAAAATACTGAGTCTAATGAATCCTTTACTCAATAGGTCCTACAACTGGTCCTTCAACTCCATCGGGGCCATCCTATAAGGATGAATCGAGATAGACTTAGTGCCAGGCTACAAATCAATGCCAAAATTAATATTCCTATTAGGAGGAACACCCAGTAAATCTGTAGGAAACAAATCTTAATACTAATAAACTACTCTTACTGACTCCAAAGAATTCATGTCAGTGCTAGTATCATGAACATATGCCAAGCAAAATAGACACCTCTTCTCAACCAAATACCGTGCCTTAATGAAAAAAATCACCCTTTTAGGATACGAACCCTTTTTAACCTCGGTACACCTAGCATAACTAGAGTGACCATCTTGGCACTAAAGAAAACCAAACACACTCAAAATGACATCAAAATCTATCATATCAACAATAATTAAGTGTATTCAAGTATTATACCCCAAAAGAGTCATGACACAGGATTGGTATACCCGATCCACTACTAAAGAATCACCTACTGGGGTAGCAACAAGAATAGGCACAACAAGAGACTGACACATAATACTAAAACCATATATAAAGTATATAGAAATATTTGAGAATGTAGAACTAGGATCAAACAACACTGAAACAGGTCGATGACATACTAAGATAATACCTGTGATAACAACATTAGAGGACTCCACCTAGAAAAGCATAATATTGAGCCGTGTCTCCATCTGGATGAACTACTTCTCTACCACCTCTTTGCTTGGATGGTGGCGCACCTCTGCCCATCTGAGATCCACCTTGACCCCTGGCTGGGGGTGTTGCTACTCTACCTGAAGCCTGAGAACTCTACTATCGACCACTACCTATCATCCTAGGACAATCCCTCCTAAGATGCTCTGGACTACCGCACTAATAACAAGACTTGGGAATCTTCATCTGTTGAGAAGACCCCAAATAATCAAAATGGCCACCATGGCCTAGAACCTCTGATAAGACCCATGAAAATTTTGTTCTGGGCTGAAAGAGTCTCCTTTGCCATACTCTCCCTTGGACGCCTGAAAGGATGCATGAACTAGTCTACCATGCTAAGGACAAAAACCCCTCCTGAAAGAACACCTACCTCCAAATGATGTACCACTGAACTGACTGCAAGTGCGGGACCTCTTATCCTACAAATCCCCAAACTCATTGCAGCGCATAATCTCAAACTCCTTGGTTGACTCAATGACCCTCTAAAAAGTAGCTCTTGATAGTGCTATAAAAACACTGACACTCAAATCCTAAAAGTAAGGCATCTCACAAACCTGTAAATCCTCTTAGCCTCATTTGGTAGAATTACCAAGTTATGGTGAGACAAGGAGTCAAATCGAGTCTCATACTCGGTCACTAAAATCCCATCCCGAGTCAAATACTTAAACTGATACCTATGCTCCTCCCGCTAGCTACTAGGAACAAATCAATCAAGAAAAGCCTGCACAATGACTCCTAAGTCATATGAGGAGATCTTGTAGGTCTAGAGTAAACACAAGAATGCCACCACTATTTAGCGAGACCACGCATTGGCAAAGCTGTATAATCGACACCATGAGACTACACTAATCCTATACTTTAGAGCCTCTCATGACAACTCACTAGGAACTCATATGCATCTTTAGCATGGCTACCCTAAAATAGAGGTGGATCTATCTCATGGAACCTCTCAAACCTTCTATTCTCCTCATCTGACATCACTGGTATAGCCACTCCCGTGACTCCTGCACTCGCCTAAGGCATACCATCAAACCCAGGTACTGTAGCTGCTGGCTGACCCGCTGGTCCATGAAAAAACTAGAATAGGCTACTGATTTGGGGTTTAAGCCCCAACTTTAGTCTGTGAACCCTCCAAAGTATCGACCATACTAACACTATGATCCATACCCTCTTATAACCCCAACACATGAATAAAAGTATCATGAAGCACTAGAGCAACTACAAATCTAGGTGAGGCCTACCTTGGACCTACCTTCTCAAGCAAAAATTGATCATCCTCAAACTAATACTCAGCCTCAGGAGACTTTGCCCTAGCTTGAACAAGAGCAGATGCCTGATCTCTACCCCTAGCATGACCTTTGCCATAACCCCTACCACATCCTATGCCTCATCTATGAACACCGGCATGGGCAGCACGCACAAGTGCTTGAATAGACTCATGACCTCTCTCTGTGGTAGCACGATCCTCACCATGTATAAGAGAATGAAACAAGGATATCAGTAATTAAGAAATCCAAATCTTTGCACGATAATAATGAAGAAGGAAAATCTCCTTAAGTCCCGTAGACTCTAGAAGATAGATAACAAATATCTCTGCACTGATCCGCAAGACTCTACTAGATTTAGCTTTTACTTGTGAGACCAATGAACTTAGCACTCTGATACTAATTTATCACAACCCAAAATTGAGTCACGATGACACCTACCATACCCCCCACGATAGGTAAGCCAACCCAATATTACTACAATAAATAGAGTAAATATGCAAAAGAAAAGATAACAAATACTAAATATCAACTAGATTTCATAAAACAATGGTAAACGAGTATAAAAAAAAATTCTAACCCCAAAATTTAGTAGTCACAAGGTACAAGCCTCTAAGTACAGAATACAACAAAGGAATCCAAAAGTATCTCATAATGTAAAAAATGCATAAGACAAAGATAGAGAGAGGTCCAGTAGTTGCTAAGAATGACAACTTCTACCTCAGAAATCTTTAAAGGTAAACCAAGCATGATGCCACTCAATGTACCGAAAGAACTAGATCAACAACTGCATACAAAGTGCAAAAATAAATAAGCGTGAGTATAAAAATCCGTGTATTCAGCAGCATCATCAGCCAATCCAAATTCAAAGTAATGGAAAAAACCATCCACTCAAGACTATTTACTACAACTCACATGCACCTGCAAATATAAAAGCCACACCTAGACTAACACATAAACAATCATCACAATAATACACGTATAGATATAGCGCACAATACAAGTACCAATCCAAAATAGTCAAAGTAGATTAAGGCATCACAAATCACATCACACTTTCTAAGATAATATCAGCATAACAAAACCCAAACAAGAGAAAATGTATAAGCGAACGCAATTCATATGCTATGCATACACTGTGCAAGCGTGCACTTTGTTCCTAATAAGATTCTGAAGGCGTGCACTCCATTCCCAATATTATTATATAGGCATGTACTCTATTCCCAATAATATTATGCAGGCGTGTACTCCATTCCCAATAATATTATGTAGGCATGCACTCTGTACCCAATAATACTGTGCAGGCATGCACTTCGATCTAAATACTATTATGTAGGCGTGCACTCCAATATTAATAATATTTTGCAAGCGTGCAGTCCAATACAAATTAAATATAATGTATGTTGTGCAGGTGTGATACTTCGATTTCAAAAATCATACACAATAATCAAGGAAGACATCTCATATCATGTATCAATTCAATTATCAAATCAAGTTCCCCACTATTACTTTTCACAAATAGTACATCTTTCTTTTTCATAATTCAACTAGTCAAAGTTAGTATTTCATCAACGATCGTCACAAATAGGATCAAACTTTCAAATGGGGGTATAATCATCATTAGCATGCTCAACTAGTCATTATCAGATAAAATTCACAACTAGCATGCTAGCAAACTGGGGAAAACAATTCAAACATTTCAATTAATTACTTTAGCCCTTCACAAAACACCGATACCTACATAGATGCTCGTCATTCCACCTAGATAGAACTCCTAAATCCCTATTACTCCCTTTTTGTATCATAATACATAAACACTTTGAAAAAGAGTCAAAGAAACTTCAACTTGCCTTAAGTGAAGACCCACAAAGTCACACCAAGGCCTTTCCTTTATGTAAATCTTTCGAACAAGCTCAATCTATTTAAATATAGATTCTAAATAAGAATATAAAATAATAGACACTTATTTTGCTATATTTAGGTTTTGAATCTAAAAAGTCAACCCAAATTCAACCCCAAGCCTGAAAGGTAAAAACCAAAATTTGATTTGAAAATCACTTTACCCATAACTTAAAGAGTTCACATTTGAAATTTTATCAAAAATAAGGTTAAAATCGAGCTTGAAATCATCAAAATATTATTCTTTAACTTTACCAAAAAATCCTCAAATTTCAAGTTGAAAAACCAAGATTTGAAGAAAAAATCATGAAATGATTATTGGGGAATGTTAAAATATTTATTTATCAACTTACCCAATGAAGAAATCTCAAAATCCACCTTTTGATCTTTTCCAAAATGAGTTTTAAAGCTCCAAAAATTGAGATATGGAGTCTATGACCGAAAATTGAATTTAAATCAGCCCAGGCAAAAATCTTTCTTCACGTATGTGACCTTATCAGACCCAGACCCATCGCAAACACGATGCCTAATCACAAACTCGGAGAGAACATTTTCCTGACCTGGACCTGACTACTCTTCGCGAATGCAGTGTCCCTCGCACAAATTCGATAACCAACCCACTTCCTTCTTCATGAATGTAGTGCTCCTCTTGCGAATGCGAAGAAGGAATTGGGATGGCACCAGCAACAGCTGAACCAACAACAAGCTAAGGCATAAAAGTCCTTAAATGGACCCTAAAAAATCATTCAAAACCCCATGAATACAAACCAACTATGCTACTAGACAAAATTGATATTTTGGACTCAATGGAATCGTCAAATTCACCAACAAAGATCGTTATCAACAAATGTTGACCGAAGTCAACTCTAGGCCAAAACTTTTAACTTTCCAACAAATGACTCAAAACGCATCTGAATGATTTGAAACCCAAACCAACAATGCTACTAGCCCAAAAATAGAATTTTAAAGCTAACAGAACTGATAAAATTCTCATGCGATGCTCAGAACCCTGAATATTGACCAAAGTAAACTATATCAAATTTAAAACCTTCTCACCTAAAAACCAACCAAGCACCTCGAGAATCATGCCACTCACTTTTGTAGACCCAAATATCATGATACAACCATGGAAAGGGGTAAAATTATCAAAATGCATAAGAATCTAAAATTCAATATGAGGGTTGTTCCACTAACTTTGGGAGTTCTCTTACGAAGTTCAAGCTTGATTGAACAATGATTCAAGTGGATCCAAATAAGATTACTTACACTAACTTCTTGAAAGAGATTAATCATGTTGGGGTTTGTAAGATATCTATCTAACCTTTCCATGATTAAGGTTTTACTTTTTTTCTTTTATTAGTTCACGTGTATCTTTAGCCTTTAAACCCTTAGGCAAGTAAGCCACAATGGTCTAGGAAGTTTATAAGGTGATTTATTCTATTATTTCTAATAGGGAGTCCACCAAACATTTTTCTAGCTTTTATAAATTTGTTTAGATCTCCCACTATTAACCAAGGTCCTTTATAATTATTGGCTACAATTTTCAAATTGTTCCATAAAAGAAATCTCTCTTTTAGAAAATTACTAGCATAAATAATTGTGAGTAGCCAGAGTTTGGCTTTGTTATGTACCTTTATCATCACGTGCATCTCTTGGTCCATAGAGCCAATTTGATCCACATTCACCTCGTCGCTCTTCCACATGATTGTAATGCCTCCTGAATTTCCCTATGTTGGGACTTAGATCAGACTTTCAAAGCCAAAGTCTCTTGAGATAATATCATGGTCCTCTTATTTTGTTTTCAGTAGACCAACCAAACAAGGTTTGTTGTAATCTAGCATTGACTTGAAGGCTCTCTTGAGCTCAGTATTTCTTGACCCTCAGGAGTTCCACACTATGACACACATTCTAGAGTTCATGTTTTGAAAGCTCCCTCCTCTCCAGAGGCTTTGTTGATTCAATGTTCCTTTATCATCCATTATATAATTTTCATACAGGGTTAGCACCAGCACTACTACATACTTGTAGAGGTTCGGTGGAGCTTCCAAAATCCGTATAATGATTGAGCATTTACTCAAATCTACTAGGCAACATAAGATGTGCCTTTTTATTTTCTTTTCTTGAACACCATTGTTTTTATGATCTTAGTATTCTGTATTGGACCACATTCTCTAATTTGAACCCTACCTCTTCCTCCTTCTCTTCAATCTGTGGTTGAACTGGGACTGATGCCACTAACACTATTAGGTCAGTTGGTTGTGCTTGCACATATGCTTGATTCTCCTATAGTAGATACACATGGTTTTGCATGTGGAGTTGCACCTGGTCCTGATCCTGGACATTGATGTTTCCATAGTAGTTACCTGGAGTTGGCATCATTGAAAAAGCTTAGTGATTATTTTGGTACCTCATTTTCTAGTTTGGATTCTGTTAAAACAACTATGAAGGGACCTGTGGTAGTTAGTGGCTGGGAATAGAGAAAGGTTCATGTTGAGTAAGTTAGTTGTGTTTAGTGGGTTCTAGGTTTGGTTAGGGAAGAAAGAGAACATAGGGGCTTATTGTGGAGAGTTGTTTAACCAAGGATGGTTCTCTATGTTATCCATTTCAATTCTCAGTCCATTCATCACTATCTGAGCAAGGTACCTCGGGTCCTCTATTTGGACAGTGGCGGACCCAGGATTTAAGGATTGTGGGTGCTTATTTATTTTAACATAAGTTGATAATGGCGACATAGTATAAATGCACAACTATTTGAATGCAACATTAAGTAAATGTACAATTAATATTATCATTACCAAAAGAGTCTTCCAATCACAAGTTTCATACAAAAAGGACTTATGGTCACAAGTCCAAATCTTAAAAAAAAAGACTTCTAGTCACAAATCACAAATCACAACTGTGCTCGGCGACTTTTCATATTGTGAAAATGATGAATAATAGCATCATTACTTACAGTTGCAAATGTCTTACGCTCTACAAAACAAACTAAACATCCATTTAAAAATTTATCACCCATGCTGTTGCGAAGTTCATTTTTGATATAGTTCATGGAAGAGAAAGCTTGTTCCACAAAAGCAGTAGCAACGGGAAGAATGAGAGTCAACTTGATAAGCAAATAAACAAGTGGCCAAGTTTGATGCAATTCTGATTAAACCAATACTTTAGAAAGATCAGTGATTCCCTTCATATTGAAAAATATCTTATCAGCACCTCGAACATATGCTATGAAATTATCAAACTAACAACTGAGATCTCGAAGCTTGTTACTATCAAACTCATTCGGATAATATTCAGCCAACCTCATTAATTTTTTCTTATCAAAATTACCAAATGACTTAGCTGGATGTAAACTGTCATGCCCTGAGGCTATCCCCTAGACGTAACATGGTGCTTAGTGTCACAATGGACCCCAAGCTAACTAATGGTCTGACATATCTAAACAATTTCAAGTTAAAAGTATATACTGTGCGAAAGCTGAAAATAGTTTTAATATCTAAAGTGGAAAAAGCCCAAAACATGTCTGAATATAAAATATGTAAAGAGTATAGTGATGACTGAAAACAACACTAACAACTCAAGCTGAATCTAATCTATGTCTAAAAGCCTCTAACAAGTATGAGTTGTTGGGATATGCCCCAACTAACTCTAATAATCTAAAACTGAAAAGTAAAGCATGCCTATCATCCTCAAACTATGAGGACTCACCAATGAAGCTGCTGAGTATGGACTAGAAGTCGAACTAAGCACGGTCTAGATACTGAGCGCCAGAACCTATATCATAAAATGATGTAGCACAAAAGTATGCGTCAGTACTTTGAATGTACTGAGCATGCAGGGTACAGGCTAAGCTAAACAATATAATAACTGAATATGGATATATATATATATATACTGAAGCATAGACTGGATACAATTACCAAGTACTAACATGCATATAATATACTGAACTGAATACTGAAAGAGATACTGAGTACATAGTCAATGCAATATGAATCTGACTGTGGGAGATACTATTAATCGACATACCCTAAGCTGAGCTAACTATGGGGCCAACCTATAACCCTAGATGAGAGGGTGTTCATAGGGGTACAAACAAGTCTGACGTGGATCCATTAAACTGATGTCCACAAGGGACAAAAGTGACTAGCCTAATCTGACAGCTGACCCCTTTCTGACCTACGGTGGCACCATAGTTCTGGGACTTGGGGACTGCTACTAAAGGCCTCAGCCTAATCTAACAGCTAATACTTCACCCCCTCGTCCACTCAGTACTAAGTCTACTCCCAACTGAATATAAGCAATAATAATGCAAGCTGAGATGCTGGATAGCTCAAATACTGATAATCGTCTGAGAATATAATATACAAATACTGAAAGATATGGCATTCGAATTCTGAAGCATAATTGTCTGTCTAAGCTGCCTAGCAAGCATACTTTATGAAATACCAAAATTGATACAAGCTAGGGTTTCTGAGTTCTATACATGAAACTATACTAATTCTCTAAGAAACATATATCTAATAACACTTAAACAATAGCATCTGAATTGAAAGGAATCCCTAAGATTTTGGAACCTTAGGTCTGAATATTTTATGGAGAACTGAAGAACTGACTAAAATCTAGGGACCAAATGGGTTAAAGGAACCTACTAGTGAAATCCCACATATATGTTAAAGAAACTATGGAGAAATCTTTTGGATTTTGGGGCTGAACTTGAAGGAACCTTCTACTTGTTCTTGAGAGAAACTATCACCTCTTTTCTCCTTTTTTTTCTAAGTATCTGATATTTTTAGGAGAATAGGTGATTTAGGTAGTTTTTGGCTAATTAACTAGGCTTAGAATAACCAAAATGACGTAGCCTAGGCATTAAAAGAGGTAGGAAAAGTCCAGAATACCCCTGGAAAATTTAAAAGGACTCTGCTAAAAATCGCGTCTCAGGGATCACGGCTTGGTTGACGGACCATAGTCTTGGATGACGGACCATCAACTGAGTCATGGTCCTATCCATGAGTATTGGGGGTTATCTGATCTGAGGGAACTATGACTCCACAGGTGGGACCGTACTCTTGAACGACGGTTCGTCATGTGGATCATGGTTCTTGGGACTTTAGTCTGGTCTGAGGATTCCACGAGTCAAAGGATTGACCATTGTTCTAAAGTATGGTCTGTAGTATGATTCGTGGTTTTTGGGCTTGAAATGATGGTCCTCTAATTTAGGGGAACCACGACTGACAGGATAGACCATGACTCTAAACTATGGTCCGTGATCCCGTCTGTGGTTCTAAGTAAGGGAATTGGTACTTCTCTGATCTTTGGATCCACGAGTCAAATGATGGCCCGTGGTCTTGGAATTCAGCCCATGATCCAACTTGTGGTTGTTAAGACATGAATTAGAGGTCTACTGGAAATGGGATTTACGATTGAGATGACGGACTGTGGTTCCAAACTACGGTCCGTGATCTTAACCGTGGTTCCTAGAAACTTAGATTTTTTCAGAAATTTTATTTTCTTCTGGTTTTCTGAGCTAAGTCTGGGCTTGGAAGTTCTGGGGTGTTACAATATCTCCCCCTTGGGATCATTTGTCCTTGAATGAAGACTAGACAAGCTGAGTTTGGAGGAAAAGAGCTGCAATCCCTACCAACTGAGTATTAGAAACTGATAGCTAACTGAACTGAGTTGTATGGACATGAAAATATGCTGAAATACAAGGATAACTGAAGGAACAAGGTACTGAGATTGAATTACACAAGGGTAAACTGAGAGATTGAAGAGGAACTATTACCTCAAGCTGAAGCTGAATCAGAAGGAAAGAGGTGAGGATACTTGGCCATCATGGCTGCTTCTGCTTCCCAAGTAGCTCCCTCTACGGATCGATTCCTCCACAAGACCTTCACTGAAGCGACTTCATTATTTTTCAACCTACAAACCTGATGGTCGAGAATCTCAATTGGAACCTCCTCATAGGTGAGGCTATCCTTCACGGCCACGCTCTCTAAAGGTACTATCGATGCGGGATTACCCACACACTTCTTCAATAGGGAAATGTGAAAGACTGGATGAACCGCTGCTAATTTTGCTGGCAACTATAACTCATAAGCCACATTACCAACCCTTTTCAGGATTCTGTTAGGGCCTACATACCTGGGACTAAGCTTCACCTTATTGCCAAATCTTATCACCCCCTTCAGTAAAACCCAATCGTCGATTTCAAACTCTAAGTCCCTTATCCTCACATCTTCATAGGACTTCTGATGACTCTGAGCTGTCTTTAGTCTATCTCTGATGAGATGAACTTTCTCCATAGCCTCATGAAGTGAATCTAGCCCAATCAAGGCTGCTTCACCTACTTCGAACCAACCAACTGAAGACCTGCATCTATGCCCGTAAAGTGCCTCATGTGGGGCCATCTGAATACTAGAATGTGTAATACTCTTTTTAGTAGTGGTCCTTATATATAGTATTAACAATCGAAATATGGTCGAAAGAAAAAATCTCTATTTGATAGGGCTTCTTCCTATACGGGACTAATTGAACTCAGTCTGACTTTCTTTTACCCATGCTTTTTTTTCCGGTCGTCCCTTTATTCAATATCCATCATGCTAAGAATACCAAGATAGGCATAGTAATTCGATCTTTTGATCACCCAGATACTACTGGAAGGATTCCTCTTTGGATAATAGGTACTGTAATAAGAGCATCCGTCGATAAAAGGATCACCCTAAGATGATCATCTCGTGTCTATTGAGAATGAATTAAATAAGATGAATCGAAATATAGCTGCTACACCAAAACTAGGTGCAAAGAACCATTGGAGGCTTTCACTTTCAACACGATTCACCGCCTACGTACCCTTTACGCCCAGTCAGCTTTCTAGCTTGAAGCTTAAGGGCTAAGGGAAATTCATCCTTGCATCCCTTTCTACTATTTTTCGAACAAAGAAGATGAGTATAGGATCGAATTTGCTTCTTAGAGCTACATGGGAAGAGAATTTGTCTATTTAGCCCCTCCCCTCCACCCCTTTTTTCATTACTAATGGAATATCCTTCACTATTTTACTAAAAATGGCACTACTGAGACAGCTCATAAAAGTAATTTTAGGTTCAAGGACTAAAGCTCCTCTTAGGAGAATCCCTTCACTACACTCGACTTACTTTCCTTTTCCTTATATCAATAACTCAATCAAAATGCAATTATCTCCAAGAACAAAAAGTCTGTTATGCTTAATACCTTTAGTTTGATCGGTGAAGATTTATAGCATCATTCAAGTAAATACAGATTAAGATCGAATCCTCAGAAAAGAGTAGTAGGCATACTTTAACAATAGTCTTGTCCACTCTATGAGAGATAGGTGATCGTCCCAACTACCCTTGAAATTGATCACACAAGCTCTAAAAATATCCTCTAAGGTCTAAATGGTATGCTCTGCCTGACCATCTGTCTGCGAATGAAATGTTGTACTGAGATTCACCTGAGTACCAAGACCTTTTTGAAATGATCTCCAAAAATGAGATGCAAACTGAGGGCCTCTATCTAAGATGATAGACAGGGGGACCCCATGCAACCTGACTATCTCATTGATGTAGAGTCTGGCATAGTACTCCACTGAATTTGTAGTCTTAACAGCCAAAAAGTGAGCTGACTTAGTGACTCTATCCACTATCACCCAAATGGAGTCATGCTGTCAGTGAGTATGAGGTAAACCTATAATTAAATCCATGTTGACCACTTCCCACTTCCAAGTAGGAATGCTAACTTCCTGAGTCACACCCCCTTGTTTCTGATGTTCTACTTTAACCTGCTAACAATTGGAACACTTAGCCACAAAATCTGCAATGTCCCTCTTCATGCCGTTCCACCAATAGACTTCCCATAGATCACGGTACATCTTAGTGGCACTTGGATGAATGGAATATCTGGAATTATAGGCTTATGTAAGGATCTACTGCCTCAACTCACCCATATTAGGAACACATAAATGGACTTGGTAGCGAAGCACGTCATCTCCCCCTTGGGAGAAAACCTCTACTCTCTGCTGATGAACTGCACCTTTCAACTGAAGTAATATGGGATCACTATCTTGTTTCTCTTTAACCTCTGCTACCAATGAAGATTCTGACCCATTCTTGACTATCACACCACCATCTGTCGTGTCCATGAGGTAAACTCTTAAGTGATTAAGCCTAGAACATCCCTGGCTAATTCTTTCTTCTCTTCCTCAACATGTGACACACTACACATGGACAGTCTGCTGAGGGCATCAGCCATTACATTGGCCTTACCCGGATAGTAGAGCACATTCATATCATTATCTTTGAGGAACTCAATCCATCTCCTTTGATGAATATTTAACTCTTTCTAGGTGAACACATACTAGAGGCTCTTCTGATCTGTGAACACATCAGCATGAATACCATACAAGTAGTGTCTCCAAATCTTTAGGGCAAACACAACAGCTGCAAGCTCGAGGACATAAGTCGGGTAGTTCTTGCCATGGACCTTAAGCTGTCTGGAGGCATAAGTTATGACCTTACCCTGCTGCATCAAGATGCAAGCTAGGCCAACCTTAGATGCATTGCAATAAACCACATAGCAATATGAATCCTCTGGTAGAGTCAAAGTAGGACCTGTAGTTAACCTGGTCTTCAGTTCTAAGAAGCTTTTCTCACACTCATATGACCACTGAAACTTGACCTTTTTTTGAGTCAAATTGGTCAATGGGCAGCTACGGATGAAAATCCTTCAACAAACCTCCTGTAGTAACTGGTCAAACCCAAGAAACTTTTGATATCATTCAGAGAGGTGGGTCTGGGCCAGTGCTTTACTGCCTTAATTTTTTGAGAATCCACTCGGATCCATTCGCTGGGTACCATATGACCAAGGAAAGCGACAAACTGTAACCAAAATTCACATTTGCTGAACTAAGAGAATAGATGGCGATCTTTGAGAGTTTGCAGAACAACCCTCAGATGAGTCGCATACTCTTCCTCATTCTGAGAATAAATGAAGATGTCATCAATAAAGACAATGACGAACAAGTCTAAATACTATTTGAACACCCTGTTCATTAAGTCCATGAAAGCTGCAGGAGCATTGGTTAGTCCAAAAGACATAACTACAAATTCATACTGACCATACCGAGTTCTGAAGGCTATCTTTAGGATGTCACTATCTCTGACTCTAAGCTGATAATAGCCAGATTTGAGGTCTATCTTAGAAAAATAACTAGCACCCTGAAGTTGGTCGAACAAGTCATCAATCCTTGGGATTGGATATTTATTCTAGATTGTGACTTTGTTCAAATGATGGTAGTTAATGCACATCCTGAGAGACCCATCTTTCTTACGCATGAAGAGCACTGGAGCACCCCATGGAGAGATTCTGGGTCTAATGAAGCCTTTACTTAGAAGGTCTTTCAACTGTTCTTTCAATTCCTTAAGCTTAGCTGGAGCCATTCTGTAAGTAGGAATCGAAATAGGCTGGGTATCTGGAAGAAGATCTATTCCAAAGTCAATTTCCTGTTCGAGAGGAACTTCTAGAAATACTTCAGGTACATTGCGAGTCTTTAATACTGATGTTTATGCATTGTTAGATCCAAGGGCTACACTTTCCTTCATCACTTCTTATATAGAAGTAAACTTCAGTGTTAGTCTAGAAATTCTCCCAGAACTCTTCTCAGTTTCTACTCCAGTTGGTGACCAAGTTATAGCTAGATGGGTTTACAGAAATTTCCCAGTCACAGTTTCCCAGAAAGTCACCTCAGCAGATCTTGTAGAGTTAGAAATGATAGACTTTGATATCATTTTATGCATGGATTGGTTACATTCCTGTTATGCCTCAGTCGATTGTAGAACTAGGATCATTCGATTTTAGTTCCCTAACGAGCCAGTCCTAGAGTGGAAAGGTAGTAACTCTGTGCCTGTAGGTCATTTCATCTCCTACCTTATGTCTAGAAAGATAATTTCCAAGGGATTTATCGATCATCTTGTGCGAGTTAAGGATTAAAACTCTGAGACCCCAACTCTTGAGTCAGTCCCAGTAGTAAATGAGTTTCCAAAAGTGTTCCCAGAAGATCTTCTCGGAGTTCCTCCCGAAAGGGAGATCGACTTTGGAAATGATCTTTTTTAGGATACCCAGCCTATTTCGATTCCTCCTTAGTGAATGGCTCCAGCTGAGCTTAAGGAGTTGAAAGAACAACATAAAGACCTGCTAGATAAAGGCTTCATCAGACCCAACATCTCTCCATGGGGTGCTTCAATGTTGTTCGTGCGTAAGAAAGATGGTTCTCTCAGGATGTGCATCGACTATCGTCAGTTGAACAAAGTCATAATCAAGAATAAATATCCCATCCCCAGGATTGATGACTTGTTCGACCAGATTCAGGGCACTAGTTGCTTTTCCAAGATAGACCTCCGATCTGGCTATCATCAGCTCAGAGTCAGAGGTAACGACATCCCAAAGATAGCCTTCAGGACTCGGTACAGTCACTATGAATTTGTTGTTATGTCTTTTAGACTAACCAATGCTTCTGCAGCTTTCATGGACTTAATGAACAGGGTGTTCAAACAGTATTTGGACTTGTTCATCATTGTTTTCATTGACGATATCCTTGTTTACTCTCGGAATGAGGAGGAGGATGTGACTCATCTGAGGGTTGTTCTGCAAACTCTCAAAGATTGCCAGCTATTTGCTAAGTTAAACAAGTGTGAATTTTGGTTACAGACTGTCACTTTCCTTGGTCATGTGGTATCCAGAGAAGGGATCCGTGTTGACTCCCAGAAAATTGAGGTAGTAAAGGACTGGCCCAGACCCACCTCTCCGACATATATCAGAAGTTTCTTGGGTTTGGCTGGTTATTACAGGAGGTTCGTAGATTGATTTTCATCCATAGCTGCCCCATTGACCAAGTTAACTCAGAAAAAGGTCAAGTTTCAGTGGTCAGATGAGTGTGAGAAGAGTTTCTTAGAACTGAAGACTAGGTTGACTACGACACCTGTCTTGACTCTACCAGAGGTTCAGACCGTTATGTAGTTTATTGCGATGTATCCAGAGTCAGTCTAGGTTATGTTTTGATACAACAAGGTAAGGTTTTAACTTATGCTTCCAGACAGCTTAAGGCCCACGAGAAGAACTACCCGACTCATGACCTAGAGCTAGCAACAGTTATGTTTGCCCAAACAATTTGGAGGCACTACCTGTATGGTGTTGATGTTGATGTGTTCACAGATCACAAGAGCCTCCAGTATGTGTTCACCTAAAAAGAGTTGAACCTTCTTCAAAGGAGATGGCTCGAGTTCCTAAAAGATTATGATATGAATGTGCTCTACAATCTGGGTAAGGACAATATGGTGGATGATGCTCTCAGTAGACTATCTATGGTTAGCGTATCTCATGTCAAGGAATAGAAGATAAAACTGGCCAGAGAGGTTCATCGGCTTGCTCGCTTAGGAGTATACCTTATGGACACGTCAGGTGGTGGTGTGATAGTTCAGAATGGGTTAGAATCTTCATTGGTAGTGGAGGTTAAGGAGAAACAGGATAGTGATCCCATATTACTTCAGCTAAAGGGTGCAGTTCATCAGTAGAGAGTTGAGGTTTTCTCCCAAGGGGGAGATGGTGTACTACGTTATCAAGGTCGCTTATGTGTTCCTAAAGTGGGTGAGTTGAGAAAGCAGATCCTTTCAGAAGCCCATAATTCCAGATACTCCATTCATCTCGGTGCCACTAAGATGTACCATGACCTACGGGGAGTCTATTAGTGGAACGACATGAAGAGGGACATTGCAGATTTTGTGGTTAAGTGTCCCAACTGTCAGCAGGTTAAGGTAGAACATCAGAGACCAGGAGGTGTGACTCAGGAGATTAGCATTCCTACTTGGAAGTGGGAAGTGGGAAGTGGTCAACATGGATTTCATTATGGGTTTACTCCGTACTTGCAGATAGCATGACTCCATTTGGGTGATAGTGGACAGAGTCACTAAGTCAGCTCACTTCTTGGCAGTCAAGACTACAGATTCAAAGGAGGATTATGCCAAACTCTACATCAGTGAGATAGTCAGGTTGTATGGGGTTCCCTTGTCTATCATCTTAGATAGAGGTCCTCAGTTTACATGTCATTTTTGGAAGTCTTTCCAGAGAGGTCTTGGTACCCAGGTGAATCTCAGTATATCATTTCATCTACAGATGGATGGTCAGGCAGAGCGTACCATTTAGACCTTAGAGGACATGTTGAGAGCTTGCGTGATCAATTTTAAGGGCAGTTGGGATGATCACCTACCTCTCATAGAGTTCACCTACAATAATAGTTATCACTCCAGTATTCAGATATCCCCATATGAGACACTTTATGGCCGTAGATGTAGATCACTGATTGGTTGGTTCAAAGTAGGTGAAACAGCCTTGATCGGGCCAGATTCGGTTTATGAGGTTATGGAGAAAGTTCAGCTCATCAGGGAGAGATTGAAAACAACTCAGAGTCGTCAGAAGTCCTATGCAGATGTTAGGAGAAGAGACTTAGAGTTTGAAGTTAACGATTGGGTTTTCCTGAAAGTGTCACCCATGAAGGGTGTAATGTGATTTGGTAGGAAAGGGAAGCTCAGTCCTAGGTATATAGGTCCTTACAAAATCCTGAAAAGGGTGGGTAATGTGGCTTACAAGTTAGAGTTGCTATCAGAACTAGCAGCAGTTCATCCAGTCTTCCACATTTCCCTGTTGAAAAAGTGTGTGGGTGATCCGACTTCGATAGTACCTTTAGAGAGTGTGGTTGTGAAGGATAGACTCACCTATGAGGAGGTTCTAGTTGAGATTCTTGACCGTTAGGTTCGTAGGTTGAGAAATAAAGAAGTTGCTTCAGTGAAAGTTTTGTGGAGGAATCAGTCCGCAGAGGGAGCTACTTGGGAAGCAGAAGCAACCATAATGTCCAACTACCCCTCACCTCTTTCTCTCCGATTCAGCTTCATCTTGAGGTAAATAGTTCCTCTCCAGTATCTCAGTCTACTCTTGTGAAATTCAGTCTCAGCACCCTGTTCCATCAGTTACCCTTGCATTTCAACATACTTGCATGTTAGATATCAGTTTCTAGTACTCTGTTGGTAGGGATTGAAACTCTTTCCCTCCAAAGTTAGCTTATTCAATCTTTATTCGAGGATGAATGATCCCAAGAGGGAGATATTGTAACACCCCAGAACTTGCAAACCCAGACTTAACTCAAAAAACTAGAAGAAATAATTTTTTTTCAACTATCAGTAGGACCACGAGTCACTTCCACGAGCTGTGGAACAGTCCACAAGTCGTGGACTGAACTCGTGGAACAAAGATCAAAGGACTACTCCTCTGAAGTTCATTCCATGACTCAAGTCCACAGACTGTAGAAGTTTCCATAGAACGTAGAACTTGTCCGTTGAATCCTTGTAGCATATGCCTCCAGGATCCACAATTGGATTCCATGACCCGTAGAAGTTTCCACGAGTTGTGAACCCTATCCGTGGAACCTATTCCAGTAACCCATCCTTAAGTCCTCAGGAACCATGAGTAGGTTCCACGACCTGTGACATTTTCCATGAGTTGTGAACCCAACTCGGGGAACCAAAGTTCAGAGAACCAATAATCTAAGTTCAGGAACCACGAGTGGGTTCCATGACCCATGGAAGGTTCCATGAGTTGTGAACCCAACTCGTAGGGTTCAATCCAGTAGCCCAACTTTCAGGACCAAGAAATCAAGACTGAGTTCCACGACCCATGGATCTTTCCACGAGCCATAGAACCAAGTCGTGATCCCTGAGTCGCTATTTTCAGCAATGTTTTTAATTATTTTCCAGGGGTATTCCGGACATTTTCTACCTAATTTAATGCCTAGGCTATGTCATTTTGACTACTCTAAGCCTACTTTATTAGTCAAAAGCTACCTAAAACCTTCATTAGCCTAAATTCATCAAACTTAGAAAGAAAATAAGAGAAAGAGGCGACAATTTTCCTCCAAGAACAAGCAGATGTCTTCATTAGGTTTAGCCACAAAAATTCAAGGATTTCTCTGTGGATTTCTTCACTAGGTATGTGGGATTTCACTAGTGGGTTCCTTTCACCCATTAGGTCCGTAGATTCAAGTCAACCTTTTGTTTTCTCCATGAATGTTTCAGACCTAGGGTTCCTAAATCTTAGGGAATTATTGTAATTCAATTCTTACAGGTTTTATGGTGTTGATTATATGTTTCTTAGAGAATCAGTATAGTTTCACGAATAATGCTTAGAAACCCTAGCTTGTATAAATTCTGAATTTAGCTTGCTAGGTACATCAGTTATATGTTTATGCTTCAGAAATTGAATGCTATACCCTTCAGCCTGTGTATGTTGCATTCTCAGTCATTTATTAGTATTTGAGCTATCCTTTATTTTAGTACATTATTACTTACATTCAGTGGGAGTAGACTTAGTACCGAGCGAACGAGGGGATAAAGTCTTAGCTGTCAGTTTAGGCTAAGACCTTTAGGAACAGTCCCCAAGTCCGAGAACTACGACACCACCGTAGGTACTAAAGGAGTCAGCTGTCAGACTAGGCTGCACCTCCTTCTCCCTTGAGGACATCAGTAGTGGACCCACATTATACTTGTTCATACCCTTGGCAAGGTATGAACACCCTTCCATCCAGGTTACAAGTTGGCCCCATAGTTAGCTCAACTTGGGGTATGCCGGTTAGTAGTGTCTCCCACAGTCAGATTCATATGTATTGACCTTGTATCCAGTAATTATGTTCAGTATTAAGTTCAGTATGTTATTTCATGATTTATACTTGGTCATTGCATTCAGATCAGCTTTTAGTGATGTTGCAGTATATCTATTTTCATGTTCAGTTCTATATTGTCCAGCTTTGTACATATCCTGCATTCTCAGTACATTCAAAGTACTAACGCATACTTTTGTGCTACATTGTGTTATAATATAGGTTCAGGCACTCAGCATCCAGACCACGCTTAGTTTGACTTCCAGTCCGTATCCAGCAGCTCAGTTAGTGAGTCCTCAGTAGTTTGAGGATGATAAACAAGCTTATATCTTTCACATTTATTTACAATTTCATATTTATTAGAGTTAGCTGGGGGCATGTCCCAGCAACTCCTATTTAGTTAGAAGGCTTTCAGACATAAACTAGATTTAGCAGTCGTTACTGTGGATTCCCGTCAACACTATATTTTTATATACTTTATATACATTTAGATTTTTTTTGGGTTCTTACCGCTTTTATATATTAAAACTATTTTAGCTTCCGCACAGTGCATGTCTTAATCTCATTTTGTATAGATGTGCCATGCCATTGGTTAGCTTGGGGTCACTTGTGACACTAAGCACTGTGTTGCGTCCAGGAGGTAGCTTCAAGTCGTGACAGTACCCATGACCACATTACGAGAATACTTCTAGTCTTGTCGAGCCTGAAGAGCATACAACACCTGTTCTGGCGTGATAACCACTGGTACCAGACGAGGTGCCCTGCTGAGTGGGGAAACCTGGTGGAGCTACTGCAGAACTGGCCTAATTCTGTGGGCGAACATCCTTGCCCTTTTGAGAAGCTTCTAGGCAATATCTCATCATGTGGCCTGACTTACCATACCCAAAGAAATTTTCACTTCCTGCCATGCACTCACCCAGGTGGTTCCGACCACACTTCTTACATACTGGATGGGTGCTCCCGCTAGTAACTGTACCTTGGGACTTAGAGCCAGATGATCTATCTCATCGATCCTTCTTGAATTTAGGTACTGGGGAACTAGCAGAAGATGGAGCTAGAGCTGAAGTTTTTTGACAGAACTGAGAGCGGTTACCACCTTGTGACCTCTGCTGAGAGTAGCTAAAGTCACCTGTCCTAGCTCTTTTACTATCTGCTCCCCTTTCCTTGATTTTTTTCCTCTATCTGTTGAGCATAAGTAACCAACCTAGAGATGTCCATTTCCTTAATAAGCATGTCCATCTTGCATTCCTTGACCACATCATCGGACACACAAGATACAAACTTGCTCATACGGGATCTAAAGTCAGCTACTAATGCTGGAGCATACTTGGATAGCTGTGTAAACTTGAGTGTGAATCCTTCACACTTATCTCATTCTACTTCAATTTGATGAACTCTTGGACCTTGGCTTCCCTGAGTTCAAGTGGGAAGAACCTGTCCAAAAATGCAGTCTTGAACTGGTTCCTATCCACTGGACCTGCATTCCCACAACGAGACTCTTTTCACTGCTGATACCAAGTATAAGCCACTCCCTTCAGCTGGTAGGAGGCTAAATCTGCACTCTCGACCAGAGTGACACCCATAATGTCTATTACCTTCTGGATGTACTCAAGAAACTCTTACGGATCCTCTTCTCATTTAGACCCCTAAAATTCTAGAGGGTTCATTCAAGTGAAGTCTCGAATTCTAGTTGCAGCAGTGTTAGGCTGAGGTGGAGCTGGTGCCACAACCTGCTGATTGACCTGAGCGGTCATGGGCTGAGCAATCACTTGGAAAGAAGCTCTGAATTCAGCATGCATGACTTGCTTATTCAATGGGTCTGCTGGAGCTGCTAGTGCTGGCTGATTGCTGATGTTAGCTCTTCTAGGAGGCATTTTTCTGAAATGCGAAGAGCAGGATTCGAAGGAGATTAAGTAGAGTTCATACTCTATAGAACAAGCTGGAAAATAAAAAGGGAAGTTGTCCCTAATCACATTTCATAGCCCCTCTCCCATAAGTGTGGCACGCTTCACACCCATGACGAAGGCTCTACTTGATGTGGCTTTCAGATACCCTAGGACACTCAAACCTGATGCTCTGATACCAAGTTTATCATGCTCCGAGGCTACCCCTAGATCTAATATAGTGCTTAGTGTCACAAGTGATCCCAAGCTAACCCATGGTCTGGCATATCTAAACAATTTCAAATTAAAAGCATATACTGTGTGGAAGATGAAAATAGTTTTAATATCTGAAGTGGAAAAAGCCCAAAATATGTCTGAATACAAAATATGTAAAGAGTATAGTGATGACTAAAACAACACTAACAACTCAAGCTGAATCTAGTCTTATGTATGAAAGCCTCTAACAAATATGAGTTGCTGGGACATGCCCCCAACTAACTCTAATAATCTGAAACTGAAAAGTAAAGACTAAAAAGTAAAGCAAGTCTATTGTCCTCGAGCTATAAGGACTCACCAATGAAGCTGCTGAGTATGGACTGGAAGTAAACTAAGCACGGTCTGGATGCTGAGCGCTTGAACCTACATCATAAAATAATATAGCACAAAAGTATGCGTCAGTACTTTGAATGTACTGAGCATGCAAGATATGGGCTAAGCTGAACAACATAATAACTAAATATGGAAATATATATATATATATATATACTGAAGAATAAACTGGATACAATGACCAAGTACTAACATGCATATAATATGCTGAACTGAATACTGAAAGAGATACTGAGTACATGGTTAATGAAATATGAATTTGACTGTGGGAGATACTATTAACAGATATACCCCAAGCTGAGCTAACTATGGGGCCAACCTGTAACTGTGGATGAGAGGGTGTTCACACCTTGCCAGGGGTACAAACAAGTCTGACGTGGATCCACTAAACTGATATCCACAAGGGACAAAGGTGACCACCCTAATATGACAGCTGACCCATTTTTGACCTATGGTGGCGCTGTAGTTATTGGACTTGGGGAATACTACTAAAGGTCTCAGCCTAATCTGATAGCTAAGCCTTCACCCCCTCTTTCACTCGGTACAAAGTCTACTCCTAATTGAATATAAGAAATAATAATGCAAGTTGAGATGCTGGATAGCTCAAATACTGATAATCATCTGAGAATGCAACATTCAAATACTGAAAGATATGACATTCAAATTCTAAAGCTCGATTGTCTGTCTAAGCTACCTAGCAAACATACTTTATGAAATACCAAAATTGATACAAGCTAGGGTTTTTGAGTTCTATACATGAAACTATACTAATTCTCCAAGAAACATATATCTAATAGCACTTAAACAATAGCATCTGAATTGAAAAGAATCCCTAAGATTTAGGAACCCTAGGTCTGAATATTTCATGGAGAACTGAAGAACTGACTGAAATATAAGGACCTAATGGGTGAAAGGAATCCACCAGTGAAACCCCACATACCTGTTGAAGAAACTATGGAGAAATCCTTTGGATTTTGGGGCTGAACTTGAAGGAACCTTCTGCTTGTTCTTGAGAGAAACTGTTGCCTCTTTTCTCCTTTTCTTTCTAAGTATCTGATGTTTTAGGAGAGTATGTGATTTAGGTAGTTTTTGGATAATTAACTAGGCTTAGAATAACCAAAATGACATATCCTAGGCATTAAAAGAGGTAAGAAAAGTCTGAAATACCCATGGGAAATTTAAAAGGACTCTGCTGAAGATTGCATCTCAAGGATCACGGCTTGGTTGATGGACCATAGTCCTGGATGATGGACCATCAACTGAGTCATGGTCTTGTATAGGAGTCTTGAGGGTTCTCTGATCTGAGGGAACTACGACTCCACAAGACGGACTATACTCCTGAATGACGGTTCGTCATATGGCTCATGGTTCCTGGGACTTTAGTTTGGTCTGAGGATTCCATGAGTCAAATGATGGACCATTATTCTGAAGTACGGTCCATAGTCTGACTCGTGGTTTCTGGGATTGAAATGATGATTCTCTAATTAAGAGAAACCACGTCTGACAGGACAGACTATGATTCTAAACTACTATCCGTGATCCCGTCTGTGGTTCTGAGTAAGGGAATTGGTACTTGTCTGATCTTTCGATCAACGAGTCAAATGATGGCCCATGGTGCTAGACTACAACCCATGATCTGACTCGTGGTTGCTGGGACATAAATTGGAGGTCTACTGGAAATGGGATTTACGGTTGAGATGATGGACCGTGGTTCCAAACTACGGTCTGTGATCTTAACCGTGGTTCCTGGAAACTTAGATTTTTTTCTGAAATTTTATTTTTTTCTGGTTTTTTGAGCTAAGCCTGGGCTTAGAAGTTCTGGGGTTTACATAAATAAGCCATACCAAGAAGTAAGTAATCACTCACAATGTCAAAACGATTATTAAGCTTTTGAAGCAGCAAATCAATAACATCACAAAATCTTCCAACATGAAAATGATGAGAATATGTAATATCAAATACTCTACGTTTCGAATTTCCAGGAATGTAGTGAGCATCCATCTTAGGGATCACTATCTCATGTTTATCACCAAAAGAAAAGATATCATCCAGTAATACTTTCCATCCACTATCCCTAATTCTTTGCAACTCTTGCTTTGCAGTATTGAGCAAACCCATAGTATTTACAATGTCTTGATCTATTTTTTGTAATGAGGAGTTCAAATAATTTGTCATCATTAAAACTTTCAATATAAAGTGCAACATAAAAGCAAAATCAAGCCTCTTAATCATATTCACAAGAGTTTCAGCTGTAAGTCTGTCAATATAATTTGGGCACTCACGTGCAGCAAATTCAAGCACATAAACAATTGATGGAAATACGTCAATGAAGTTCTCTAATGTCTTACAATGAGAACCTCAATGAGTGTCACATAGCCATTGAAGTCCACGTTCTTGATTTCATCCCCATCCTGTGTATACTTAACCAGAAATGAGCAGCTCCTCTAACTTTACACCTCGATGTTGTCTGAGCAAATCCCTGTGCTTATATGATGCTCCAAAAGTACTCAACACATGAGTAATTAAACAAAAAAAATCATCCACATATGAATTCTTCTTCACAAGACCTACAAGTATCAATTGTAATTTGTGAGCAAAATAATGAGTGGAATATGCAGATGGAGTATCACGCAAAATTAAACTCTTAAGACCATTTAGTTCTTCTTGCATGTTACTAGCACCATCATAACCTTGTCCACGTATTTGGAATGGACTTAATGAGTGATCAGAAAGAAAATAATAGATCGTCTCCTTCAATGATCGTGCAGGTGTATCACTAACGTGGATAACACCAACAAATCGCTCTATCACTTCACCTTTTTTATCAACATATCACAAAATAAGTGCCATTTTCTTCTTGTGTGATATATCTTTTGATTCATAAACTAGTATACCAAAATAATCACCATTCAAGTCTTCCATGATAGCTTTGATTGTTTCTTTTGTACAAGCATCAACAATATCTTTTTGAATTTTTGGACAACACATCATTTTTTTTGGGCATTTTGTAAAATAATACTTCCAACATCTTGATCCATGTTTCCATACCATTGCAAAAGTTCAAGAAATATACCTCTATTTGTAGATGATACACTCTCATCATGACCACGAAATCACAATCCTAATTTTAAGAGAAACCTTGCCACATCAATTGAAGCACCCAAGCGACGTCGAGAATCATTTTTTTCTTTCTCAAAATGCTTGTCAAAAGATATGCAAATTGATTGTGATTGATTCATCAAATCAATCATCATGTTGAAACACTTATCGTGAATTCTATTTACCTCTCTAATATGAGTTCTGTCATGCCTCGAGGCTAGCCCCTAGACGTAACACGGGACCTAGGGTCACAAGTAATCCCAAGCTAACCCTGAATCTAGTATGTCACAAGCATTCTGAGTATAATTCTAAACAAGCGAAAGCATAACTAAGAAATGAATAAAACTAAAAGAATGTATCTGATAATATCTAAGAGAAATGACTGAGTTCAAACAATACAACCCAAATCAACTGAATACTGACTCTATGTTTGAATGCCTCTAATACTGATGAGCTGCTGGGACAAGTCCTCAGCTAGCTCCATAATACTGGAACTAACAATATCTAACTAAATCAAAAAGCATAATGAAAATGTCCTCGGAGGATGAGGACTCACCCCTGACTAAGATGATGTGATGCCGATAAGAGCTAATCCTGTGGTTGAGCCTGAGAACCTGAGCCTGGATCATAATAAGATGCAACATAGAGTATGCGTCAGTACTTTGGATGTACTGAGCATGAGGGATATGCAATGCTGACTGAAAAGTAAATATGTTAAAATATAGGAAAGACTGTAAACTAAATTAAACTGTAGTACATAGGCCCAAAATATAATTATGCATAAGACAGTTAAAATGCAAGAGTAATCAGGAAGCATGCTGAACGCTAAAAGTAAGTATAACTGAGGGACTAATGCACATTTCTGAAACTAACACTGTGGGAGAGCTTATTAACTGACATAAACCACGTGAGCTAAATGTCGAGTTCGATGTATACGCCCCACTGAGAGGACCCAATATACCTTGCCAGGGTATAAAGGCATGACTGGGCGTGATCACTAAATTTGATGCCCAATAGAAGGGACTTATAAACCTATGTTGGCACGTAGTTCTGGGACCTTAAGGGTACACAGAACCCTAGTCCAACTCGATGCTAACACTACTCCCAAATTGAAGACTAATAGCTCATAAAAATTGAAGTTCTAAATTTTCTGAGATAGGACTAAAATGATCAGACACTGCAAATTTATGAAATACTGAAATAAACAGAAGTTTGAATGAATCCCCGTATTCAACTCAAATCTAGTAGTCTAGGAAAATTCTTGAGGAAAAATTATTACTTTAGGAAATACTACAACTTAGGGCAAGATTCATAATTTCTCCAAAAATCACAGTAAGAAGTTGTGCAAACCAGTAGAGCATTGTACAATTTACACAAAATAGGATATAGTTCACATGGGGGTCATGATCATGGATTCATAAAGAAATTTATCAAAAAGGGCAAGAACCCTAATTCCAAAACCATGAAAAATCACTTTAAAAGCCTGAGATTTTTGGGCATAAGAGCGGACTAAGCTCTTACTGAATACCCACATACTTGGTGGATGAAAATCCCTACAAGAATTTGGAGTTGAATCTTGAAGGAGAGAACCCTAGGCTTGGAACTTTGGAGAAGACGCTCCGTTCTGACTTGAATCGACTTTTAGAAAATCTGACTTGTTTTGGGGAATTAGACGTAATAAAATAAGCCTAAGACTATTTTATAGTTGGAGCAATATTAGAAAGGAAAGGTCTAAAATACCCCTGAGAAACTAATTTAAAAGCTGCTAGAAAATTCGCATCTAAGGTTCCACAGATGGGTTCTACGGCTCGTGGAAAATCCCACGGCTCATGGAACCCTGTCGTGGTTCCTGAGCAGGAAATATGAGCTACTGGAATAACTTCCACGAGTTGGGTTCACAACTCGTGGAAGCTTCCATGGGTCGTGGAACCCACTCGTAGTTCCTGGGATGAAATTTATGACTCTCTGAAGTTTGGTTCCACGAGTTGGGTTCATGACTCATGAAAGCTTCCACAGGTCATGGAACCCACTCGTGATTCTTGAAGACTTAAAGTTGGGCTACTGGAAAGGGTTTCCACGGATGGAATCTACGGTCTGTGGAAACTTCTACGGACCATGAACATGAGTCATGGTCCAGACTTCAGAGGAGCAGTCCTCTGATCTTTATTTCATGAGTCCAGTCCACGACTCGTGTACTGTTCCACGGCTCATGGTTCTACTGACAGCTGGAAATTTTATTTTTCTCTGGTTTTCTGAGCTAAGTCTTGGCTTGGAAGTTCTGAGGCATTACAATATCTCCCCCTTGGTATCATTCGTCCTCGATTGAAGGCTAAACAAGCTGAGTTTGGAGGGAAGAAGTTGTAATCCCTACCAACTGAGTACTAGAAACTGATATATAACTGAACTGAGTTCCATGAACATGCAACTATGTTGAAATGCAAGGATAACTGAAGGAAAAACGTACTAATACTGAATTATGCAAGATTTAACTGAAAGAATGGAGAGGACTATTACCACAAGCTGAGACTGAAGCAGAAGGAAACAAGTGAGGATACTTGGCTATAATGGCTGCTTCTGCTTCCCAACTAGCTCCCTCTACTGACTGATTCCTCTACAAAACCTTTATCGAGGCGACTTTCTTATTCCTCAACCTATGAACCTGATGGTCAAGAATCTCCACTGGGACCTCCTCATAGGTGAGGCTATTCTTCACAGCCACACTCTCTAAAGGTACTATCGATGCTGGATGACCCACACACTTCTTCAACAAGGAAATGTGAAAGACTGGATGAACCGCTGCTAGCTCTGCTGGCAACTCTAAATCATAAGCCACCTTACCAACCCTTTTCAGGATTCTATAAGGACCTACATACCTGGGACTGAGCTTCCCTTTCTTGCCGAATCTCATTACCCCTTCATGGGTGGCACTTTCAGGAAGCTCCAATCATCGATCTCAAACTCTAAGTCCCTTTTCCTCACATCTGCATAGGACTTGTGATGACTCTGAGCTATTTTCAATCTCTCCCTGATGAGCTAAACTTTCTCCATAGCCTCATGATTTGAATCTAGCCCGATCAAGGCTTCTTCACCTACTTCGAACCAACCGACTGGTGATTTGCATCTACGCCAATAAAGTGCCTCATATGGGGCTATCTGAATACTGGAGTGGAAACTATTATTATAGGTGAACTCTATGAGAGGTAGGTGGTCATCCCAACTACCCTTGAAATCGATCACGCAAGATTTCAACAGGTCCTCTAAGGTCTGAATGGCACGCTCTGCCTGACCATCCATCTGCGAATGAAATGTTGTACTGAGATTCACATGAGTACCAAGACCTTTGTGGAATGATCTCCGGAAATGAGATGTAAACTGGGGACCTCTATCTGTGATGATAGACAGGGGGACCCTATGCACCCTGACTATCTCACTAATATAGAGTTTGGCATAATCCTTCGCCAAATTTGTAGTCTTAACTGCCAAGAAGTGAGATGACTTAGTGATTCTGTCCACTATCACCCAAATAGAGTCATGTTGTCTGCGAGTACGAGGTAACCCTGTAATGAAATCCATGTTGACCACTTTCCACTTCCAGGTATGAATGCTAATCTCCTAAGTCACACCTCCTGGTTTCTGATGGTCTACCTTAACCTGCTGATATTTGGGACACTTGGCCACAAAATCTCCGATATCCCTCTTCATGCCATTCCACCAATAGACTTCCCGTAGATCATGGTACATCTTAGTGGCACCTGGATGAATCGAATATCTAGAATTATGGGCTTTTGAAAGGATCTGTTGCCTCAACTAACCAACCTTAGGAACACAGAAGCGACCCTGATAACGAAGCACACCATCTCCCCCCTTGGGAGAAAACCTCGACTCTCTGCTGATGAACTGCACCCTTCAGCTGAAGAAATATGGGGTCACTATCCTGCTTTTCCTTAACCTCTCCTACCAATGAAGATTCTGAAACATTTTGAACTATAACACCACCATCTTACATGCCCATAAGGAAAACTCCTAAGCGGGCTAGCCGATGAACCTCTCTGGCCAATTCTCTCTTCTCCTCCTCAATATGTGATATGCTACCCATTGACAGTCTACTGAGAGCATCAGCCACTACGTTGGCCTTACCTGGATGGTAGAGCACATTCATATCATAATCTTTGAGGAACTTAAGCCATCTCCTCTGATGAAAATTCAACTCTTTCTGGGTGAATACATACAAGAGGCTCTTATGATCTATGACCACATCAACATGAACACCATACAAGTAGTGTCTCCAGATTTTCAATGCAAACAAAACAACTACAAGCTTGAGGTCATGAGTCGGGTAGTTTTTCTCATGAACCTTAAGCTGTTTGGAAGCATAAGCTATGTCCTTACCCTGCTTCATCAACACATAACCCAGGACGACTCTGGATGCATCACAATAAACCACATAGCCATATGAACCCTCTGATAGAGTCAAAATAGGAGCTGTAGTCAACCTAGTTTTCATTTCCAAGAAACTTTTCTCACACTCATCTGACCACTGAAACTTAACCTTCTTCAGAGTCAACTTGGTCAATGAGGCAGCTATGGATGAAAATCCTTCTACGAACCTCCTGTAAAAGCCAGCCAAACACAAGAAACTTTTGATGTCTGTAGGAGAGGTGGGTCTGGGCCAATCCTTTACTTCCTCAATCTTCTTAGGGTCAACTCGGATGCCATCACTAGATACCACATGACCAAGAAAATCGGTTGATTTCAACCAAAACTCACACTTACTAAACATGGAGAATAACTGGCGGTCCTTGAGAGTCTGTAGAATGACCCTCAGATGATTCACATGCTCCTCCTCATTTCGAGAATAAACAAGGATATCATCGACGAAGACAATGACGAACAAGTCCAGATACTGTCTGAACACCCTGTTCATTTAGTCCATGAAAGCTGGGGAGCATTGGTTAATCCAAAATACATAACTACAAATTCATAGTGACCATACCGAGTCCTGAATGTTGGCTTCAAAATGTCACTACCTATGACTCTGAGATGATGATAGCCTGATCTAAGGTCTATCTTGGAAAAGCAACTAGCACCCTGAAGCTAATCAAACAAGTCATCAATCCTGGGGATGGGATATTTATTCTTGATTATGACTTTGTTCAACTGACGGTAGTCAATGCACATCCTGAGGGAACCATATTTCTTATGCATGAACAACATTGGAGCACCCCATGGAGAGATACTGGGTATGATGAAGCCCTTATCTAAAAGGTCTTTCGGTTGTTCTTTTAATTCCTTAAGCTCAGCTGGAGCCATTCTATAAGGAGGAATCAAAATAGGCTCGGTATCTGGAAGGAGATCTATTTTGTAGTCGATTTCCCTTTTGAGAGGAACTCCAGGAAGGTCTTCTTGGAACACTTCTGGGAACTCATTCACCACAAGGACTGACTCAAGAGTTGGGGTCTCAGAGTTTGAATCCTTAACCCGAACAAGGTAATAGATATACCCTTTGGAAATCATTTTTTTGGCCTTAAAAAGGTAGGAAATGAAATGACCTACAGGCACTGAGTTACTACCCTTCCATTCTAAGACTTGCTTGTTAGGAAACTGAAATCGAATGATCCTAGCTCTACAATCGATTGAGGCATAACAACAATGTAACCAATCCATGCCTAGAATGATATCAAAATCTACCATTTCTAACTCTACAAGATCTGTTGAGGTGACTTTCTGGGAAACTGTGATGGGGTAATTTCTGTATACCCTTCTAGCTATAACTGGGTCACCAACTGGAGTAGAGACTGAGAAGGGTTCTGGGAGGGTTTCTGGACTGACACCGAAGTTTACTGCTATGAAAGGAGTTACAAAAGAGAGTGTAGCACCTGGGTCTAACAGTGCATAAACATCAAAATGGAACACTTGCAACGTACCTGTGACCACATTGGGAGAATCCTCCTGATCCTGCCGAGTCTGAAGAGATTATAATCTGTTCTGATGCTGACCACCACTTGTAACAGATGAGGCACCCTGCTGAGTGGGGCAACCCGCTGGAGCTACTGAAGTAGTAGACTGAGCTTTGTCACCTCGTTTTCCTTGTCTGGAAGAGGGGAAATCCTTCAACCTATGACCGAGCTGACCACAACCAAAACACCCCTCTCTTCCAACAAAACACTCACCTGGATGGTTCTTACCACACTTTGGGCATGATGGAAAAGTACAGTTACCTAAAACACTGGCATGAGGCTTAGAGCCTGATGCTCATCTTTTCTAGTTATGTTGAGGCTTGAGATATGGAGCACTAGCTGATGAAGGAGCTGGGGCTGCAAACCTCTACTAAAATAGCGAGCGACTCCCACTACCCTACCTCTGCTAAGAATATTCATAGTTACCTGTCCTAGCCTTTTTGTTGTCCTTATCTATTTCCCTGAGCTTGTCACCCTCAACCTGCTGAGCATGGGTCATCAGTTTGGAGATATCCATGTCTCCCAATAACATAGGATTTCTACACTCTGTCTTCACTAGATCGGATACTCCAAACAAGAACTTGCCCATCTGAGCTCTTGGATCGGCTACCATATGTGGAGCATACCTGGAGAGCTGAGTGAACTTCAGCCCATATTCCTGGAATGTCATCGACCCCTGCCTTAAGGTCATAAACTCCTGGGCCTTAGCCTCCCTTAACTCTCTCATGAAAAACCTATCCAGAAAAGCTCTAGTAAAATAGTCCCATGTCATAGGAGCTTCATTCACATCCCTGTTATCCTTCCACTGTGTGAATTAAATGGTGAGCCACATCCTTGAGTTGATAGGATTGTAAATCAACACTATCAATACCAGTCACTTGCATCACCTTAAGAATTTTCTTTATCTCATCAATGAAATTCTGTGGGTCTTCACCAACCTTCGACCCTAGGAACTCTGGCAGATTCATAAAAATAAAATCACAAACCTTGGCTGTAGCTGACCCACCAGTGAGGTTCGCAGGAACTAGGGCCTACCGATTAGCCTGATTAGCAACTGTCTGAGCCAACAACTGAATCGCATTATAGAACTCTGCATTTTTAACCTCATGGTATGAGACTGGAGGAACTACGTTAGAATTACGTGCGTTAGCTCTGCAAGGAAGCATGATCTGTAACACATAACAATGGATTAGAAGGGAGAAGTTTATTCACACCCAATCGCACGATAAAGATAGCAAAAGAAGTGAAGTTTTTCTTAGAACACTTCATAGCCTCTCCCTCATAACTGTGGTGCGCTTCACACCCATAAGAGAGACTCAACTTAGTGTGGCTTTCAGACATCCTATGACTCTTGAACCTGATGCTCTGATACCAAGTTTGTCATGCCTCGAGGCTAGCCCCTAGACGTAACACGGGACCTAGGGTCATAAGTAACCCCAAGCTAACCCTGAATCTAGTATTACACAAGCATTCTGAGTATAATTCTAAACAAGCGAAAGCATAACTAAGAAATGAATAAAACTAAAAGAATGTATCTGATAATATCTGAGAGAAATGACTAAGTTCAAATAATATAACCCAAATCAACTGAATATTGACTCTATGTTTGAATGCCTCTAATACTGCCAAGCTGCTGGGACAAGTCCCCAGCTAGCTCCAAAATACTAGAACTAACAATATCTGACTAAATCAAAAAGCATAATTAAAATGTCCTCGGAGGATGAGGACTCACCCCTGACTAAGCTGATGTGGCACTGATAAGAGATAATCCCGTGGTTGAGCCTGGGAACCTAAGCCTGCATCATAATAGGATGCAAAATAGAGTATGCGTCAGTACTACTGATGTACTGAGCATGAGGGATATGCAATGCTGACTGAAAAGTAAATATGCTAAAATATAGGAAAGACTGTAAACTGAATTAAACTGTAGTACATAGGCCCAAAATATAATCATGCATAAAATAATTAAAATGCAAGAGTAATCTAGAAGCATGCTGAAAGCTAAAAGTAAGTATAACTGAGGGCCTAATGCACATTTCTAGAACTAACACTGTGAGAGAGCTTATTAACTGACATAAACCACGTGAGCTAAACGTGGAGTCCGATATATATGCCCCATCGAGAGGACCCAATATACCTTGCTAGGGTATAAAGGCATGACTGTGGCGTGATCACTAAATCTGATGCCCAATAGAGGGGACTAATAAACCTATGTTGGCACATAGTTCTAGGACCTTAAGAGTACGCTGAACCCTATTCTAACTCGGTTCTAACACTACTCCCAAATTGTAGACTAATAGCTCATAAAAACTGAAGTCCTAAATTTTCTGAGATAGGACTAAAATTATCGGACATTGCAAATTTCTGAAATACTAAAATAAACTGAAGTCTGACTGAATCCCCGTATTTAACTCAAATCTAATAGTCTAGGATAATTCTTAAGAAAAAAATATTACTTTAGGAAATACTACAACTTAGGGCAAGATTCATAATTTCTCCAAAAATCAAAGTAAGAACTAGTGCAAACTAGTAGAGCGTAGTACAATTTACATAAAATAGGATATAGTTCAAAACCATGAAAAATCACTTTAAAAGCCTGAGATTTTTGGGCATAAGGGCAGACTAAGCCCTTACTGAATACCCACATACCTGGTGGATGAAAATCCCTGCAAAAATCTGGAGTTGAGGCTTGGAGGAAAGAACCCTAGGCCTGGAACTTTGGAGAAGACGCTCTGTTTTGACTTAAATCGACTTTTAGAAAATCTGACTTGTTTTGGGGAATTAGACTTAATAAAATAAGCCTAATACTATTTATAGTCAGAGTAAAATTAGAAAGAAAAGGTCTAAAATACCCCTGAAAAACTAATCTAAAAGCTGCTGGAAGATTAGCGTCTCAGGTTCCATGAATGGGTTCTACGGCTCGTGGAAGGTCCCACGGCTCATAGAACCCTACATGGTTCTTGAGCAAGAAATATGAGCTACTGGAATAATTTCTACGAGTTAGGTTCATGACTCGTGGAAGCTGCCATGGGTCATGGAACCCACTCGTGGTTCCTGGGATGAAATTTACTACTCTCTTAAGTTTGGTTCCACGATTTGGGTTCACAACTCATGGAAGCTTCCACAGGTTGTGGAACCCACTCGTGGTTCCTGAAGAGTTAAAGCTGGGCTATTGGAAAGGGTTTCCACGGATGGCATCTATGGTCCGTGGAAACTTCTACGGACCGTGAACATGAGTCATGGTCCAGACTTCAGAGGAGAAGTCCTCTGATCTTTATTCCACGAGTCTAGTCCACGACTCATGTAAGCAGCACATTGTTCTACTGACAGCTGAAAATTTTATTTTTCTCTAATTTTTTGAGCTAAGTCTGGGCTTGGAAGTTCTGGGGCATTACAAGTTTCGAATCTCTCCTTAGCCTTGTTTCAACCCTTAAAGCCATTTCTTGTAAAAGCAATATCTCCCATATTTCTACGAACTTCATGATCATTTTTAAACAAATAGCAACACAACAATAAGCAAAATTTTTTGATACACTGTACTCTAACCACTTGGAATATTGGCCTTTGAACCAACCACGATGAAACTTATGCATTGTTATTTTCTTTTTTCCAAACTGAGTTATTGAAAAAATGTGATTTTTAGGTTGACAAGGTCCGTTTTAAATATAATATCTTCTAACTTCATCATGTATATTAGGATCATATTCTGCTATAGGCTTTCTTTCTGCTGGATCAACTTTCTAATGTTCGAAACCATTACTTGAAGGAGTTGTATTCCTTTAAACTTCCAAAGGTATGGATGAAACAACAGGTGAAATAGTAGCACTAGAGCTTGATTGTCCAGTTTTTAATCTAATGACAAACTTATCCATCCCGATTCACATAGAGTTATGACAATTCCTGCAAAACAAGATTCAATTAATATTCCTTTCAAGCAAGAGTCATTGTCAAATTTTAAAATAAAAGAAACAGAAAAAATAAAAAATTATGTGCCAACTATAAAAGCTTATTTTAAAGTAGTTTTTCCATATCTTTTTACTTGTTTTAACAACTAATATCATTGAACGATTTTTTAAAATCATTCAATAATGAAATAAAATTAAATTTATGGCTAAATTTAAGTATTTTAACCCAGTAACTGAAAGTAGCAATATTTTAATAATATAAAAACCAATAAAATCATATATGAGACCATTATAATGATCAAAACAAACTATAGAAGATTGATAAAAAAAATAAAGTTCTTAATTTATAATGTGTAAGAAATAAATAAATATCATAGAAAAATTCAAACCCAAAACCCTAGTTCAAAATTTTTAACTCTAAAGAAAATTAATATACCGACGTTTTGAGATTAGTGAATACCAATAACGAAAATCAAAAATAAATTAGAAGAAGAGGAGAAAAAGACATAAATTTGGTGTTTTAGTTTTGGGGGAGAAGGGTTTGATAGCTTTGTTGTTTGGTGTTTTTGATAAAAAAATACAACACTTTTACTTACTTTTTCTTTAATAAATTAGAAAGTAGAAAAATAAATTAATAATATATCTAAACTAAAAAGTCAACTAAAAAGTTGTACTTGTGCAAATAAGTGAGAATAGAAAGTTGTGTAATTGAGGAGCATTACTTTTAGAATTTTTTTTAGTTAAAAAACTTAATAAGGAGCTGAGGTGGGGTTCAAACCCAGGCATCACTGGCGCACTTATTCTTGGGGTTTCGCCTCAGAACCAGAGCACCCAACCATCTTATTGGTGTTATGGGTGGGTTTTTAAATCTTATCTCAATATTCATATATTTTTTTATATAATTATACCTAGTCTGCATCGGGTTTAATGGGTGCTGAAGTACCATAAAAATATACATAGATATGCCCATATCTTTGGATCACAGTGTCCTATCCATTCATTTAGAGGCTCAAGCTTAGCATGTGACCCACTAGGCTATGTTCCTTCCAAGATTGAGGAACATGAGGGCAAAATAAGTTGTGGAGAAGATCAACGATGTTTGTGGGGGTAGGCGTTTATGGCATTGGGGTCATGTTTGGTTGTTGGGTTGACCCCCTCATCCAAACATTCCTCGTCATTTGTTGAGTTCTCCTGTAGTGGTGATAAGGGAGTCTTGGATCCTTTCTATTTCTTTCTATTCTTGTAAGGTTTTTTAGGATTGTAGATAATTTTTGTATTAGCTTCCGAAGTGCTTATAATTGTTGTTGTTGTGAGTTCATTATCCAGGGGTAACGATTGAACTATTGGATCTTCCTAATTCCCATGCATAATCTGATCCATATTATTAACGTTATATTGATTGGTTGTCCATATGATGTGTACTATTAAGATTTTCAAGGATACTAAAATTGTTTGCTAAATGGAGGTGTTTTTATTTGTCTGAGTATATTTAATCAGTAGCCAATGACGATTTATACTATATCATTAATTGTGGAGTTCTCAATGTCCATAATCTGTATTTGTTGGAACTGGACAGTCCAGAGAAATTTATCTGATCACTATTTTCTCTTGGTTTGTTTTCATTAACTAATGTGTATTTAATGCTATTACATTGTGTGCTATTTAATATTTTTTTGATTGAGACTTTAATGATATTAATATGTCTAGGTATGATTTGTTCTAAGGAGGTGATTTGATGGGTTCTATAATTTGTGTATTCTATGTCATTATCCTTTGGATTAAGGGATTTCAGTTGGTTTAAAGGGAAAGATTGGGGCATTTTCAATATTTTTCTAGCTGTTAACGGGGTGTTGACAATTAATGAGGGGTCAGGGGGGTAATTTGGGGATGTACCTAGAGGACTATTGTCCTTTGAGTAATTCTGGTCACCATTTGACATGTTGGTCCTTTGATTGTATTCAATTTTGTGGTGAAACTTACCCAATACTTTTTTGTCCACCTTTCTTGTTGGCGGCGACTTGAATTCGCCATTGGTTCTGCCTTTGTCTGTACTTGCTTGTTTTCCTTCTAATGAACTGTTTAGTTTCTTCTTTCTCTGATGTGAGACAATAGTCCATTGATCAATGTGTTTCACTATTTCTTTCACTTTTTAATTTTTTCAGTGTTTGTTGTATATTATCCTCCTATTCTTGTGTGTTTTACATTTGTTTAGGACAGTTCCTCAGGTTATTCCCTATTATTCCACAAGAGGTGAATAGCATGTTAAACCCCTCATAGGTAATCCTCTGTATATGTCTTCCAATTATCACAAGTTTTAAGTGGTTCCCCTATGGGAAAAAGAATGTACACTCTAACATATTTTTCTCTTACTCCTAAGGATATATAACCGTATATGCGAATTAAATGTCTTAGTTTTTCTCTAATCTTATGAACGATTTCATAGTCGTAGAACTCTGTATAGGCTGCCATCGCTTTAGAAACTACAAATCTTGGCTCCCATTTTTTTAGTGTTAAAAATTTATTCCCTATGAACCATGGTCCTCCGTGCAGGGCTTTGTTATAGTATCTTCTTTGTAAAACTTAACTAGGTGGTAGTCACAACTTAGGCTATTAGAGTGATGTTTTTAGTGAGCTTCCACATTGCAAAAAGTTTTTATTGTAGAAATTGGTATTCCACTCTTCTGCCAAGGATTTTAACAATAAGGGCACTTGACCAGTTTATAAATACGATTCTTGTCAAACGATCTTTGGAAAATAATGTTATCAGTTCCAAGAGTGTTAATAGTTTCATCCTACGAGTCAAACTCTTCTATATTATCTTGTACTATTATTTGATTTATGAACTGACTATACATTGGGGATCCTTTTACTTTTTTCTAGAAAGGAAGCTTTGTTTGTGATATTTGGTTATGGTTGGTTGTAGGGGGAAGAGTGGGGGTTTTATTTCTTTTCTTGAGATCTTTTCTCTGTTTTTTGTTCATATGTTTATGCTCATCATCTCTTGATCTGTGCTTAGCGTACTTATTCCATTTTTTCTTTTGTTATGTTATTGAAGGATTTGTTGGCTGGTTAGAAAAAAAGAGGGAGGCCGGAGGGATTCAGGGATTAAGGAGGCTTTGTATGGGAGGAATCCTTGAGCTAGGGTACCCTTATGCTTACCTTATCTTGTTCCATTATCTCTCTCTAACCCATAATTTCATTTGAAATTTTTTCTTCAATCAAGTCCTCTTGAATTACAAAAAGTTTCTCTATAAACTTTTTGAATTTGTTTCTTGACTATAGTATTTTGGGTGTATTTCCTATGCATAAATTAGAATTCTCTTTCAATCTGATAATATTTGATACAATGACTCAACAATCACTGTTTTTCTCTATTCTTTCTTTAGATATACAGAGTAAGTCAGGAGCGGATCTAGGGGGTTGCCAGGGTATTCATCTAAACCTCCTTGATAAAATATTACACACACACACACACACACACACACACTCTCTCTCTCTCTATATATATATATATACATATATATATATATATATACATATATATTATATATATATGTGTGTGTATGTATATGACACGACCCAAATGGTTGTGAGTGACACCCACACTAACCCCCTAGTGGGCGAACCAAGTCTTACCAACTAAACCAACCACTTATCAATTCATTTAATAATAATAAAGTAATTCAAGGTATAATAATCTGGTCTCAACTAATTAATAAAAGAATATGCAAATCTAGCTTTTACATCCTCAAGATTTCAAAGTCATCATGCAAGGACTCTAACTAAACAATGTCTAAAAATATCCAAAAATAACTAATATATGTAATAATATCTGGAAAGATAGACATCTAACTCTAGAAAGATCCGTGGCAGCTTGGGTAGGAGTAGCTCACCCTCAAATCGGTCAACTGGTGATACTAGATACGAGGTTGCATCGAAGTCTATGGAACACAGTATGCACTTAAAATTAGTGCAAGAGTAGATACAAATATTATATACTTGTAGGTATCATAGGCCGATTAAAAATAGTAACAAGTATATCTCATAAATCAAATAAGGCAAGTAAACAAGTACAATAGTACATAATCAAGAACTCAGAAAATCAAGTAGTCACAATAGTCACATAAATAATCCAAATCCAGACATATAAATGCCAATCAATAATAGACGTATAAGTCACCAAACAGACATATTAAGTCATCACAAAACCCTAAAATTATAAGCAGTCACATAACAAATCATGGAATGTTGTCCATACTGATTTCACAGTTGTATAACTTCTGTATCTCATCAGTCTCCCTCTGAACCATACCTGAACTCTCAAATCATTCATCTATACATACATGCTAATGGTTTTTTCCTGTCCAACTAGTCATGACCTGCAAGGGAAGGCATAGGGTCCATGTACCATATCATTATGGTACCCACTCTATAGAATAATCGCTCATCCGTAAGATCACATCGTACTCGAGCCACTCAACATCATAGTAGTATGTATATTCTCAACTCTCTCAACATATTTCAGTATGTCCTCAAATTAGTTATCTTTCAGGATAGTAACAATAAGTACACAAGAATATATCAAGTGCGTTATATTAAGTCATTTAAAGATAGGCTTCAACAATTAACAACTTATTCATACAAACATTGTCAAACCAAATAAATAATCAACCACATACTATGTCCAAAGATCAACCAACATGCTATATCAATTTATAACACATACAAGAGACTAAATCAAGTTTACCTCCACATAAACCATAACCTATCTCAACCACAGATATTAATCAGCAAGCTAATTCACAAGAGTCTTTCCCTTATTAAATGCTTCAAATCGCTTAAAGTCTAAAACAATCAAATATAAGTGTATTCAATCATCTACTCTTCAAATCTAGCCTTGAGAATTTAAACCCACTAAATTCTACCCTTATTCAAGGTCTATAACAGTAACCAAGGGTTAATCAATCATACAATAGTTCAACAATATCAAAATTATCTTCATTCATGGAGTTTCTACTCTAATTACCCCCTTTTAAGTAGTTTTTATGCTAAATACCAAATTTTTATTAAACTCAAGATTCTCAATCATCATAATTCATGTTTAAGATCAATAATTCATGCTAGAAAGTATTAATTTACAACTTAGAAGTATTCTAGATGATTATTACATCTACCCATAGTTTTTTCCACACTTTTCACGAACCTAGAGTTTTAACCCACAATTTCACCATTACAATCCTTCCTAACGATTATATGATGTTAGAGGATTACTAGACAAAAAGTGTAACGCCTCAAAAATTAGAGCTAGGATTCCAATCATTTTTTTCGCGTGTAATTAGACTTGAACCCGAAAGATTATATTATAACTAGGTATTATGATCAAGTACTATATGTGGGAAGAGTGTTGAATGTGAATTAAGGTCCTAACGAACCTCTAGCACAAGTTAAGTTGAAAGATTCCCTACCGACTAAGTTTTCGTATAACTTTTTAAATTATGTCATCTTCAAACAATTATTGCTCCTAGATTATGAAGAGTTATGTGGACCATTACCCACCAAATCAATGATCTTCGAATCTTCTTTCCAATGCCACCGACTGTTTGTCCATCCGAGCCCCGAGTAGAAAGTTATGATCATTTTAATAACATGATACAGTGCAATAAACTGTAGCGAAATGCTGGCCGCGTTTCGCAATGTGCGGGCTGCGTTTCATCCTACGGAAAGTCATTAAAAAGGTTATTTTTGTCCTTATACCCCTAGGAAACCCCAACCTGATTATTTAACTCCTAAAAGGCCCTAACCAGTCAGAATTTCATCAGTTTTTCCTCTCTTCTTCTCCCAAACTCCAAGGCTCAAAGGTTTACAAGAAATCAAGCGTAGAATTCTTCCAAGCAAGGTTCTCTCAAGTTTATTAATTTTTATGGTATGTAAATTTAATTCTTCAGTGTGGGAACCCCATTCTCCCCACAACCAAATTCAATTTTAGTTTCAATCCATGAATCAAGTTAGGATTTTTGAGAACTCAAGATCCTTAAGTTTAATTCCTTATCTTTTGATACAGGTCTTTGAATATTCCATGCTTATTATAAAAAATACTATGAATTTTGATTCTCTTCCCTGAATTAATTTCTAGTTCATGTCTATTGAATTTTTCAAGAATCTTTGTGAATTCTTATGAATTTGAAAGTCTATTTGATGTTTTAAAGATTGATTAAGTTTTCTCTGAAAGTTTGTTTAAAAGTTACAAGTTTATGTTCATGAAAAGTTTATAAAAGAAATATTTATGCTAATATCATATCTTAAAATGAAAAAAATTTATTGTATCTTGGAAGTTAAAGTTTAGAAAAGTTAAAGAGACTTAGAGCCAAGGCTCACGAAAATAGATATGTTTATGATACGATATTTGAGTCAAGCATGATTTTCATAAATATTTTAAGACTATTATGAGCAGTTAGTGTATTTTGGGAGGACTATTTAGCACCGAGATAGGTATGGGTTTAGACAACAGATGCCCTAGAACTACGTTGCCACCGTAGGATAAGATCATCGGTAGATAGGGTGACTCCTCTATTATTTATAGCCTTCTTGCTCATCTTTGGGATCCCCATATTATGTTTCATCTTGTACCGCAACAAGGTATAGGATGACTCTATCAAGGAGGGCAAGTCGTTGGGTTCTGGCAATATGGACAAGACGTTATACTTCATGTTGCTCACATGGTTTATGTCGGTTAAGAGAAACTCCCCAAAAAGAAAACTTTCTTATTTTGAGCTAATATATGATTGGCCACTAGTTTAAAAAGAGTTTTTTATGAAGCATTGTTTTAAGTTTTTGTCCAGACTTCAATTATTCAGTTTTCAGTTTTAGTTTTAGTTTTAAGAAAATATTTTAAGAAAGTTTTACTTATATTACTTTAAGTTTCAGCATTCAGGTCAGTCATTCTTCTTTTCAGTTATTCAACTTTGTCTATGGTTATATTACTAATGTCTCAGTTTTTCAGCTTTATCAGTCCAGATATTAGTACTGTTTCACTTTACTGTTTTACATACTAGTACATTCAAAGTATTGATGCCTCTTTTTGGCACTACATCATTAGACGATGTAGCCTCTAACTTTCAGATATGCAGATTTCTGAGTAGACTCTTCAGTAGGCTATGCCATCAACTTGAATGAGTTCTCATTATCCATGAGGACTTAGCAGTATTTCAGTCATCAGTTTGTTTTATTACATAAAGGTAGTTGTATTCAGAATATAGTAGATGCTTCATAGACAGAGTTAAGTTGAGTCAGTTGTAACCAGTTTTTAAACATTTTATTATTTCAATTAATAAAAGTTTCTATTTTTTTTATTTTTTTAAAGATTAACCCATGTTATTCAACTTCCATATTTTCTATTAAAAGTTCAGCTTTATTAGTTGTATGCTAGACCAAGTGGTTCTCTCGGGCCATTCATAGTTTTGGGTGCTGGTTACGTCCAAGGTGAAGGCTCGGGGCGTGACAAACTTGATATCAGAGCACAAAGTTCAAGTGTCCTTAGGAGTCTATGAAGCCATGTTGGTAGGATGTTGTTTATGGTTTTGAGGGCCCCACTTCTATAAATGAGGGACTACGGGCATTTAAGAAAAGTTTCTCATTCTTTCTTATTTTAGATCGTGCATTAAAGCTGTCCCTTAAAAAACTTGTGCAAATTCATGCATTGCTCCAGATTCCTCCAGCTATGCCTCATCTTCGAGGTGGTAGAAACAGTAAATCTCAGACTCCTATTGATAACGCCCAAACTACACCTCAAATTAACGAAGCGTAAGCGGTCGTAGTCAAGTAAAGAACCCAACAAGGTTGGGGTCGAATCCCACAGAGAATATGGTGAAGATTAAGACTTTAGTGAATTAGTTGACTATTCGTCAATCGTTTCCAGTAAATAAAGGGGGGGTTTGTGTAAACAAATCGCAAACAAAATAAACAATTAACTTATGGAAATAATCAGTGGAGAGAATGAACTAGGGATGTGTTCACCATGGCGTTGTAACAATGTCGATTCTAGGCTTAACCGGGTTCTTTCTATATGCGTGTCACGATGTGATTGCGTCTATTGTATCGTCTAAACGTCTCTCGACCAAATAAACAAATTTCCTTTTATCTTCTTTCGATCTCAAAAAGATGTGCTTTTTAGCTCTCAATCCTAACATCAAGTAGACTAATCCAGTTACGGCATTAATCTTTAAGACGAGAGTTGGTAGTCTCGAATCCTTGTCGTTAATCAAGTTTTCCCGGTTTTAACTTCTTTACTCAAGCAAATTAAACCTAGGCATGTTCTAATGTTTGCAACCACTAGAAAACGTGACTAATTGAATGATTAACAACATGACAATACATATATCGAACCCAACGCTACCCGGAATCTATATTGCTACGTTTGCCATGGCTCCCACAACCCTAGTTGCGGGAGTTTTAGTTACTCATGCTCGATAAATAAGAGAAAATAGTTGTATTCATCATAAAAGGAAGAAAAGTCTTACAATATAATGAAAATAATCAATCTTCCAATATCCACGAACAAGAACACCAAGAACTCACGAACGAATCAAGACACGAATTCAAGAGAATGAACCGTGTTGTTGCTCTCAAAAACCAACCAAAAACGTGTTTAAACTAATGGGAGAATAATTTAAAATAATATTCGACACCTTTAACATAACCTAACATGGGGTATTTATAGGAGTAATAGAAACCAATTCCAAAACGGGCTAGGAATCCCCAAAAACGCGGGTCGCCGACTGAGTCACTGCCTAAGCGTGACGGCCAGGGGTGACGGACCGTCACGGCAGTGACGGACCGTCGCCTGGACCGTCACTGCTAGGCAGTGGTGCCGCCTGGAAGTCTGCCTTGGAGTGACGGTCCCAGTGACGGACCGTCACATGTGTGACGGCCCGTCACTCAGGCCGTCACTCTTAGGCAGAACTTCGTTTTTCTCGTATTTTCTTCCGTTTTCGTGTTTGCTTCCATTTCCTACAAATACAACATAAAAACATCAAAAACAACAACGGTTGCTTGAAAACGTACGATTGTTCTTAGTAAAAAGGAGTCGAAAGTGACGTAAATTAGCGTCACATCAACACCCTCAACTTAAAACGTTCGCTTGTCCTCAAGCAACATAACATAAAACAATAATACGACTCTACTAAGAACACAAACTCATGTCTATAGCAACTCATGGTCATTCAACTTATTCAATTAAATCAAGCTCCCTCGTAGCACACAATGTATGAAACACTAACTTGCAAGGATCCAAACATGTCATTCCGATATGATAGAATATTATGCATACACATACGCAGCTATCCTAACAATCAATAGACAATATAGACATCTTGGTGCCCTCACCACAAAGAAATCCCACCACAAGATTTGGGACTAGGTAAGCGCTCACACTCACAAACGATTTCAAACAATGCACATGCGATACCATAGGCTTGCCCTTACTATTCTATTTCGGTTCTTCAGAAAGCTACTCAGGATCACTACAAGACTTGTTTAGGCTTGTAATGAGGCTTCGGGTGCAGGCATGATACATTTAGGGGTTAGTGACTAAGCCCTCCTTGGAACTACTTACATCTTATCACCACATAACTTCACTTTATCCATCCTTATTCACCTTTTTATTTCCTTGATTCTAGATACAGGTGTGGCCTCTTTATTGACAATTCTTTTTGTTTCTTTTTCGATCTTTTTCATCTTTCTTTATTTTTCTTTTCTTTTCTTAGGCGCACACCCGGATTTTCATTCTATTCAACAACAATCATCTCCATCCTCTTTTTCTTCTCCTTTACCACTGTAGTAGCCACCCTCAACTTAGGCTGATTGCCTACGTCAAGGTGCACAATGTCCATTGGTAGGACCAGGGCCAAAACAGGGTTTACCTCTATAGTAGCCACCCTCAACTTAGGTTGTTTTGCCTACGTTGAGGTGCACGATGTCCAAGGAAGGACCAGGGCCAAGATAGGGATTCAAAGTTAAACAGGAATGGTGACAGGTTATTGAAAAAATAAGGTCAATTACGGCTCAAACAGGGATCAAAAGGGATTATTTGTATTTGGACGGTCATATAGGCTAAGTGGACTGCATCAAAAAGGGCCTGCGATCCTTTCCTAAGCAACCAAACTTCAAACTTAACAAAATAGACCGGGCAAGTTCTAGATGCATGCACAGAGTAAGAATTTATGACAATTAATCTCACACACTCTTAGCACCAAGAAACTATATCGCTACCAACTATCAAACAACCGCTCGGCTTAAGCATACTCATTCTACTCATATTCACACAATGACATACAAAGATCCAGACAGTCAATCGTTTCAACATAAGCTCAAAACCAGAAAATTTTTCAAGGGGCCTCGTTTTTGGACAAGAACAACTCATGCTTGCTATAGATACTAAAAAAAAATATAATTTAAAACAAACAACCTAAACATGCCGGTTCTACTAGATAGCACACCGGAGGGAAAAGAAATCGGCAACAAAAACCCTCGGTGGTGACTCACAGGTTTCCCAACACCCTCAACTTAGACTCATGCATTGTCCCCAATGCATACATATGAAAACTAAAAGCTGTGAGAATAAAGGAATACCTGTGAAGTCGATATGACTTAGATTCTGGAATGATGTTGGAGACCGCCTGGGTCTCCAAAACAAGAGAACTCAATGGAGTGTGGCGTTCCAGCTTCCTCTTTGGGCTCCATCGCTAGTCGCGACAACTTCTTCGCTCTTTCTTTGCAGATTCTCTTGCGGTGTTTTTGTTTTCTCGATTTAATTTCACCGCCTTCCTCTACATGTTTCCTCTCTCGCACCATCCTTCTTACAACAGCTAGAGTTTCAACCAGACACTTCTCCTCAAGGTGCACATCCGCAGGAGGTTCCTCAATGGTATTGATGACCGCGACCACCCTCATGTCACTTGGTTGCTTCATCAATTTGGACACATCGAACTTGACCAATTCATTGTTCAATCGGAAGGTCAGCTCATTTTTCTCCATGTCAACCAACACTCTCGCGGTAGCTAGCAACGGTCGTCCCAAGATTATGGGAACTTCGAAATCCACCTCGCAATCCAAGATCACAAAGTCGGCCGGGAATATAAGCTTACCAATCTTGACCAGCACATCAGACAATATCCCTACGGGTCGCTTTACCGAACGGTCCGCCATCATCACTCTCATGGACGTTGGTTTAGGAGCTCCCAAACCCAATTTGTCATACACTGCTAGCGGCATCAAATTGATACTAGCACCAAGATCACACATAGCTCTTCCGAAGTTGAGCTTTCCGATAGTACATGGAACAGTGAACGCACCTGGATCTCCTTTCTTTTCCACTAATGATCTAGAGGAAATAGCGCTGCAGTGATGGAGGTTGTCTTCCGGCTCAAAGCTTACCGTCCGCTTCTTTGTAATCAAGTCCTTCATGAACTTGGCATAACCGGGCATTTGTTCCAGAGCTTCCACCAATGGTATGTTTATTGAAATCTCTTTCAACATGGTCATGAAGTTCAGGAACTTACCATCGTCAGCTTTCTTTTTCAAACGCTGTGGGAACGGAGGTGGTGGTCGAGGCATCATAGTTGGAAGCTTTTCAGCTTCCTTGCGTTTCTCCGCGGGCTTTGGAGTTTCCTCCTCTACCGCCTCTTCATCATCCGCACTATCACCTTGAACATGAATTACCGGATGTGATTCCGGTAATACTTTTCCGCTTCTTGTGGTGATCGCCATACAGCTTGCGTCATTTTTCGGATGGGTGGTGTCGCTCGGCAAAGTACCTGGTTTCCTTGGGTTTAGAGATGCCGAGATGTGACCCACTTGCTGCTCCAGTTGCTTGATCGCGGTTGAGTGTGACTCTACTACCAGACTCAATGTTGATAGCTCATTCCGCATTGCCTTTACCCCAGAGTCAGTCGACTCCACCTTGAGCAGCATCTTCGCCATCATGTTCTCAAGTTTGGACGTTTCAGCTTCGCTGCCAGTTTTGTCCCGATTGCCAGGTGGTATATACAACCCACCTCTATCGGTGTTGTTCCTCCAGCTTCCTTGGTCGCGAGTTTTGTAGCCACCATTCTCATAGTGGTTTGGATAGTTCCGACCTTGGTTTTCTTGGCCATTGGCCTGGAAACCCCCCACGTAATTTGCATCCTCAGTCTCTATACCCGCGGTCTGTACCTTCTCCATACTTCCTGACGTCAAGTGCTTTGTCAAGAGGTCTAACTGCGTTTTCAGGTGCGCCATGTCTTGGTCGCGCTCCTCCTCTTTCCGACGCTGCTCGGCTGACATACCAACTGTATAGGTGCTAGCTGCAACCTCTGAATCCCGTGTGTGCCAGGCTCTGTTGGTCTTGGTGAGCCTGTCCAAAATAGCTGTGGCGTCGGCAAAAGTGCAACCCATAAACGCTCCACCTGCTGCGTTGTCCAATGTTGGCTTGGTAGCCAAATTTAGTGCCCTGTAGAATGTCTGCATCAAGAATTCATTGTTCAGCTGATGGTTGGGGCACTGTGTCAGCTTCTTCTTGAATCGCAACCAAGTCTCGTGCAGTGCTTCGTGAGGTTGCTGCCTGAAATTACTAATCTCATCCCTCAACTGTATCATCCGAGAGGGAGGAAAGAACCTTTCTAGGAAAGCTCCTCTCAACTCGCCCCACGTTGCGATAGAGTCGGGGGTCAGCTCCGTCAACCACAACGCTGCCTCATCAGACAGAGACAATGGAAACAACCGGAGCCTGATCGCTGTCTGACTCACGCCTGGCAGCTCAAATGATTTGCAAATCCCCACGAAGTTCATTAAGTGCTGGTTTGGATCATCACCAGCGGCACCACGGAATACACCTCTCAAATTCAGCAACTGAATCATCGTGCTAGTGATATTGAACTTTGCTCCAGGTGGTAGCGGTGGAACAATAATGGCGCCCGTCGCGCCAGCTCCATCTAAATCGAGATCCTCATCATTCCGTACCACATCATCCTGCAGACCACCAGCATTCAAATTTTGTTGGGCCTGCAGTTCTGCGGCGATCCTTGCTGCGTCTAATTGTGCGGCCATATTCCGCCTCAATGTTCTCGCAAGTTCGGGGTCGTAAGGTAAAATTTGTTCCCCCGAACCTCGGGTACTTGGCATGCACAACCTGTACCCTGTCCAAAAACAAAAACAACAAACAAAAAATAAAAGCAGGAAATTATGACTAAAAGTCAACTAAACACACCAGACTTAATCAAAAACCGTATTCCCCGGCAACGGCGCCACTTTTTGATAACGCTCAAACTACACCTCAAATTAACGAGGCGTAAGCGATCGTTGTCAAGTAAAGAACCCAACAAGGTTGGGGTCGAATCCCACAGAGAATATGGTGCAGATTAAGACTTTAGTGAATTAGTTGACTATTCGTCAATCGTTTCCAGTAAATAAAAAGGGGGGTTTGTGTAAACAAATCGCAAACAAAATAATCAATTAACTTATGGAAATAATCAGTGGGAGAGAATGAACTAGGGATGTGTTCACCATGGCGTTGTAACAATGTCGATTCTAGGCTTAACCGGGTTCTTTCTATATGCTTGTCACGATGTGATTGCGTCAATTATATCGTCTAAACGTCTCTCGACCAAATAAACAAATTTCCTTTTATCTTCTTTCGATCTCAAAAAGATGTGCTTTTTAGCTCTCAATCCTAACATCAAGTAGACTAATCCAGTTACGGCATTAATCTTTAAGACGAGAGTTGGTAATCTCGAATCCTTGTCGTTAATCAAGTTTTCCCGGTTTTAACTTCTTTACTCAAGCAAATTAAACCTAGGCATGTTCTAATGTTTGCAACCACTAGAAAATGTGACTAATTGAATGATTAACAACATGACAATACATATATCGAACCCAACGCTACCCGGAATCTATATTGCTACGTTTGTCATGGCTCCCACAACCCTAGTTGCGGGAGTTTTAGTTACTCATGCTCGATAAATAAGAGAAAATAGTTGTATTCATCATAAAAGGAAGAAAAGTCTTACAATATAATGAAAATAATCAATCTTCCAATATCCACGAACAAGAACACCAAGAACTCACGAAAGAATCAAGAACACGAGTTCAATACAAATGAATCGTGTTGTTTGCTCTCAAAAACGACTTAAAAACCTGTGTAAACTAATGGGAGAATAATTTAAAATAATATTCGACTCCTTTAACATAACCTAACATGGGGTATTTATAGGAGTAATAGAAACCAATTCCAAAACGGGCTAGGAATCCCCAAAAACGCGGGTCGCCGACTGAGTCACTGCCTAAGCGTGACGGCCAGGGGTGACGGACCGTCACGGCAGTGACGGACCGTCGCCTGGACCGTCACTGCTAGGCAGTGGTGCCGCCTGGAAGTCTGCCTTGGTGTGACGGTCCCAGTGACGGACCGTCACATGTGTGACGGCCCGTCACTCAGGCCGTCACTCTTAGGCAGAACTTCGTTTTTCTCGTATTTTCTTCCGTTTTCGTGTTTGCTTCCATTTCCTACAAATACAACATAAAAACATTAAAAACAACAACGGTTGCTTGAAAACGTACGATTGTTCTTAGTAAAAAGGAGTCGAAAGTGACGTAAATTAGCGTCAAATCAATATGATTCTGTGATTGTGATATGACTGCATTATATCACAAAGTTTGTGATGATTTATAACGTCCGTTTGGTGACTTATATGTTTATTATTGATTGACATTACTATGTCTGAATTTGGGATATATACCTGGTTGTTGTTACTTGACTACCTGAGTTATTGATTATGTGTTGTTGTACCTATCTACCTATTTTATTTGACTCATGATATATACTTGTTACTAATTTGAGTCAGCCTATGCTATCTACCAATACCTAGTGTGTGTATTAATGCTACTACTACACTTTTGCATATGGTATTCCGGAGGCTTCTACGCGACCTCGCATCTAGCACAATCAGTTGACCGATCTGAGGGTGAGCTACTTCTATTAAGGCTATCACAAATCTTCTTATTGGCAGATGTCTATCTTTTCTGTAATGACCCTTCTGTTCATTTTTGCGTTTACGCTTTTCTTGTACTGTTAAAGCTTTGCCTGAGCGGCCCCAAGTCATTTAAAACTTGCTGGGACTGGTGGACCGGTGCCTTGGTTGTTCATTTGGTCGTTATGGTCATTTACCTATTTTAGAGCTTAAACTTAGGATATTTTGACTTCGGTCAATATTCTTAGTAAACGTGCTCGGAATCAAATTCCGACAGTTTCGTTAGCTTTGAAGCATGAATTTTGGTCTAGATGGACCCTTGGTCAGCTTTCGGTGTTGTTTTGTCTTGGTTTTTGTGTTTCTAGCCAAGTTGAACTTGGAAGTTTGACTTGGGTAAACATTCAGAGAAGACGACCTCGGACAGAAATTCTGACAACGCGGTTAGCTCTGGAATATCGACTTTGGGCTAATGGGACCTTTGGTTCGGGTCCCGAGACTTCCAGACTTATTTTAGGCCATGGGGTTCCATTTTGGAAAGATTGGCCTAAATTGGTTCTTGAGCGTGGGGCCCACTTTTCATTTTATTGACCTCAGTTGGGATTTTCATTGATTCAGTTGAGTCCGAAATGCCATTTTCAGTCGAATAGCTTAGTTAATTTGTGTCTGTGACCCTGGATGAATCCAGAGGGTCTATTCAAGCATTTTAAATTTAGCTGGTTTTTGGCTGAGTTGTTGTACCTGTTCGGTCTGTATTTGCGGACATTTGACCGCAATTATGGTGAAATGCTACATTTGTGGTGTTTTTCTGCATTTGTGGTATTTTGACCAAAATTGCGGAGTTCCACATGTGCGGAGGTCACTATTCATCTGTGCCTCCGCATTTGCAATAAAAGTGTCGCAATTGTGGTATCTGGTGGCAGTGCAATAAATTAAACCTTCTTCTCCATTTCCTTATTTCCAATTTCATTCCACCATTGTTAAAAGTTCCCAAACACTAATTTCTTCACTTCTGGCCATCAATTTCTTGGGGAAAACTCACCATAGCTTCGTGAGCACTTTTCCTTCATTAATCTGGTAAGTTTTTTTTGTTAAATTCCAACTTTTCATTCTCTGAATTCCCTCTTTGATTTCTTGAAATGGGTGGGCTGTTTTAGCTCGATTTTAATACCCAAATCTTTTAATTTTCTGGGCATGTACTCCCATGATCACTGTGATCATTTTGTACTCTTTCATTTTTGGCTTTGGTTTGTGGGGCCCACGGGCCCATCGGTGACCCAAATTTTGACCTGGCTATTATTATAGCATTATGGGTATCGTTAGTCTCACTTAGTTGTGTAGTTTATGCCCTTGATAGTGTGATTGCATTTTGGGACTTCTCGGAGCGGTTCGGGCTTGGACATCATCGTTCTCGCAGCTTGTCGAGAGACGACAGGTAGGTTACGACTTAACTCCTTTAGACTTTGCATATACAGGCTATAAGGGTACTAATTAGCATCCTTGGGTGGGTTTATTAACTTGGTACCCTAGACCTTGTCCGTTCCTTCGTATCGCTATTATGTCATACTTTTGGTTGTTGAATTCATATAGTTACAGATATTACCCTTGCGATCTTGTGAGGCCTTTTATTGACTCTGGAACATAGATGGTGGGTTATTTGGGAATGTCCATGAGTCCCATACATCGTTATTACTGTTGTAAAGCTGGCTATGTTTGCTGTAGAACGATTAGAGTCTGTGCAGGGTCGATAAGTTGATTGTGGGCCGGGGACCCTTGTTGTGATTGTGCATACCATTATCATGCATATAAGAGGTTTTTTTCACATATTTTTACTGCGGCTTTGGCTTCGGGCCTTCTATTGATGATTTTCTAAACCTTTCATGTCCCGAAGGGCCTATTTTCAGTATAAAAAGGTTGTAAAGGGGTTTGGCACTGTTTTAATGGATCTTCTTAGGGTAAGAGAGAATAAGAGAATGTTTTATCACTATTTCCACTTATGCTAGACTCGGCGGGGTCGGGTTCTAGGCTTGTTTTACTACTATTTTTGAGATAAACCTAGACTCGACGGGGCCGTGCTAGACCTATTTTTACTTACTGATTTAGACTCGGATACCTTTTGGGCAGCTTTACTTGAGGTTTTCGAGATTGTGTGGCTTCTAGTATGTGGTCGGGGGCCTTCATGGACCTCGCTGTTCTGGGCCAGGTGCTACGTGCCGCGATTAACGGAGGAAGGGTATACAATGTAGTTGAGGTATACGGGTGTGACCTTCCATGGATCATGTCTTCTGGGCCTCGTAGGATGCTAGAAGCGGGTAACATACAATACTAATATGATACTTGGTTTCAACATATTACATTCTATCATTCCGTTGTTTTTGATTCCACCCTTATTTGTTGTTTGCTGAGTGTACTCTCCGGTGGTGGGATGCCAGAGGGTCTTGTTTTCACTTGAATGTATTTCCCCGGGCACTCGAGAAACTGTAGTCAGACTTATTTTTGTTCCATTGCATTATTGATCCTTGTTATGGCTATATTCGATTGTTGGGCATTGAGAGATTATATTATATGGAGTTGGTTCACTTGATAAGTTGTACTTGGGCTCCCGAATGATCATTTCTTGACTTGACAGTAGTATGTTTAGTATGGTTTGATTATAAGTCTTGTTTCGAGCATGTTATCATTGTTTCTTGTTCTTCCTTCTCTTTCCACTTGAGGTTACTAGTATACTGCCTATTTCCTAAACTCCCCTTATATATATATTGTTATTTCAAGGATCACAAGTGCGTTATTTCCTTCTTTCACTTGTGTATGTGATGTGTATATATATCTAATAGCTAGCCAAGCATGTTGTTTTCCCTTGTATCCTTCTGTGCTAGCTTCCATGTATCTATTCGTTGTTTCTGTGATTAATTATTTTACTTCTGCTATATTACTGTCTTTATATCTTATATGCGCTCAGTTGGCCTATGATGCCTACTGGGTACCCGTTGCTTTGCAATTGGTGCTCATACTACACTTCTGCATCTTTTGGTGTAGATCCTAGTGTGGGCCATCGTTGTTAGCTCGTGGAGTCTCGTGCGAGGAGATTGTGGACCATTCCAGACTGAGGGTGAGCTCTTGGCGACCGGAGCTTAGCTTTTAGTTTATCTTTTGTATCATGTACTCTATTACTATTCGGAGACATGCGTATATATTGGTTTGGACCTTGTACTTTGTTGATGTAGTTCCGGCTCTCTTATATGATACCATGTTTTGGGGTTTTGTTTAGCTTTCGCATATATTATATATCATCTTATTGCTTATTTCTTCATCTTGCTCCCTTGCTTCCTCTATCTATACTGTTCTTCCGCTTAAATGTTAGATAATAGCCCATTACTAACCATTCTGGGCTATGGAAATTGGTTCACCTACTGGGGGGTTGTAAGTGCCATCATGACTGAGAAATTGGGTCGTGATAGGTTGGTATCAGAGCTCTAGGTTCACCGGTGTCATCAGTATAGGAGCCAATGTCTAGTAGAGTCTTGTGGATCAGGGCGGAGATGTCCGTACTCAATCTTTGGGAGGCTATAGTGGCATCTTAGGAAGACCTTTTCTTGCTCCTATCTCGTGCGTAGTATTGTCACAACCTGATTTCCCGGTCATGATGGCACCTACAATCCCCCAGTTGGCGAACCAATTCCCGTAGCCCAGAACAATTAGTGATGGGCTACTATCTAACCAATAAGCAGAAGAATACATAGAATAGGTAGAAGCAAGGGATACATAAGATAAAGGAAAGAACAACAGGTGTGTATACAGGCGCCAAAACCAACCCAAGACCTGGTATCATAGTATAGAGCCGAATCTACATGTCAGAAGTACGAAAGGATCCAAAATAATAGATACATAAATGTCTCTGAGTGGTAATAGAGTACATAAAGCAAAATATAAATTAAAGCTAAGCTCCGGTCGCCAAGAGCTCACCCTCAGTCCAGAATATCACCAAACAACACCTCGCACGAGTCTCCACAAGCTAACGGCGATGGCTCACACTAGGATCTGCACCAGAAGATGCAGTGTGTAGGGTGAGCACCAAATAAGACGCATAAGGTACCCAGTAGGTATCACAGGCCGACTGGGTACATATAAGATAAAAGAGTAATAACAGACAGAATATAAATAAGCAATCACGAAAATCAACAGAAAGTACACAGGAACTAGCCCAGAGAGAAGACAACAAAACAACATACAAGGCTAGCAACTAGAATATATATCCACAGGCACATGTTATGGTAAGAAAAGACGCACCTGGGATCCTTGTAACAACAATATGTACATAATAAGTTCTAGAAATGGACGGTATACCGGTAACCTCAAGTATAAGGAAAATGGGGCGAAGAGTAGAGATAGACATGCTCGGGAAAACAAAAATCAAAGATCGAACTAATCATATCAATCTCAAATCTAGAAGCCAGCAACCCAGCCGTAATAGGGAACAATTCCGTAAATAAATGACAAGAGTCTACCTACAGTCCCCCGGCCGCCCATACAACTAAGGAACACAAATAAGTGAAAACAAACCCTCCGGCATCCCATACTACCGGAGCGTACAATCAACAAACAGGAAACAAGAGTGGAGCCTCAAACAATGAATGGTATAATGCATGAAGATCTCAAGTGAAATGGTATCTCTGTATGTACCTCCTCCGGCGCCGATCGGGCCCAGCAGGTAGGTTACATGGAAGGACACTGCCCGTATACCTCTACTCCGCTGTATACCCCTCCCTGCGGTACACACAGCCCAAAGCCCTAGGCCCGGAGCGGCAAGGTCCATGGAGGTCCCAGACCCCATACTAAAACTCAGTATCAAGACATATCATCCGGAAGTAAGTCCGGGTTCAAGATAGAGACCCAGTCTCGAATATGAATGCCCATACCCTATCTAGGACTAAAGTAGTAGAAAATGCCTTAAAAACCCCTCCAAGGGTGCCCGGGCGTAACCGGGTCTAAACAGTAGAAAATCAACTCAAGTGTTCGGTCCAACCGAGACTAAAATCATTTCAAGTAGTAAGAAAACTCAACTAGCACCTCGGCCTGCCGAGTCTAGCATTAATAGTAAAACTGGTGATAGAAATCATAATTTGGCCTTCTTTTATCCCAAGAATATTCACAAGTTAAATCAACCCATTTTCAATTCATTTCCATAAAAAATGGGCCCCCGGGGTCATGCAAGGTTTAGAAAATAGTGCTAGTAGGCCCGAAGCCAAAACCGTAGTAAAACATGGATAAAACCTCTTTGTATGCATGAAAATGGTATGATCAAACACAATAGCTACCCAGCAGCTCACAATCAACCTATCGACCCTGCACAGGCCCACAGCTACTCAGCAAGCATAACCAGCCTAGAAGGATATTTCTATGTCCGAGACTCGCGGACATTCCCAATAACCCACCTTCTATGTTCCAGAGTCAACAAGGCTTCACAGGGCCACAAGGGTAAATAAAACGTGTCGGCAAGTACTACAAGCATCGGAGGAACAAAAGTAGGCGGACATGAATAAAGCGGTGAAGGTCTGTGGTACCAACCTAATAACCCAACCCAAGATGTCAGCTAGTACAATTTTATCCTATATATGCTAAGTCTAGGGAGTTAGACCGTAACCTACCTGTCGTCCGATGACAAGCTGCTAGGACAACGATGTCCACGCTCGGACCGCTCCGAGAAGCTTCAAAATAAAATCAAACTCAAATTTAAGCCTGAATAACTTAACGTAAATAATTAATTTTCTTTCGAGAATCAAATAAAATGCAAAAAAAATATATTTTCTCCCACCTAACCTTCGTCAATACTGAGTTATGAACATGCATAGAGCTATATGAATTACTAGCTTAATAGCATATGTATAACTATCTAGCTGTTATAAAGAAAAGAATGGAAAGGAAAATTGAAGTGGATATATACACATAGACTCCACATACAGCAAGTCCTTTGACCGACACAAAAACAAATAGCTTATACATTGTTTATTACTAAAATAGATAAAATGTGGCTAGTTGTATTTGATGCCACTTCATTAAATTAGGAAGTTTGTTGTACACTCCCTCAGCTTCCACGTGGAGGGTAGGTCTCATACTCAATACATTTTTATCCTGTTACATATGTACTCGGGTATTGTATAAGTTCATGGTAAAATAAATATAATTTTTTTAAATATGTCATAATTAATAGAAAATTATTTCAAATAAAATCTACTATATTATAATAATAATTTTCAACATAACTAAGTTTACTTTCTCCATTAAAATATTAATAATTTATAAAACTCTTATAAAATAAATGCATACACAAATATATCATAACAAAAGTATTTTTCATAAACCTTTAAAATATTTTAGGAAGGCAATACAAATATAACTTTTTACCAAATTCTAATTTTAAATCAAATATTTTCAAGTACGCACGATGTTAATAAAATTCTCAAATTTAGGCTCGCAAGCCTTTGATACGTGATGAAGGTTAAGGTCATACGATCACCAATCACTATAGCACGATTTCGATAACTCAACTCTAAAATAGGGAATTGGCAATAAAGACCAAACGAACGGCCAGGGCACCGAAACATCAGTTCCAGCAAGCCATAAATGACTTGGGGCCACTACAGTAAAGCTCTATCAGTACACGAAAAGCATAAACGCGAGAATGACTGGGAGAGCCATTACAAGTATCCTTGAAAGTTTCTTGAAATCTCATAAGTTCTAATTCACTCTTCTGCAGATGGTTCGTACGAGATCGTCAGCTCCAGGAGGAGGAGGGCCTTTGACCCTTGCACCTCCTACTCCAGTTAGAGCTGGGGAGGTCGCAGAGGTAGAGCTAGAGGACGTGCCCGAGCAGCGGCACCAGTTAGAGATCCTAGAGTAGATATAGAGACCGAGTATGAGTATGAGCCCGAGTTTGTTCCTGAGCAGCAACGTGTGGACCCAGGGACAACCCAGGTGCCACCTGCTCTAGTTTCAGCTATGGCAGCCCTAGCTCAGTCTTCAGATGTTTGGGGTTTACTTATTCAGCTTTTGGGTATGATTGGAGAGCGGCCTTCTGAGGTAGCACAGACATCTGCTCATGGGGAAGCCTTGGTGTGCAGAGTTCAAGAGCGCAACCTACTACTGCAGCTCCTTATGCTGAGGTTCTTCCAGTTCCATCCATTGCACAGCCTCTTGCTTCCCATCCGGTGATGATAAAGATGGAGCAGAAGACGTTGGGTAAATTTATGAGATTGGCTCCACCTTGGTTCACTGGTACTTCTGGTCAGGATCAACATGACTTCATTACTACTTGTGAGGAGATGCTACATCACTTGGGGTTGTTGGAGACTCACGGAGTCGGATATACTACTTATCAGCTGGAGGGCCCAGGTTGCTTGCAGACCATCTTCGTCACCTCTGTTGTCTTAGTCAGAGTTCTATGAGGCCTTTATGGCCAAGTTCTTTCCACAAAGGGACAGAGAGCGTCGTAGGGAATAGTTCACTAGGCTTATGCAGGAATCTATAACTGTGTCTGAGTAGGAGACCCATTTCCTTTAGCTTTCTCCATTTGGGGCCATGATTATGCCTACCGAGCCTGACAGAGTCTGTAAGTTTGTTTGGGGATTACGAACAGAGTTTAGAGAGCCAGCAGAGATATTAGTTGCTAGTGGTCGATCATTTTAGGCTATTGTAGACTATGTCCGTACCATGGAGGATTTAAATAGCCATGATCCGGGGGCAGAAGATAAGAGGCCTCGACATCAGGGCATATACAGTGGTTCCTATCACAGTGGTAGGGGTTCAAGCCAATGGGGCTAAGGTTATCAGCCACAGCAGCACCAGGGTCAGACTAGTCGACTGGTTCAAGCATCACTCCTGGCTTCTGGTTTTCAGTTTGAGCAGGGTTAGAGCAGTCAGCATGGTCACAGTGGTTAGTCTTCGAGAGGTACTACTTCTGGGGCATCAAGTCGTGGTGGACGCATGGGTTTAACTGGTTCATCTCGATAGGGTATGTCATCAGGGTCTTGTAATGAGTGCAATGTTAGCGGTCACTATGCCAGGGAGTGCCCCCAGCGGGGTACAGCTTGCTATGATTGTGGTAGTGTTAGCTATTAAGCTAGATATTGCCCCGAGAGGGGTACAGTGCAGCCAACCACTCAGCCGACTCAACCGACTCAGCCATTGAGAGCAGTTCAGCCACTGTCTAGAGGAGGTGGTGGTCAGGCTAGAGGTGGTGCCCCATATGGAAGGATAGGTGGTAGGGATGGCGGTCAGTCAAGTAGTGATCGACGTTAGTTTTATGCAGTCCCTGGGAGACCGGAGGCAGATGCCTCAGATGTTGTGATTACATGTACAATTTATGTATGCCATCAGCCAGCTTATGCTTTATTTGATCCTAGATCTACTTGCTCATATGTTTCTGCCTACTATTTGCCTTGTTTGGGGTTGGCTAGTGAGTTGTTATCTGTGCATGTATCTGTTTCAACCCATGTAGGAGATTCTTTGGTAGTAGATCGGATTGTGAGATCTTGTATGATTTTTGTTGGAGATTTGGAGACTTAGGGTGATTTGATGATTCTTGATATGTTAGACTTTGATGTAATTCTGGGCATGGACTGGTTATCCCCTCATCATGTGATTCTGGATTATTATTCCAAGATCTTTACGATAGCCGTGCCCGGTGTATCCCCAGTTTTGTGGCAGGGTTCTATCAGCCGCGCACCATCTGGGATTATCTCTTGTCTTTGAGCTAGGAAGTTGATTTCTCGTGGGTGTTTAGCTTATCTAGCATATGTTCGAGATGCTAGTGCTGACACTTCTTCTCCTGAGTCAATTTCAGTGGTTAGAGATTTCCTAGATGTGTTCCCTACTTACCTGCTAGGCCTTCCACCTGATAGTGATATTGACTTTGCCATTGAGTTAGAGCCGGGCACCAGGACCATTTCTATTTCTCCTTACCATATGGCTCCTGCTGAGTTGAGAGAGCTTAAGGAGCAGCTCCAGGACTTGTTAGCTAAGGGTTTCATTAGGCCGAGTGTGTTGCCTTGGGGTGCTCCTGTTCTCTTTGTGAAGAAGAAGGATGGGTCGATGCAGATGTGTATAGATTACCAGCACCTTAACTAAGTCAACACATTTCTTATCGGTTCAGACTGCTTACGGTGTAGAGAGGTTGGCTCAGATTTACCTTTGAGAGATTGTTCGATTGCATGGGGTCCCAGCTTCTATCATTTCAGACCGTGACACTCAGTTTACATCTCAGTTTTGGAGGGCTATTCAGTGAGATTTGGGTACAAAGGTTCAACTTAGTACTGCATTCCACCCTCAGACAGATGGCCAGTCCGAGAGGACTATTCAGGTCTTGAAGGACATGCTTCGAGCCTGTGTTCTTTACTTTGGAGGTTCTTAGGATCATTTTGTGCCTTTGGCCAAGTTTGCTTATAATAATAGCTTTCATTCAAGCATCGTCATGTCACTGTTCGAGGCTTTGTATGGTAGGCGTTGCAGATCACTGATTGGTTGGTTTGATGGTTTAGAGTCTAGACTGCAAAGTACAGATTTTCTTTGAGATTCCTTAGACCAAGTTCGAGTGATTCAGGATAGGCTTCGAGCAGCCCAGAGTAGGTAGAAGAGCTACGCTAATCATAGAATTTGTGCCTTGGAGTTCAGTGTTGGTGATTTGGTTTTTCTCTGCGTATCGCCCATAAAAGGCGTGATGAGGTTTGGCATGTGGGGAAAGTATTCCCTAGGTATATTAGGCCATTTGAGATTCTACAGAGGGTTGGTAGTGTTGCCTACATGTTAACTTTGCCTCCGATGTTTTTAGCTATGCATCCAATTTTCCATGTCTTGATGTTACGACGGTATGTTCCAGATGAATCTTATGTGTTGAATTGGGATTCGGTTCAGTTGGATAAAGGTTTGATCTTTGCTGAGGAGTCGGTTGCTATATTGGCTAGATATGTCAGGAGGTTGAGATCGAAGGAGATTCCAGTTGTGAAAGTTCAGTGGAGGCATCGTCCAATCGAGGAGGCTACCTGGGAGACCGAGAGTGAGTTTCGAGCTCAGTATTTATAGTTGTTTGAGCCTTCAGGTACTCCTTTACTTTTGACTTTCGAGAATGAAAGTTCTTTTAGTAGTAGATGGTGTACTGACCCTTCTGGTCATTTTTGCATTTAAGCTTTTCTTGTACTGTTAGAGCTTGCCTGTAGCGGCCCCAAGTCATTTATGACTTGTGGGACTGGTGGACCGGTGCCCTGGTCGTTCGTTTGGTCGTTATGGCAGTTTGCCTCTTTTAGAGCTTAAACTTAGGACATCATTGACTTCGGTCAACATTCTTGGTAAACATGCTTGGTATCAAATTCTGACAGTTCCGTTAGCTCTTGAGCATGGATTTTGGTCTAGATGGACCCTTGGTTGGGGTCTGGGAGCTTTAGATGTTATTTTATCTTAGTTCTTGTGTTGCTAGTCAAGTTGAACTTGGAAGTTTGACTTGGGTCAATATTCAAAGAAAAAGGCATCGAATAGAAATTTTGACAGCGTGGTTAACTTTGGAATGTCGACTTTGGGCTAGTGGGACCTTTGGTTCGGGTCCCAAGGCTTTTAGACTCATTTTAGGCCACGGGGTTCCATTTTGGGAAGATTGGCTTAAGTTGGTTCTTGGGCGTGAGGCCCACTTTTCATTCTTTCAACCTTCGTTGGGATTTTTGTTGATTCTGTTGAGTCCGGAATACCATTTTTAGTCGAATTGCTTAGTTCGTTTGTGTTCGTGGGCCCTAGAATGAATCCCGAGGGTCCATTTGAGCATTTTAAACTTAGCTGATTTTTAGGTGAGTTGTTTTACCTGTTGGGTACGTATTTGCGAATATTTGACCGCATTTGTGGCTACCGCAATTGTGGTGAAATGCCGCATTTGTGGTGTTTTGGTTGAAATTACAGAGTTCTATATTTGCGGTGATTCCTTCGCATTTGTGGAGGTCACTATTCATCCGTGCCTCCGCATTTGCGATAAAAGTGCCACAATTGTGGTATCTGGTGGCAGTGCAATAAATTAAACCTTCTTCTCCATTTCCTCATTTTCAACTTCGTTCCATCATTGTTAAAAGCTCCCAAACACTAATTTCTTCACTTCTGGCCATCAATTTCTTGGGGCAAACTCACAATAGCTTTGTGAAAACTTTTCCGTCATTAATCCGGTAAGCTTTTTGTTAAATTCCAACTTTTCATTATCTTAATTCCCTCTTTGATTCCTTGAAGTGGGTGGGCTGTTTTAGCCCAATTTTAATGTCCAAATCCTTCAATTTTCTGGGCATGTATTCCCATGATCATTGTGATCATTTTGCATGCTTTTGTTTTTGGCTTTGAGTTGAGGGGCCTACGGGCCCATTGGTGACCCAAATTTTGGCCCAGCTATTATTATAGCATTATGGGTATCTTTATTCTCGTTTATGTCCTTGATAGTGTGATTGCATTTTGGGACTTCTCAGAGTAGTTTGGGCTTAGAGATCGTCGTTCTCGCAGCTTGTCTTCGGACAATAGGTAGGTTACGACTTAACTCCTTTAGACTTTGCATATATAGGCTATAAGGGTACTAATTAGCATCCTTGGGTGTGTTTATTAGCATTGTACCCCAGACTTTGTCCGTTCCTTCGTATCGTTATTATTTCATACTTTTAGTTATTGAATTCGTATAGTTACTGATATTACTCGTGCAGTCCTGTGAGGCCTTGTATTGACTCTGGAACATAGATGGTGGGTTATTTAGGAATGTCCATGAGTCTCGGATATCATTATTACTGTTGTAGAGCTGGCTATGTTTGTTGTAGAATGATTGGAGCCTGTATAGGGCCGATAGGTTGATTCTGGGCCGCGGGCCCCTGTTGTGATTGTGCATACCATTATCATGCATATAAGAGGTGTTTTCTATGGTTTTGGCTTCAGGCCTTCTATTGATGATTTTCTAAACCTTGCATGGACCGAGGGACCCATTTTCGGTAAAAATGGTTGTAAAGGGGTTTTGCACTATTTAAATAGATCTTCTTGGGGTAGGAGAGAATAAAAGAATGTTTCATCACTATTTCCACTTATGCTAGACTCAACGGGGTCGGGTGCTAGGCTTGTTTTACTACTATTTTTGAGATAAACCTAGACTCGGTGGGGCCGTGCGTTAGACCTATTTTGACTTATTGATTTAGACTCGGATACCTTCCGGGCAGCTTTACTTGCGGTTTTTGAGATTGTGGGGCTTCTAGTATGTGGTCGGGGGCCTTCATGGACCTTGCCATTTCGGGCCAGGGGCTATGTACCGCGAGTGCCGGAGGGAGGGTATAGGTGTAGTTGAGGTATACAGGTGCAACCTTCTATCATTCTGTTGTTTGTGATTCCACCCTTGTTTGTTGTTTGCTGAGTGTATGCTCCGGTAGTATGGGATACCAGAGGGTCTTGTTTTCACTTGAATGTATTTCCTCGGTGTATAGGTGCCCGGAGAACTGTAGTTAGACTTATTGCTATCATCCACTACTAAAAAGGACTTTCATCCACGAAAGTCAAGAAATAAGGAAACAACAGAGACTCAAGAACTGCAGATACAAATCCCGCACCACTCTCTCAGAAAACCCGGGTACCCTCCTCGACTAGACGACACCCAAAAGAATGAAACCAAGAAACGCAACCAAGCCTTAACCCCTTACTAGCCAACCTAGATTCCAACTTTTAACTCTGAAACTCTAAAGGCCTATCAACTAAACTGAACTTTAAGAATCTCAACCAGAATGCACCGACACCACAACGACACCAAAGGAACCAAGGTGATCAATACATAGAATTCAAATCCTGGATATCACAACCAAGTTCACCTAAAAAGTCACCAACCAAAAACCTCTAACTCATGAGCTCATATATTCGCAAACCCTTTATACTAACCTGAACCCTTTGGCACCATAATCACAAAGCTTCACACAAGTCAAACACCCGAGCCACCCTCGAAACATCAACTGACTCACCGAAGATCCATAGTTCCCCCTATGATCAACCTCGAACTGGGTCACCTTTGAACTTAAATTCTATCTAAGTAAAACTCTAGTCTACTAGCCTTTGACACCTGAAATACCAACTTGAAGCACATTTTTGAAAATTGCAACACTCTGCTCCGACTTATCATAAACCAATGGACGGATACCTTTGTTAAGATCAATCTCGATACTTTAACCCAACTAAACTAACCATTAGAGCTTAACTGAAACTCGCATCCCAGGGTTGGGAAAGGCATGTATGAACACCCTGTGTCGAAGGAGAATCTTTCAACTGTAGAATGGAACCAACCTCACTGAATCGTGCCAAGTATGAATCGACTGGAAGTGAATGAACTAGGGCAACCTGCCCAAAGATCTAAACCAAAACCAAAACCCTGCAAGGAGTGTGGTAAGCCTACCACGAAGTCCGTAGCCATCAACCAAGTTCCAAGCTCTAAGAAATACCATTGCTTCTCCACATACTCGAACACTATTCAGATTTAGGATCACCTTACTAGTCTCACCTTAGGAAGAAGTCTACCATGCCGCAAATATCAATTCAAACACCCTGTAGGCAAAGGAAAGGATGTCCGAAGTCCAAGGTCGCCACCTAGCCATTGAAAAATTTGCATATTCCTTCAACTCACCCTTTGGCTCAAAAATCACTCGGTCTACTGTATCATCACACAAACTACCAACTCCGAAAGCTTTTCAACATATCACATCCCTTGGCCCACACTGGTTGAGTCTGATCAATGCTGGAATACCATACAACATACAAACTCTTGAAGAATCAACCAAATCAAGACTCTAACTCTCGAAAGCACCAAGGGCGACCATCAATCTCAAAGTACCATTAGAATCCCAAGTAGCCCTGCTGGTCTCAACCTGCACAACCTGATCACTTATAACTCACACAACTGTTGATCCTCGAACTGATGCCGCTGAATCTGTCCAACCAAGGTAGAATGAACCTCAAATTAAAAAGAACACCACTATAATCTGGCAAGTCAAGCCTAATCCAACAGTTAGCCAAAGGCTGGATGTCCAAGGCCAACAACCACTCCAAAATGAGATAGAGAAGCTAAGTTGTCCGTATTCATTGCTTTTTGGTTTAAAGATGCTGCAACCTAAGAGAACCTTCCATGAATCATCTGATGTAACCTGCTAGCCCACGATCCTGAAACCCAATTTTCATTGCCAAACACTACCTCTGTCAAACCCCTGAGTAGACCCATATACTGCCGATAAATGCCATAGGAACTAGAGCCAATTAAGCTCTGAATATATAATTTGCCCAATCCGTAAATGCTATTGAGACTTGGTTCCTCCAATGACTATAGCAAGGAAACCACAGTCGATGCAACAAGCTCCCATAGGTAGTACTAGAAATGGCCACTACCTCGATCTCTTACTGGAAGGAATCTTGACCTTAAATCTATCGAAGAGAAATGCCTCTGCACTTTGTAGTGGGTCAGATCAAGTCACCAACACACAAACCCAAGCAACCCTCAGTCAGCTACTAGTAACTCATGCCCATACGAGGAGTCATACCAGTTAGTTACTACGAACTCATACACACATATAAGGAGTCATCACCCTCCTTTTCAAACCAAATGAAACCCTTTTCAAGGATACAATGAACTCCACAAACTCTTTCTCAGAAGACTTTGGAGTTGTTCCAATAGCTCCCATATCTCTTACTGGCAACACTTGCTATGACATAATGAGAGTAGGCTGAATGCCCAACCCAACCAAAATACTATGATCAACACTCAACTGCAATGCTATAGTCAAAACTCAACCATCAGGCCACAATCAAAGCTCAACCAGAGTACTACAATCAAAACTCGACCCAACCAAAATTGGGGAAAATAATGAAAACAACTCAACCAGACTTGAAACAAAAGAAAACCACGGGAGAAACCCATTCACGTGATTACTTCCTAAACCAAACAATAAGAGAAGGTTGATTCAAATTTCTCGAGAAAAGAAAAACCAACCCATGCCCACTGGCATAACCAACACCATTCTCCTTAAGACAAAACCTTAATCTCTAGCCCATAACCACCGGTATCACACCAAACCAACAAAAGAACTTCTAGCAAATGCTAGAGAATGGCCTAGGCAACAACCACCCAAGACCACTAGAAATTGAACAACTCAAACCAATTGTAACACCCCACACGTTTAAATGTTGAATTAAATCATTCCTTTAGGATAATACTAAGAGTACCTTACATGTTATGAAGGATGTTTTATATTTTAAATGCACGATGGTCGTATATTTTTTTTTGAAGTCAAGCAAGTTGCAAAATAAAAGTCGGAAAAGGTTATTGTAAATTTCTTTAAGGAATTCTCTTAAATTTTGGGTGAAATGTCTTTGTGGTTTTATCCTAATATATAACGAATTAGTGGGCTACCGACCTACAAAATTAAAGGTCTACGAGTCTAGTTTCTAACGCATTAAACTGTTCATTCATACGACTTCAGAATAAGGAGATATTTGCATTTTTGTAAGACTGCACAAGCAAGAACGTCAAGGTAGACCCAAGACTGCCCCTTTATCTTATTACGTTTGGTTATTGTTGTTGTGTACTGATGGTGTCAAGGTGCTGGAGGTATTGGGGAGTGTGTGTGACTCTTATTGGAGTCGCGTACGATAGTTATTGGATTGAACAACATCAAGTATGCCTTGTTATATTGCCTCGGCATCTCGTCGCTCCTTCGAGATGTTTTTGGGATATCTTCATTGGATATAGTTGTTGTTTATTATTTTTATTGGCCTAATTTTATGCTTTGGACTTGGCCGGTCACGAGTGTGGCATTAACGCCTTATCGATTGGCTTTAACTCATTCTTGCAGCCATATTGATTCGTGCACTTGTTGCTTTACCTTTGGTTGGTCAAGTTTCCTAGAGACACCTTAGGGGCTTCGGTTAAAAGGTATGTTAAGGCTTGCTTTTCACTTTTTGGCATGACCTTTAAGGCCAAAGCTTTTATAGCTTCTATAACGTCGTTATTCGACTAGTGGCCTTATTGTATTGAGCTTTGCTCCACAACATGATATAGCAACTATAGGCAACACTCTATTCCATACCTAGCAGCCTAGAAAAGTATGTTATGGTTCCATTGAGGTCACCTGTGATTACATGATATTATTGTGTTATTTTTATTGTCTTGTTATCGCCTATGAGCTTGTTTTGGCCTCTGCAGACACTGACACTGTAGGGTTTTGAAGACTATATTCTGGTCAATATTACCATGCCTTCGGGCCGGGCAGACCATACCTACGGGACGGGCAAGATATACCCGCGGGGCAACAATTACTTTATATTACCGTGCCTTTGGACTGGACAGACCATACCTACGGGATGGGCAGGCTGTACCTATGGGGTAGCACTCATATGGTACCACAGAGCCTCAGATTTGTACTGATTCACGACACATATACATTTCAATAATTCAGATCAGGTTATCACTGGGGTCCAGGTAAGGGGGCCAGTATTGGTATTTAGCGACTGTTTGAACTCACTAGGACTTATAGAGATGGTGTGATGTTTGTATCTGCCGGGCTTATGGGGGCCAGGTAGGGTCATTTTTTGCTATGTATTTAAAGGCTTTATTATTGTAGAAAGGTAAGGTATTGTACTTATGTGTTCCTTCTACCCTTTTTGCTCAGTCCTTACACTTCAGTTTCAGTTTTTAGTTAGCCTTATATGCTCGGTACATTATTTTGTACTAACGCCCCATTTCCTGGGGGCACTATATTCATGCCTGCAGGATCTGAGCGATGACCAGATAGACCTTCCGGGTAGCATAGCGGAGCTCTCAGCGAGTTGGTTGACTCCTTTCCTTCCAGGGGTCACCAGTGTATCAAAGGTTTGCCTTTTTTTGCTGTTTATAGTTTTTGGGTAGGTTGGGGCCCTGTCCCACTAAGTATTATATTCATAGAGGCTTGCAGACTTGGGTTTCATAGCTTCGATGGTGGCTATTTTTGCCTTGTATGTTCATTAGCTATAACTTGTTAGCAAATTTGGCCTTGTTGTTGTTTTGGTTGGCAGTTTAGTGGCTCATTGGCCTAGTTTACATTGTATATACATGTTTTCAGTTTTTATATAGAGATCATGGTGGCCTTGACAGCCCGCATAGCGTTTATATTTTCCTAGATATCATGGAGGCTTGACGACCCAAACAGGACGTATGTGCTACCTGTTTATTGCTTTATATGAACTGTTGGGAGTAATTGTTTTCTTTTTAGAGCTGTTGACAGGGGCCTTGCCATCCAAGGGCTGATTTTTAAGTTGAGATATACTTGTTTGTTTTCTTGATTGTGTGTGGCTGCTATGCGCCATTGGCAAATAGTTTAGCAGGGTTGGCTTTGGCCTAAGTTTTGGCATTAGGTGCCAGTTTCTCCCCCCGAGCTTGGGGTGTGACAAACTTGATATCAAAGAAACGTCAAATCCTAGGGAGTCTGCAAGCCGTGTCTAGTAGAGTCTTGTTTATAAGTGTGTTTTGCACCACATTTTATAAGCAGGAAACTACAGACATTGTTCAGGAAAGTTACTATTCTTTTGCTCAAATCAAGCTATAGAGCTGGGTCATAAAGGTTGAGTTCTTTGGCTTACCAATGTTATTATGCTTATATAGAGAAATGCCAGTGACTCGACAAACAACTGCTGGTCAGAAGATAGATCCACCCAAAGATGATGGTACCAGCAGGGTACCACCTGTCGGGGCAGTTCAGCCGGAGGTAGTAGGAAAGGCATCTTTACATTCCTCCCCTGTTCAGCTCCACATCATGAGGCCCCACCAGCTACTAGACCTCCAGCAGCACCTCCAGTAGCACCCCCATCTCCTCATATCCCTATAGATCAGGAGTTCATGAGTGCAGTCTATATGTTGGCTCAGTTAGCGGCCACTCAGCGCCAACCTATTGTGGCAGACATAGTCGGACCTTCTGAGGGGCTTGGAAGTTCGAGGGTTCGAGAGTTCCTTGCATTGAGTCCTCCTCATTATAGAGGGATAGACCACATAGAGGATCCTCATCACTTTGTAGATCAGCTTCAAAGGATATTCAGGGTTATGCATACATCACCAACTGAGTCAGTTGAGTTAGCAATATTTTGGTTGCGTGATGTAGCAGAATTGTGGCATGAGAGTTGGGAGAGATCTAGGGGGAAGGATGCACCTCCTCCCACGTGGGACACTTTCACAAAGGCCTTCATAGATCACTATTTCCCACGAGATATATGAGATGCCTGAGTAGACCAGTTTTTGAATCTTTAGCAGGGCCGTATGAGCATCTGAGAGTATGCCTTGAGATTTGATTCTTTGGCTAGATATGCACCATCATATGTTGATACGATGCATGATAAGGTACGTCGATTTGTTGGAGGGCTTGCTTCATACTACTATCATGCCCCGAGGTTACCCCCTAGACGTAACACCAGACTCGAGACCACAAGAATCCCAAGCTAACTCTTGGTCATAGCATTCTCAAGCATAACAAAAGATAAGTGGAAGCATAATATAAAAATCTAATAAGGAAACATCAATAAGGGTCTAAGAGCCACATAACATACAATATCCAAAAAGGGAACTCGAATACAAACTATGTCTGAAAGCCTCTAGTCAGAACATAAAGAGTTGTTATGATAAGACCCTAGCTAACTCGGAGTATAGAAGTAAAGCTATCATAAGGAAAAGCATAACTAGTCCTTGAACCATGAGGACTCACCACAACTGACTAAAGAGGTGGCCTGAGACTTTAGCCACGAAGCTTAGAAGGGGTACCTGAATCTGCATCATCAAAGGATGCAGCGCAATATGCGTTAGTACTATGGAATGTACTAAGTATGTGAGCAATGCATGAGTTATGACAGAATCAGTTTAAAACATGCTTGAAATAAACTTATTACATAAAGAAGGTCCATAAATAAATGACAAGGTACAAACATAAGACATGAAGGAAGGCTTAGGTTCCAAAATATAGATTTATACATAACTTCATAACTTGAAAATAAATATGTGGGAGTTTCTCTTACCAACATTAAACCATGCTGAGCTATATGGAGTTCAGTGTATTGCACCCATACTGAAAGAGTTTTCCTAACCGGCCAAGGTTAGGACTATGTCATACCAGGATCCTGTCATAATAAGCCTCAACACGGGCAACCTACGGTGGCAATGTAGTTTTGGACTTGGGTTATCTGAACCTTCGTCTCTCGGTGCTAAATACTACTCCCAAAACATAATAATAACATGAGCTCATATACATGTGGCATATCTAATGCCAAACTTGTTCATACTTATTCATGACTTGTTCATACCCCGGATCGTCATACTACTCATGAGTTTTGGTTTAGAAAATGACCCATGAGCATTGATGGAACATCGGGCGTCTTGCCTTGCATCATATTTCATATCATGAAAAAACTTGCATACTTCATGACTTGTAAAATTTGCATACCTCTAGTTCAATTTTCATAAAACATATATTTTTATAGAATAATAAGAACTAGGCATGCAACTTCGTAATTACATAAAAGCCATGATATCTAATCATGCCTACATTCTCTTGAAAACATGCAAATTCATGGGTTTATGCTAGAAATCAACTTTCATGCTTGGGCTTTTAAAATCAACAAGAGAATCATAATCAAATCATGTGTAATCAATAGAAACCATGAATTTAAACATAGAAACTGATTTCATAAATTTTCCCCAAATTTAGATCAAAACCCTAATTTCATAACTCCATAAATCCAAATTAAGACTTGGGGATTTTGGGCACAAGGGTGAACGGAACCCATTGTTAAAGACCCACATACCTTGGATGAAGATTACCCACTTCAATGGAAAAGATTTGGAGACTTGACTTGGAGCTTGGAGACTTGAGCTTGAAGAGGGATTTTCCTTTTTGAGTGAAGAATGAGGAGCTTAAGATAAACTTAGGATAATACGGGTGAAATCCCTCCTAAAAGTGGTCAAAATGATTTCACTTAATACATAATAGAGTGGGAAATGACCAAAATGCCGCTAGGAATTAATTGGAAAAAGGCTGGAAATTGGTCAACTTTCAGTGACCACGAGTCTACGACTCGTAGACTTTTCCACGACTGGTGGACTGCTAGTCATGGAAGCTGCTAGAAATTCAACCTGCAGGAGACTTTCTACGGTTCAACAGGATGACTCGTGGAAGCTTCCACGAGTCGTAGAACCTAATCGTGGAACTCAGGGAACTTGACTGACCTCTGATCAGCTTCCACGAGTCAATAGTACGACCCATAGAAACTTTTACGAGTCATGTAAGTGACTCGTAGTTGTGAGTACTGAGGTTGGTCTGCAGGACTGGGATCACGAGTCACTCCCACGACTCTTGGAACCTTCCACGACTCGTGGACTTGACCCATGGTCCCTGGAACTTGGATTTTTTTGAAGTTTTCATCTTGGATAGCTGGATACGTGTACGAGATGTTACAATATCCCCCCCTTGGGATCATTTGTCCTCGAATGAAGGCTAGACAAGGGAAACTAAGGGGAAAACAGCCCAACCAAACATCAAAACATAGAAATCAAGGGGTAATCATAAAACCAAAACTTTTCAACTTCAAAATATGATAAACTAACTTCGTAACACATGGATGCATGCTAAAATCATGAGACGAACTGATGGAGTAGAATCGGAGGGACATACTAAGGAGAAAACTAGTACCTCAAGCTGGAACTGAGTCGGAAGGAAAGAGATGAGGGTATTTGGCCTTCATGGCCTCTTACGCTTCCCAAGTAGCACTTTCAACAAACTGATTCCTCCGAAGGACTTTTACCGAAGTAACTTCTTTGTTCCGTAACCTACGAATCTGACGATCAAGAATCTCCACGGGAACCTCCTCATAAGTGAGACTATCCTTTACACCTACATATTACAAAGGAACAATCAAGCTTGGGTCGCCAACACACTTCTTCAACAAGGAAACATGGAAAACTGGGTGAACTGCTTCCAACTCCGCTGGCAACTCCAACTAATAAGCAACACTATAAACTCTCCTCGAAATCCGATTAGGACCTACAAAATGGGGACTGAGCTTTCGTTTCTTGTAAAATCTCATCACACCATTCATGGGTGACACCTTAAGGAAAACCCAATTATCAACTTCAAATTCTAACTCTCTCCTCCTCACATCCGCATAAGATTTCTATCGACTCTGAGCGGTCTTCAACCTTTCTCGAATAAGCTGAACTTTCTCCATGGTCTCATGAATAGAATCTGGACCAATCAAGGCTACCTCACCCACCTCGAACCAACCAATAGGAGATCTACACCTCCGGCCATAAAGTGCCTCATAGGGAGCCATCTGGATGCTAGAGTGAAGCTGTTGTTGTAGGCAAACTTGATAAGAGGTAAGTCATCATCCCAATTTCCTTTGAAGTCAATAACACAGGCCCTTAACACATCCTCCAAAGTCTGAATAGTACGCTCGGCCTGGCCATCCGTCTGAGGGTGAAAAGCTGTGCTAAGCTTCACCTTAGTACCAAGACCCTTCTGAAACGATCTCCAAAACTGAGATGTAAACTGAGGACCCCTATCAGAAATGATAGACAAAGGAACACCATGCAATTGGACTATCTCCCGAATGTAGAGTCCGGCATAATCATCCGATGTATCTGTAGTCTTAACAACCAAGAAATGGGATGACTTGGTCATCCGGTCGATAATCACCCAAATAGAATCATGTTGCCTTCGAGTACGAGGCAAACCCGTAATAAAGTCCATATTGATTGCTTTCCATTTCCAAGTGGGAAGGTCAATATCCTAAAGTATACCACCTGGTCTTTGATGTTCCACTTTTACCTGTTCACAGTTGGGACATTTAGCCATAAACCCGGCTATGTCCTTCTTCATACCATTCTACCAAAATACTTCCCGTAGGTCACGGTACATCTTAGTGGCACCCGGATGAATGGAGTATCTAGAACTGTGAGCCTTGGACAAAATCTGTTGTCTCAACCCATCAATATCTGGCACACATAAGAGACCCTGATAACAAAGCGCACCCTCTCCTCCTTGGGAGAAAACATTAACCCTTTGATGATGAGCTGCACCCTTAAGCTGAAGTAGAACGGGATCTTGGTCTTGCTTGGATTTCACCTCAGCCACCAAGGATGATTCATCACCATTAGTCACAATCACACCACCTTCGGCCGAGTCCACAAGGCAAACTCACAACCGAGTAAGCCTATGAACTTCTTTAACCAATTCCTTCTTTCCATATTCAATAGAAGCTACACTTCCCATGGACAACCTACTCAAAGCATCCGCTACAACATTGGCCTTACCCGGATGGTAAAGCACAATCATATCATAATCCTTAAGAAGCTCAAGCCATCTTCTTTGTCGCAAATTCAGTTCCTTTTGAGTGAACACATATTGAAGGCTCTTATGATCGGTGAAAACATCCACATGCACACCATACAAGTAGTGCCTCCAAATCTTTAAAGTAAAAACCACGGCCGCTAGCTCAAGGTCATGAGTAGGGTAGTTCTTCTCATATACCTTAAGCTGTCTCAAAGCATAAGCAATCACCTTACCCCGTTGCATCAAAATGCAACCCAAACCAATTCTGGAGGCATCATAATACACAACAAAATCATCAAGGCCCTCGGGTAGAGCCAATACTGGAGCTATAGTCAATCGAGTCTTCAATTCCTAAAAACTTTTCTCATAAGAGTCGGACCACTGAAACTTAACCTTTTTCTGAGTCAATCGGGTCAAAGGGGAAGCAAGGGAGGAAAACCCCTCCACAAATCTCCTATAGTAACCAGCAAAACCCAAGAAACTCCTAATATCATACGGAGAGGTGGGTCTAGGCCAGTTCTTTACCGCCTCAATCTTTTGAGAATCAACCCGAATACCATCTTTAGTCACAATATGACCCAGAAAGCAATAGACTGCATCCAAAATTTGCACTTGCTAAACTTAGCAAACAACTGTCTACCCTTGAGAGTTTGCAACACAACTCTCAAGTGATCCGCATGCTCCTCCTCACTCCGAGAGTAGATGAGGATATCATCAATGAAAACAATCACAAACATATCCAAATGTTGTTTGAACACACGATTCATCAAATCCATAAAATTTGCAGGAGCATTCGTTAGACCAAAAGATATAACAACAAACTCATAATGACCATACCAAGTCCTGAAGGCTATCTTCGGGATATCACATCCCCGAACCCGAAGATGATGATAATTGGATTTAAGGTCAATTTTGGAGAATAAACTAGCACCCTGAAGCTGATCGAACAAGTCACCAATCCTAGGAATGGGATACTTATTCTTGATTGTGACCTTGTTCAATTGAAGGTAATCAATACACATTCTAAGAGATCCATCCTTCTTACGAACAAACAAAACTGGGGCACCCCAAGGAGAAATACTAGGCCTGATGAAACCTTTATCAAGCAAGTCTTTCAATTGATCTTTCAACTCCTTGAGTTCTGCGGGGGCCATTCTATAGGGAGGAATAGAGATAGGATTCGTATCCAGAAGAAGATCTATCCCAAAGTCAATTTCCCTCTTAGGAGGGACTCCGAGCAAATTATCGGGGAACACTTCTAGGAATTCGTTCACAACAGGAACAGACTGAATAGTCAGGGTATTAGACTCCGTGTCTATAACCTGAACTATATGATATACAATCCTTAGAAATAATCTTCCTAGTCTTAAGATAAGATATGAAATGACCCTTCGAAGAAGAGGGACTACCTTGCCATTCTAGGACAGGTTCATTAGGAAACTTGAAACTAACCACACGGGTGCGGCATTCAACTGAGGCATAACATGCATACAACCAATCCATACCAAGAATGACATCAAAATCAGTCATCTCGAACTCTACTAAATCTGCTAAAGTGACTTTATGAAGGACTGAGATAGGGCAATCTCGATAGACTCTTTCGGCTAGGACTGACTAACCAACAGGAGTAGAAAAATGAAAGGGTTTTAAAAGCAATTCAGGACGAATCTCAAACTTACAAGCCATAAAAGGGGTTACAAAAGATAAGGAAGCACCAGTATCCAACAAGGCATACATATCAAGAGAGAAGACTTTCAACATATCGGTAACCATATCTAGAGAACTTTCCTGATCCTGGCAGGAGGACATAGCATAAAGACGGTTCTGGCGCTGACCACAAGAACTAGAAGCTGCGTCTTGCGAGGCTGGTCTACCACCTGAAGCTGCTAGAGTAGACTGAGTCCTACCACCTCCCTGCCCTTTCTTAGCTGAAGGGCAATCTTTAAGCACGTGCCCAGTCTATCCACAACCATAGCATGCACCCGTGCCCAAACGACACTCTCCCGGGTGATTCTTCCCACACTTGGTACAAATGGGGAAAGAAGGCCCCTTAGCAACACTTCACTGAGACTGGGAATAAGAACTAGATCCTCTACTACCCTGATCATGACGAGGCCTCTGGGCCTGGTTAGGAGCACTAGTAGAAGAATAAACGGATCTGGATGACTTCTTTTAGAAAGAAGAGCGATGTCCACCCCCGGACCTATGATGACCAAAACTCGATCACTCGGATCTACCCCTCTTGTTCTCCCTAGCAATCTCCTTAAGCTTATCACCCTCAAAATGATGGGCATGGGTCATGAGATGAGAGATGTTCATTTCAGTAAACAACACGGCAGACCTACACTCCTTCTTCACTATATCAGAGACACCATAGCTGAACTTGCTCATTTGATTATGCGGGTCTGCTACCATGGAGGGAGCATACCTAGACAACTGAGTGAACTTCAAACTATACTCTTGCACCGATATTGAACCTTGTCTCAAGTTCAAAAATTCCTCCACCTTCGCTTGCCTGAACTCACAGGGAAAGAACCTATCAAGAAAGGCTCTCTCAAGACACTCCCAAATCGTCCGGATCGCATCCCTCACCCTAGCCTCCTTCCATTGCGTGAACCAAATATGGGCCACATCCTTGAGTTGGTAGGATGCAAGCTCAACATAATCAACACCCGCTACTTGCATAACCTCAAAGATCTTCTTCACTTCATCAATAAAGTTAAGCGGGTCCTCACTCAATTTTGAACCCTAAAACTCTGGCGGGTTCATACGAATAAAGTCACAAACTCGGGCTGCTACCCCACCTTGAGGATGAGCAGGGGCATGAGCCTGTTGATTTTCCAAAGTCTGAGCTAGTAGGTGAATAGAATTCCTAAACTCATCATTCGTGACATTGGGAACCAGAACTTGAGGAGCGGCATTTCGAGCGGCTCGGGGAGGCATAACACGTCGAGGAGGCATAATCTGAAATGCATAAGATAAGTATTAGAGGAATATTAGACTTAAGCTCTATCGCACGATGTGATCATGAAAGAAGTGAAGTTTTTCTAAGACATCTCATAGCTTCCCTCTCATATGTCTGGTGCGCTTCACACACATGAAAAAAACTCTACTCGATGCAGCTTTCAGACATCCTAGGACCCTTGAACTTGAGGCTCTGAAACCAAGTTTTTCATGCCTCAAGGTTACCTCCTAGATGTAACACGGGACTCGGGACCACAAGGATACCAAGCTAACCCTTGGTCATAGCATTCTCAAGCATAACAAAAGATAAGCAGAAGCATAATACGGAAATCCAATAAGGAAACATCAATAAGGGTCTAAGAGCCACATAACATACAATATCCAAAAAGGGAACTCAAATACAAACTATGTTTGAAAGGCTCTAGTCATAACATAAAGAATTGCTAGGATAAGACCCTAGCTAACTCGGAGTATAGAAGTAAAGCTATCATAAGGAAAAGCATAACTAGTCCTCGAACCCTGAGGACTCACCAAAGCTGACTAAGAAGGTGGCCTGAGACTCTAGCCACGAAGCTGAGAAGGGGTACCTGAATCTGCATCATCAAAGGATACAACGCAATATGCGTTAGTACTATGGAATGTACTAAGTATGTGAGCAATGCATGAGTTATGACAAAATCAGTTTAAAACATGCTTGAGATAAACTTATTACATAAAGAAGGACCATAAATAAATGACGAGGTACAAACATAATACATGAAGGAAGGCTTAGGTTCAAAAATATAGATTTATACATAACTTCATAACTTGAAAATAAACATGTGGGAGTTTCTCTTAACCGACATTAAACCATGCTGAGCTACATGGAGTTCAGTGTCTTGAACCCACACTGAAAGAGTTGTCCTAACCGGCCAAGGTTAGAACCATGTCATACCAGGATCCTGTCATAATAAGCCTCAACACGGGCAACCTACAATGGCAACGTAGTTTTGGACTTGAGTTATCTGAACCCTCGTCTCTCGGTGCTAAATACTACTCCCAAAATATAATAATAACATGAGCTCATATACATGTGGCATATCTAATGCCAAACTTGTTCATACTTATTCATGACTTGTTCATACCCCGGATCGTCATACTACTCATGAGTTTTGGTTTAGAAAATGACCCATGAGCATTGATGGAACATCGGGCGTCTTGCCTTGCATCATATTTCATATCATGGAAAAACTTGCATACTTCATGACTTGTAAAATTTGCATAGCTCTAGTTCAATTTTCATAAAACATATATTTTCATAGAATCATAAGAACTAGGCATGTAACTTCGTAATTACATAAAGGCCATGATATCTAATAACACCTACATTCTCTTGAAAACATGCAAATTCATGAGTTTATGCTAGAAATCAACTTTTATGCTTGGGCTTTTAAAATCAACAAGATAATCATAATCAAATCATGTGTAATTAATAGAAACCATGAATTTAAACATAGAAACTGATTTCATAAATTTTTCCCAAATTCAGATCAAAACCCTAATTTCATAACTCCATAAATCCAAATTAAGACTTGGGGATTTGGGGCACAAGGGTGAAAGGAACCCATTGTTAAAGACCCACATACCTTGGATGAAGATTACCCACTTCAATGGAAAAGATTTGGAGACTTGACTTAGAGCTTAGAGGCTTGAGCTTGAAGAGGAATTTTCCTTTTTGAGTGAAGAATGAGGAGCTTAAGATAGACTTAGGATTATATGAGTGAAAACCCTCCTAAAAGTGGTCAAAACAACTTCACTTAATACATAATAGGGTGAGAAATGACCAAAATACCCCTAGGATTTAATTGGAAAAAGGCTAGAAATTAGTCAACTTTCAGTGACCACGAGTGGTGTCTATGACTCATAGACTTTTCCACGACTCAGGGACTGCTAGTCGTGGAAGTTGCAAAAAATTCAACCTGCAGGAGACTTTCTATAGTTCAACAGGATGACTCGTGGAAGCTTCCACGAGTCGTAGAACCTAATCATGGAACTCAGGGAACTTGACTGACCTTTGATCAACTTCCATGAGTCAACAGTACAACCCGTAGAAACTTCTATGAGTCATAGAAGTGACTCGTGGTTGTCAGTACTGAGGTTGGTCTGCAGGACTGGGATCACGAGTCACTCCCACGACTTGTGAAACCTTTCACGACTCGTGGACTTGACCCGTGGTCCCTTGAACTTGGATTTTTTTGAAGTTTTCATCTTGGATAGCTGGATACGTGTACGGGGTGTTACAACTACACTGAGGTTTGTACCTTAGCAGCATATAATGATGAGTTAGATATCTCGCAGATTCAGACTGTGGCCCAGGATGTAGAGAGGATCCGACATCAACAGTATACGATTGAGGGGGTCAATAGAGAGCACCAGAAGAGGGCTAGGACTATGGGGTTTCATACAGAGGCTCAGGGTGGCTCCATACCTCGATATTCAAGAAGACCGCCTAGGCCCCCACCACACCAGTCCCAGGTTAGCAGGTTGGATCACTAAGGGCGGTAAGGTCCAGGGGAAAGTTCACAAGCATTAAGCTCGCAATAGTACAGGGTCCCAGAGCAGTCTAGACCAGTTTTGCCACATTATGAAACTTACGATAGAGCACATACAAGGAGATGCCTTCAGGTCTCTACAGCATGCTATTCTTGTGGTCGAGAGGGTTATGTACAGAGATACTATCCATTGAGGGACCAGGAGAGTTCAGGATAGAGGGCAGGGTCAATCGCAGGGTCATCTTCCTCAGTACATCCTGCAGAGCATAGGCCCCATACTTTAACAGGTAGAGGTCGAGGCCGAGGGAGAGCATCTAGATATGGCAGTGGCTAGAATCGTGCCTATGCACTGACAGGTCGTTAGGATTAGAGTCATCGCCAGATGTTATGATAGATACATTGAGTGTTTGCTCACACCTTGTTTATTCTTTGATAGATCCAGGCTACATATTATCGTATGTTACCCCATTTATTACTGGGAAGTTGTGTATAGTACTAGAGTTACTGCAGCGACCTTTTGTTGTGTCTACCCCTGTTGGAGACTCTATTATTTCTCAAAGGATTTATCAAGGTTTTATGGTAGAGATAGTTGGTCATTAAACCTTTGCAGACCTGATAGAGTTAGACATGCTTGACTTTGATATTATTATGGGCATGGACTTGCTGGCATCTTGTTATGCTAATGTCGACTACTGGGCAAAAATTGTTAGATTCCACTTTTCAGGGGAAGTAGCCCCGGAGAGGAATGGTAATGCAGCATCCCTAAAAGGCAGGTTTATTTCCTATCTTCAGGCAAAGAAATTGATCGCAAAAGGCTGTATTTATCATATTGTCCGAGTTCAAGCTATTAATGTTGAACCACCTACTGTTCAGTCTATTCTAGTTGTTAATGAGTTCAAGATGAGCTTCCTGGTATTCCCCCAGAGCGTTGAGATCGACTTTGCTATTGATATGCCATTAAGTATTCAGCCGAGTTCGATTCCTCCTTACAGGATGGCTCCAGCTGAGCTAAAAGAGTTAAAGGAGCAATTGAAGGACTTGCTTGATAAAGGCTTTATCAGGCCAAGTGCTTCACCTTGAGGTACGCCACTATTGTTTATAAAAAAGAAATATGGCTCACTAAGAATGTGTATAGATTATCGGCAACTGAACGAGGTAACTATTAAGAATAAATACCTGCTGCCAATGATTGATGACTTATTTAACTAGCTATAAGGTGCAAAATATTTCTCAAATATTGATTTACGTTCAGGGTACTATCAGGTACGAGTTCGAGAAAGTGATATTTCAAAGACAACCTTTAGGACAAGATATGGCCATTTTATGTTTCTTGTGATGTCTTTCGGGTTGACGAAAGCCCCAACAGTATTTATGGACCTGATGAATAGTATATTTAGGATATTTTTAGACTTGTTTGTCATCGTGTTTATTAATGATATTTTTGTATATTTGTGATCTGAGGCTCAGCATAGAGACAATCTTTGTACAGTGCTTCAGGTACTTCGAGATTAGATATTGTATGCTAAGCTTTCAAAGTGTGAGTTCTGGTTGCATTCAGTGGCCTTATTAGGGCATATTGTATCAGATGCTGGTTTTCAAGTTGATTCACAAAAGATTGAGGCCATGAAGACTTGGCCTAGGCCCATGACTGTCACGCTTCGAGGCTACCCCTTAGACATAACATGGGACCTGGGGCCACAAGTGCCCCAAGCTAACCCTTGGTCATAGCATAACTCAGGTATATCACATTAACATAGCGAAAACATAATAAGAACTAGATAACTCAATCCATAAGATAAGATCAAAAGAACATGATTCGAAGATGACCCGAATACTATCTATGTCTGAAAGCCTTTATATATGACATAAGGAGTTGCTAGGACAAGACCCTAGCTAACTCAGGTGCGAGAGTAAATAATCAAAAACAACTAGAGTCATAACTAGCCCTCGAACAATGAGGACTCACCAACACTGATTAGATACGGCCTGTGGACTCTAAACACGTGCCTGAGGGAGGGAACCTGAATCTACATCATCAAGAGGATGCAACGCAAATATACATCAGTACTATAGGATGTACCGAGTATGTGAGATATGCATGATCATGATAAAATATACTTAAAACATGCTTAAAATAAACTTGTTCATAAAAGAAATAGTATGAGAGAGTATCAATATATAAGACATGAAACATGAAGTAGAGTTAAGATTCGAAGTGTAATATCATATAACTTCATAGCTTGAAAATAATCATGTGGGAGTTTCTCTTAATTGACATAAACTATGTTGAGCTACATGGAGTCCAGTGTCATGCACCCACACTGAAAAAGGTTGTCCTAACTGGCCAAGGTTAGAACCATGTCATAAGGATCCTGTCATGGGCCACAGAGGGCAACCTACGGTGGCAACGTAGTTCTGGATTTGGATCATCTAGAACCCTCATCGCTCAGTGCTAAATACTACTCCCAAAATATATAACATGAGTCTCACATACATGTGACATATCTAGATGTCAAGCTTGTTCATAAACATGTTCATATCTCGGATCTTCATACTACTCACGAACCTTGATTTAGAAAATGATCCATGAACATTGATGGCACATCGGGTGTCTTGTCTTGCATAATAATTCATAACTTGAAAACTTTCATGACTCTAGTTCAATTTTCATAATAGCATAGATTTTCATAGAACATAACAACTAGGCATGCACTTGCTTGTAAATTCATAAGAATACATGTTATCAAATGCCCAATTTTCTTAAATCAATTCATGCATGTAGGATTTGCCATAATTAACCTTCAATTCATGAAATAAGAGTTCTCATGTAAAAACCCATGCAAAATCATGCAATTTAATAGAATTTTATAATAAAATCATAAGAAGGCAATTTATAGCAAACCCCATAAGAATTGGGCAAGAACCCTAATTTTATAATTCATGAAATTAAAATAGAAATTTGGGGTTTTGTGCACAAGGGTGAAAGAAACCCATTGTTGAATTCCCACATACCTTGATTGAAGTCAACCCACTTGAAATTGGAAAGATTAGGAAACTTGAACTTGGAGCTTGAGACCTTGAGTTTCAGAGTGTTATTTTCCTTGTTGGGAGATGAATGAGGTAATGAGAAGGGACTTGGGCTAATAGGCTAAGAAATCATGCTAAAAATGGTCAAAACAACCTCACTTAGGAGTTAAAAGGGTGGGTAATGGCTGAAATACCCTTGGGACTTAATTAAGAAAAAACTATTTTAAAACTCGGCTTCAGATTCCACGGGTCCCATCCACGAACCGTAGAACTAACCAATGCTTGTGGACTAGAGTCATGGTTCCGGGGCCAAAATTCCAGGCTGCAGATCATCTTTCACGAATCAACAGGACGACCCATAGAAACATCTATGAGTCGTCGAACTAATTTGTGGTTCTAGAAGAAATGGCCACTCTCTGTCTGATTTTCACGGGTTGGTACCACGATCTGTGGAAACATACACAAACCGTGAAACTGACCCGTGGTCCTCAGACCTGAGGGTGGTCTGCAGGACTGGAATCACGAGTCCTTTCCATGACTCATGGAACTTTCCACGGCTCGTGGACATGACCCGTGGTCCTTGGAAGTTCAAAATTCTGCAAGTTCTGAGTTTAAAAGCTGAATTGAATTCCAGGGTGTTACAATATCTCCCCCTTGGGATCATTCATCCTCGAATGAAGATTAAACAAGGTAAAATTGAAGAGGAAACAACCCAACCATCAACAAAACATGGAAATCAAGGAATAAACATGAAAACTAAACTTTCCAACTTAGAACATGATTGAATCAACTTCGAAAACATGAATACATGCTAGGATCATGAGCGAAACCGATGGAATAGGATTGGAGGAACATACTAAGGAGGAACTATTACCTCAGCTGAAATGGAATCGGAAGGAAAGAGATGAGGGTACTTGGCTTTCATGGCTGATTCTGCTTCCCAAGTAGCTCCCTCAACTAGTTGATTCCTCCAAAGGACTTTTACCAAAGTGACTTCTTTGTTTCTCAACCTCCAAATCTGACGATCAAGGATCTCTACGGGAACCTCCTCATAGGTGAGACTACCCTTCACACCTACATCCTCCAAAGGAACAATCAAGTTTGGATCACCAATACACTTCTTCAACAAGGAAACATGGAAAACCAGATGAACCGCTTCTAATTCTGTTGGCAAATCCAACTCATAAGCAATGCTACCAACTCTCCTCAGAATCTGATAAAGACCTACAAAATAGGGACTAAGCTTTCCTTTCTTGCCAAAACTCATCACACCCTTCATGGGTGACACCTTCAGAAAAACCCAATCATCCACTTCAAATTCTAACTTTCTCCTCCTCACATTTGCATATGATTTCTGTTGACTCTGAGCGGTCTTCAACCTCTCCCTAATAAGATAAACCTTCTCCATAGTCTCATGAACCGAATCTGGGACAATCAAAGTTGCCTCACCTACCTCAAACCAACCAATATGAGATCTACATCTCCGACCATAAAGGGCCTCATAAGGAGCCATCTGGATGCTAGAGTGAAAGTTGTTGTTGTAGGCAAACTCGATAAGAGGTAAGTGATTATACCAATTACCTTTGAAGTGAATCACACAATCCCTCAACATATCCTCCAAAGTCTGAATAGTACGCTCTGCCTGTCCATCTGTCTGAGGGTGAAAAGTTGTGCTAAGCTTGACCTGAGTACCAAGAACTCTCTGAAATGATCTCCAAAATTGAGAAGTAAACTTAGTAACCCTATCTGAAATGATAGACAAAGGAACACCATGCAATCTAACTATCTTCCAGATGTAAAGTATGGCATAATCATTCGCTAAATCCATAGTCTTAATAGCCAAGAAGTGGGATGATTTAGTCATCTGGTCGACAATCACCCAAATCAAATCATGTTGACTTCGAGTATGAGGCAAGCCTGTAATGAAGTACATATTGATCGCTTCCCACTTCTAAGTAGGAAGGTCAATACCCTGAGTCATGCCACCTGGTTGCTGATGCTCTACCTTTACTTGTTGACAGTTGGGACACTTAGCCACAAAACCAGCTATGTCCCTCTTCATACCATTCCACCAATAGAATTCCTGTAGATCACAGTACATCTTGGTGGCACCAGGGTGAATAGAATATTTGGAACTATGAGCCTCACGCAGAATCTATTGTCTCAACCCATCTACATCCGGCACACATAATCGACCCTGACAACGAAGCACACCATCTCCCCCTTGGGAGAAAACTCAACCCTTTGCTAATAGACTGCACCCTTAAGCTGAAGCAATATAGGATCACTGTCTTGCTTTGCCTTTTCTTCAGCTACCAAGGATGATTCAGAACCATTCTGAACAATAACACCACCTTCTATCGAGTCCATAAGGCAAACTCCCAACTGAGCTAGCCTATGAACTTGCTTAACCAATTCCTTCCTCCCTCCTTTGACTAAAGACACACTACCCATCGATAATCTACTAAGTGCATCCGCCACAACATTGGCCTTACCCAGATGGTAAAACACACTCATGTTATAATGCTTAAGAAGCTCAAGCCATCTTCTTTGTCGTAGATTCAATTCCTTCTGGGTGAACACATACTGAAGACTCTTATGATCGGTGAATACATCCACATGCACCCCATACAAGTAATGTCTCCAAATTTTCAAAGCAAAGACCACGGCTACTAACTCAAGATCATGAGTAGGGTAGTTCTTCTCATGAGTCTTAAGCTGTCACAAAGCATAAGCAATCACTTTACCACGCTGCATCAAAACATAACCCAAACCTATTCTAGAAGCATCACAATACAAAACAAAATCATATAGGCCCTCGGGTAGAGCCAGTACTAGAGCTGTGGTCAATCTAGTCTTCAATTCCTGAAAGTTCTTCTCACAAAGGTTGGACCACTAAAATTTTACCTTCTTCTAAGTCAATCGAGTCAAAGGGGCAGCAATGGAAGAAAATCCTTCCACAAATCTCCTATAGAAACATGCCAAACCCAAAAAACTCCTAATATCAGACGGAGAAGTGGGTCTAGGCCAGTTCTTTACTACCTCAATCTTTTGAGAATCAACTCGAATACCATCTTTAGTCACAATGTGGCCTAGAAAAACAACAGACTGCATCCATAACTCACACTTGCTAAACTTAGCAAATAATTGTTGGTCCTTGAGAGTTTACAACACAACTCTCAAATAGTCTGCATGCTCCTCCTCACTCTGAGAATAGATAAGAATATCATCAATGAAAACAATCACAAACATATCCAGATACTTCTTAAACACACGGGTCATTAAATCCATCAAAGCTGTAGGAGCATTCGTTAGACCAAAAGACATCACAATAAATTCACAATAATTGTATTGAGTCCTGAAGGTTGTCTTCGGGATATCACACTCTCTAACACGAAGCTGATGATAACTGGATCTAAGGTCAATCTTGGAGAAGAAGCTAGCACCCTGAAGCTTATCGAACAAGTCATCAATCCTAGAAATAAGAAACTTATTCTTTATTGTGACCTTGTTCAACTGATGGTAGTCAATACACATTCTGAGGGAACCATCTTTCTTTCGCACGAATAAGATTAGAGCACCCCATGGGGAAATTCTAGGCCTGATGAAACCCTTATAAAGAAGATCCTTCAACTGATGATTTAACTCTTTAAGTTCTGCAGGAGCCATTCTATAGGGAGGAGTAGAGATAGGATTTGTATCTGGAAGGAGATCTATCCCAAAGTCGATTTCTCATTCAGGAGGAAATCTGGGAAAATCTTCAGGAAACACTTCTTGGAACTCCTTCACAATGGGAACAAACTGAAGGGATGTGGTTTTGGAATCTGTTTCCATAACCCATATTATGTGATAAACATAACCCTTTGAAATCATCTTTCTAGCCTTAAGGTAAGATATGAAGTGACCCTTCGAGGACGGGGGGCTACCTTGCCATTCTAAGATAGGTTCATTTGGAAACTTGAAACTGGCAACCCGAGTACGATAATCAACCGAAGCATAACAAGCATGCAACCAATCCATACCAAGAATAACATTAAAATCATTCATCTCTAACTCTACTAAATCCGCTGAAGTGACTCTATGAAGGACTGAGACAGGGCAATTTTGGTAGATTCTTTTGGCTAAGATGACTCACCAACAGGAGTAGAAACACAAAAGGGTTCTAAAAGAAATTCAGGATAAACTTTGAATTTGCATGCTATATAAGGAGTCACAAAAGATAAGGAGGCATAGGGGTCCAACAAAGTATACACATTGAAAGAGAAGACTTTGAAAATACCAGTAACAACATCTGGGGAACCCTCCTGGTCCTGACGAGAGGACATAGCATAAAGGCAGTTCTGGCGCTAACCACCAGAACTAGAAGTTGTGCCCTGCTAGGCTGGTCGACCTTCTGGGGCTGCTGGATAAGACTGAGTCCTACCACCTCCCTGCCCCTTCTTAGCTGAAAGGAAATCACTAATCATGTGTCCAGCCTGTCCACACCCAAAGTATGCACCAGTGCCTAAACAACACTCTCCCAGGTGATTCTTCCCACACTTGCTGCAAATAGGATGGGAAGATCCCTTAGCAACACTTCCCTGAGACTGTGAATAGGAACCAAATCCTCTACCAATCTAATCATGGTGGGGTCTCAGGGTCTGGGTAGAAGCACTAGCAGAAGAATGAACGGGTCCTGATGAATTCTTGTGGAATGAGAAGCGATGTCCGCCACCGGACTTTTGATGGCTAAAACGTGAACCCTCGGATCTAGCCCTCTTGTTCTACCTAGCCATCTTCCTAAGCCTGTCTCCCTCGATCTGGTGAGCATGGGAAATGAGTGTGGAAATGTTCATATCACTCAACAACATAGCGGACCTACACTCCTTCTTCACCAAATCTGAAACCCCATAGATAAACTTGCTCATCCGATCATGCGGGTCCGTTACGATAGAGGGGGCATACCTAGACAACTAAGTGAACTTCAAACTGTACTCCTGAATAGTCATAGATCCATACCTCAAGTTCACAAACTCCTTAGCCTTCACTTGCCTCAACTCTCGGGGAAAGAACCGGTCAAGGAAAGCCCTCTTGAAATACTCCTAAGTCATAGGGACCACATCCCTAGCTCTAGCTTCCTTCCATTACATGAACCAGATATGGGCTACATCCTTGAGTTGATAGGACGCGAGCTCCACACAATCAACACTACCTACTTGAATAACATCAAATATTTTCTTCACTTCATCAATAAAATTTAGCAGATCCTCATTCACTTTCGAACCCCAGAACTCTGATGGGTTCATACGGACAAAATTGCAAACTCGGGCTGCTACCCTACCTTGAGGGTGGATGGGGATCGGAGTTGGCTAGTTGTCCTGAGCGGCCAAGGTCTGGGATAGCAAATGGATGGCGCTCCTGAACTTCTCATTCATGACCTCGAGGGCTGGAACTCGAGGGACATCATTCTGAGCGGCTCGGTGAGGCATCACATGTCGAGGCATAATCTGAAATGTATAATGAAAGGATTAGAGGGGTATTAGAGTTAAGCTCTATCGCACGATATGATCATGAAAGAAGTGAAGTTTTATAAGACACCTCGAAGCTTCCCTCTTATATGTGTGGTGCGTTTCACACAAATGAAAGAGACTCTACTCGATGCGGCTTTCAGACATCCTAGGACTCTTGAACCTGAGGCTCTGATTAAGGGTGTGCAAAAACCGGTTTAACCGATAAACCGAACCGATAAAAATATTATTGGTTTATTGGTATTGGGTTATTAGGTTAACGATTTTTAAACGGTTTTGTAAAATTTTTTATTGGGCTATCGGTTCGGTGTTGGTTTTAAGGTTTTAGTTAATGGTTAAACCGATAACCCAATAAGATTATATTTAGATTATATTTTTATTCATAATTGTATAATAGTAACTTTAGATTTTAAATATATACCCTATTATTTTTTGCATTTTATAGTTGTTGTCTTAGTGTTGTTTTCTTTCTAAAGTCATTGGTTTGATAGCATTCTACCTATCAGTGTTGCTATTTTTTTTTGAGAAATTGCTACCGTTGCTACTGTATTCAAGTTTTCTACTTAATAAGAAAGAACATAAGTTTATTTTAGTAATAACGTATTTGAATTTGCTTATGCTTGTAATTTGTATAGATGTTTATGCATGAAAGTAGTCTATATATGAAGAAGAAAATAAGAGAAATCAAACATATTATAGGAGCATTTTCTTATCGGTTAAACCGATAACCGAACCGTTAAGGACAAAAAACCGATTAACCAAAAACCGATAACGAATATCTTATTGGTTTGGTTATAGGTTTTGCATGTTTACAAATCGATAACCGATAAACCAAACCGATAATATACAAAACCGAACCGAACCGACCGATGCACACCCCTAGCTCTGATACCAAGTTTGTCATGCCCCGAGGCTACCCCCTAGATATAACACGGGACCTGGGTCCACAAGTGCCCTAAGCTAACCTTTGGTCATAGCATAACTCAGGTATATCACTTTAACATAGAGGAAGCATAATAAGAACTAGATAACTCATTCCATAGATAAGATCAAAAGAACATGATTCGAAGAAGACCCGAATACTATCTATGTCTGAAAGCCTCTGTACATGACATAAGGAGTTGCTAGGACAAGACCATAGCTAACTCAGGTGCGAGAGTAAATAATCAAAAACAACTAGAGTCATAACTAGCCCTCGAACAATGAGGACTCACTAAAACTGATTGGATACGGCCTGCGGTCTCTAGCCACGTGCCTGAGGGAGGAAACCTGAATCTACATCATCAAGAGGATACAACGCAAATATTCATCAGTACTATAGGATGTACTGAGTATGTGAGATATGCATGATCATGATAAAATATACTTAAAACATGCTTAAAATGAACTTTTTCATAAAAGAAATAGTATTAGAGAGTATCATGATATAAGATATGAAACATGAAGTAGAGTTAAGATTCGAAGTGTAATACCATATAACTTCATAGATTGAAAATTATCATGTGGGAATTTCTCTTAACCGACATAAACCATGTTAAGCTACATGGAGTCCAGTGTCATGCACCCACACTGAAAAAGGTTGTCCTAACCAGCCAAGGTTAGAACCATGTCATAAGGATCCTGTCATGGGCCACAGAGGGCAACCTACGGTGTCAACGTAGTTCTGGATTTGGGTCATCTAGAACCCTCATCGCTCGGTGCTAAATACTACTACCAAAACATATAACATGAGGCTCACATACATGTGACATATCTAGATGTCAAGCTTGTTCATTAATATGTTCATACCCCGAATCTTCATACTACTCATGAACCTCGATTTAGAAAATAATCCATGAGCATTAATGGCACATCGGGTGTCTTGTCTTGCATAATAATTCATAACTTGAAAACTTGCATGACTCTAGTTCAATTTTCATAATAGCATAGATTTTCATAGAACATAACAACTAGGCATGCACTTGCTTGGAAATTCATGAGAATACATGCTATCAAATGCCCAATTTTCTTAAATCAATTCATGCATGTAGGATTTCCCATAATTAACCTTCAATTCATGAAATAAGAGTTCTCATGTAAAAACCCACATGCAATTTAATAGAATTTCATAATAAACTCATGAGAAGGCAATTTATAGCAAACTCCATAAGAATTGGGTAAGAACCCTAATTTGATAGTTCATGAAATCAAAATAGAAATTAGGGGTTTTGGACACAAGGGTGAAAGAAACCCATTGTTGAATTCCCACATACCTTGATTGAAGTCAACCCACTTAAAATTGGAAAGATTAGGAGACTTGAACTTGGAGCTTGAGACCTTGAGCTTGAGAGAGTTCTTTTCCTTTTTTGGAGATGAATAAGGTAATGAGAAGGGACTTAGGCTAATAGGTTTAGAAATCATGCTAAAAATGGTCAAAATGACCTCACTTAGGAGTTAAAAGGGTGGGTAATGGCTGAAATACCCCTGGGACTTAATTAAGAAAAAGTTATTTTACAACTCGGCTTCAGGTTTCACGGGTCCCTTCCATGGACCGTAGAACTAACCACGGCTCATGGACTAGAGTCGTGGTTCCTGGGCCAAAATTTCAGGCTGCGGATCATCTTTCACGAAATAACAGGACAACTCGTATAAACTTCTACGAGTTATGGAACCAATCCATGGTTCCAGGGGAAATGGCCACTCTATGTCTGATTTCCACGGGTTGGTACCACGATCTGTGGAAACATCCACGAATAGTGAAACTGACCCGTGGTCCTCAGACTGAGGGTGGTCTGTAGGACTGGAATCATGAGTCCTTTCTATGACTCATGGAAGCTCGTGGACTTGACCCGTGGTCCCTGGAAGTTAAAAATTTTGCAAGTTCTGAGTTTTAAAGCTGATTTGAACTTCGGGGTTTTACAACAACCCCGACAGAATTTCATAGCTTTTTGGGGTTAGCATGGTATTATAGAAGGTTCGTGGAAGGATTCTCTTCACTTTTAGCACCCTTGATGAAGATGACTCAAAAGGCAGCTAAGTTTCAGTGGACCGCAGCCTGCGAGCAGAGTTTCCAGGAGCTGAAAGATAGATTGACTTCAACACCAGTTCTGACCTTACCAGAGGGTCCAGAGGACTATGTGATGTATTGTGATACTTCAGGCATGGTTTTTTTTGTGTTCTGATGCAACAAGGAAAGGTAATTGCTTATGCCTCTAGACAGTTGAAGAAGCATGAGAAGAACTATCTGACCCATGATATTGAGTTGGCTGCAGTTATTCATGCCCTAAAGATTTGGAGGCATTACTTGTATAGAGTTCATGTTGATATTTATACAGGCCATAAAAGCCTCCAGTATATTCTTAGACATAAAGAGTTGAATCTGCGACAGCGCCGATGGCTTGAATTGCTGAAAAACTATGATGTGGATATCTTATATCATTCAGGGAAAGCCAATGTAGTAGTAGATGCCCTCAGTCATAAGTTTATGGGAAGTCTATCGTATTTGGGATCTGAGAAGCGATAGATATCTCGAGAGCTCTATTAGCTAGCTAGTTTGGGAGTTAGATTATTAAACTCCCATGATTCTGGGGTTACAGTTTAGGACACAATCGTATAATCTCTAGTTATGAAGGTAAAGGCATGACAGCACGAGGATCCTAACTTAGAGTAGCTTAGAGGCAAGGCTCAGTAGCAAGAGTCTTTAGCTGTTGATATAGCAGGAGATAGAGTCCTTAGATATAGAGATCAGCAAAGTGTTCCAGATATTGCGGGGCTTTGACATCAGATTATGGAAGAGGCACACCATTCTCGCTACTCTATTCACCCCGGATCCACAAAGATGTATCATGATATTAAGGAGATTTATTGGTGGCTGGGAATGTAGAGGGACATAGCTGAGTTTGTGGAACAGTGCCCCAATTGTCAGCAGGTAAAGGTAGAGCATCAGAATCCCAGTGGGCTAACTAAGGAGATAGCTATTCCATTATGAAAGTGGGAGGCAATAAATATGAATTTTGTCATAGGTTTACCTCGCTCACGATGAAAGTTTAATTTTATTTGGGTGATTGTCAATAGGCTGACAAAATCAGCCCATTTCTTGCCTGTCAGGACCACATTCTCGGCTAAAGACTATGCGGGGTTATATATTAGGGAAATAGTCAGACTACATGGTGTCCCATTATCAATTATTTCAGATCGAGGGGCTCAGTTTACAGCACATTTCTGGATATCCTTCTATAAAGGTCTGGGTACTCAGGTTAATCATAGTACAACTTTTCATCCTCAGATTGATGGACAAGCCGAATGTATGATCCAGGCACTTAAGGATATGTTACGGGCGTGTGTGCTAGATTTCAGGGGGAACTGGGATGGTCACTTGTTGCTTATTGAGTTTTCTTATAATAACAGTTATCACTCCAGCATTAGTATGGCACCATATGAGGCTTTATATGGGCGGAAATATCGACCCCCCTTGGTTGGTTTGAGGTTGGAGAGTCGGGGTTACTTGGACCTGATGTAGTGCAGCAGGCTGTGGAAAAGGTTAAGATGATTAGGGAGCAATTGCTGACAGCTCACAGCTGCCAAAAATCATATTTTGATGTTAGGCGACGAGACCTAGAGTTCAATGTTGATGACTGGGTCTTTTTGAAAATTCTCCTATGAAAGGCTTTATGCGATTCGGCAGGAAGGGCAAGCGGAGCCCTCGATATATTAGGCTTTACCGTATCTTGAAACGGATAGGAAGAGTTTCTTAGCAGCTAGACTTGCCACCATAATTAGAAGCAGTGCACCCAATCTTTCATGTTTCTATGTTACAAAAGTGTATCGGAGATCCAACATATATAATGCCAACAACAGATGTTGAGATTTCAAAGGAACTGTCTTATGAAGAAGTGCATGTTTCCATAATAGACCGCCAGATTAGAAGATTGCATAATAAGGATATAGCTTCAGTGAAAGTATTATGGCGGAACCATAATATCGAGGAGATGACGTGGGAAGTCGGAGAGGACATGAAGACCCGATATTCCCACTTGTTCACCCCTTCAGATGATGTTAAGAACCAACAGAAAATAGACCCATATTTGAGTACTTGAGGTACGTTAATTTTACATTATGTGTTCCTGTGTTGTTCCCAGTGATGCCATGCCCATTATTATCATTCGTGGACGAATGTCCCTATAGGGGAGAGGATGTAACACCCCACACGTTTAAATGTTGAATTAAATTATGCCTTTGGGATAATACTAAGAGTACCTTACATGTTATGAAGGATGTTTTATGAGGTATTTTAAATGCACGAAGGTCGTATGTTATGTTTTGAAGTCAAGCAAGTTGCAAAATAAAAGTCGAAAAAGGTTATTGTAAATTCCTTTAAGGAATTCTCTTAAAAATCGGGTGAAATATCTTTTTGGTTTTCTACTAATCTATAATGAATTAGTGGGCCCCCAACCTACTAAATTAAAGGTTGACGAGTCTAGTTTTTAATACATCAAACAGTTTATTCATATGACTTCGGAATAGGGAGATATTCGCATTTTCGTAAGACTGTGCAAGCAAGCACATCAAGGTGGGCCCAAGTCGGTGTAATGGATATATATTCAGATTTTAGCCTTGAAAATTCATTTTCTCTCCAAATTATTTCTTCCAAGCTCTGAGAAACAGTTGAAGCTCTACTTAGACCAAAATACTCCCTAAAGTTTGTCAACTAGAGCTTATGGGCTTCACAAAAGTTGTTCTACACGTTAAGCTCATCGTCTTGACGTAGTTTTCTCCGTGTTTTGTGTGGTGCTTTTATTTTGGGGTGTGGAAAGCGAGATTTCTAGGGTATTATTGATATTAGGCAGTAGCTACGGAGTTTTATTGGTAAGGTAAGGATCCCGTACACTTATCTATTTGTTAAAACAAGGTTCTAAGATTCAAGTTATGAAAAGTCGTACTTGCCGATGACTTGTAGTAATTTCTTGTTGGTTTTTGCTTCGTTTGTTGTTACTGCAAGGAGGCAGGTCGTTTAGCATTGGAACTCAGTTAATTTTTTCAAGGAAATATTCCCCCTATGACCCTCCTTCATAATTACATGTTCTAGTATCGTTTTTACGGCTTTCCGGCCACAAAGTGGTGTTTTGGAAACCATGGCTTTGGACAGCCCCTTTATCTTATTACGTTTGGTTATTGTTGTTGTGTACTGATGGTGTTAAGGTGCTGGATGTATTGGGGAGTGTGTGTGACTCTTATTGGATTCGCGTACGATAGTTATTGGATTGAACAACATCAAGTACGCCTTGTTATATTGCCTCGGCAGCTCTTCACTCCTTCGAGATGTTGTTGGGATATCTTCATTGTATATAGCTGTTGTTTATTATTATAATTGGACTAATTTTATTCTTTGGACTTGGCTGGTCACAAGTGTGGGATTAACGCCTTATCGATTGGCTTTAACTCATTCTTGCAGCCATATTGATTCGTGCACTTGTTGTTTTACCTTTGGTTGGTCAAGCTTCCTAGAGACACCTTGGGGGCTTCGATTAAAAGGTATGTTAAGGCTTCCTTTTAAATTTCTGGCATGACCTTTAAGGCCAAAGCTTTTATAGCTTCTATAACGTCGTTATTCGACTAGTGGACTTATAGTATTGAGCTTTGCTCCACAGCATGATATAGCAACTATCAACAACACTCTATTCCTTACCTAGCAGCCTAGAAAAGCATGTTATGGTTCAATTGAGGTCACCTGTGATTGCATGATATTATTGTGTTATTTTTATCATTTTGCTGCCGCCTATGAGCTTGTTTTGGCCTCAGCAGACACTGACATTGCAGGGTTTTGAAGCCTATATTCTGGTTACTATTACCATGCCTTCAGGACGGGAAGACCATACCTACGAGATGGGAAGGTTGTACTTACGAGGCAGCAATCACTTTATATTATTGTGCCTTTGGGCCGGGCAGACCGTACCTACGGGATGGGCAGGCTGTACCGATGGGGCAACAGTTACATTATATTATCGCGCCTTTAGGCTGGGTAGACTGTACATATGAGACGGGAAGGCTGTACCTATGGGGCAGCACTCATATGGTACCACAGAGCCTCAGAGTTGTACTGATTCACGACACATGTACATTCAAACAGTTCAGATTTGATTATCACTGGGGTCCAGGTAAGGGGTCCAGTATGGGTATTTAGCAACTGTTTGAACTCTCTAGGACTTATAGTGATGGTGTGTTGTTTGTACCTGCTGGGCTTAAGGGGGCCAGGTCGGGTTATTATTTACTACGTATTTAAAGGCTTTATTATTGTAGAAAGGTAAGGTATTGTACTTAGGTGTTCCTCCTACCCTTTTTGCTCAGTCCTTACACTTCAGTTTCAGTTTCAGGTTTTAGTTATCCTTATATGCTCGGTACATTATTTTGTATTGACGCCCCATTGTCTGAGGGCGCTGCATACATGCCTGCAGGATCTGAGCGACGACCAGATAGACCTGCCGGGTAGCATTGCCGAGATCTCAGCGAGTTGGTTGACTCCTTTCCTTCCAGGGGTCACCAGAGTATCAAAGGTTTGCCCTTTTTGTTGTATATAGTTTTTGGGTAGGTTAGGGCCCTGTCCCACCAAGTATTATATTCGTAGAGGCTTGCAGACTAGTCAGTTTTGTTTCATAGCTTCGATGGTGGCCATTTTTTCCTTGTATGTTCATTAGCTATAAATTGTTAGCAAATTGGGCCTTGTTGTTGTTTTGGTTGGCAGTTTAGCGGCTCATTGGCCTAGTTTACATTGTATATACATGTTTTCAGTTTTTATATAGAGATCATGGTGGCTTTGATAGCCCGCATAGCGTTTCTACTTTCCTAGATATCATGGCGGCCTTGACGGCCTAAACAGGACTTATGTGCTACTTGTTTATTGCTTTATATGAACTGTTGGGAGTAACTATTTTCTTTCTAGAGCTGTTGATAGGGGCCTTCCCGGCCAAGGGCTGATTTTTAATCCGAGATATACTTGTTTGATTTCTTGATTGTGTGTGGCTGCTATGCGCCATTGGCAAATAGTTCAGCAGGATCGGCTTTGGCCTAAGTTTTGGCATTAGGTGCCAGATGCGCCCCCCGAGCTAGGGGTGTGACACCAATTCTAGAACCACAATGAATCCAGAAAAAACCAACCAGGAAAGAGGCTATCAAGACCCACCGACGAGTCACAACCCTGGGTAGTCACCTCTTAAGGACAACACACCCCATTCACCACTAAAAAGAATCAACCTACTAAGGAATTACATGCATAAACACTGTAACTCAAGTAGTAATATAATTAAATAAGAAAAGGGTAGGCATATAAGCATATTCACCAAAAAGGGTAGATTCGCAAAGAAAATAATGTCAGCACTAGCCAATGGTAACAAAGAGTCATACCTGAAGCAACGATATCTGGCACCTCTACATCTGGCCTACCAAGAAGGGCATCGGATTGTCGGTGTCTATCACTAGACTGAGTAGTCGATGCTGAAGGCTCAACCATCCCTCGTCGGGTACAATCTCTAGTATAGTGACCAATCACTCCACAACTATAGTAACCTAAAAAAGCCCTGCTCTGATTCACGATGCCTGCCGACTATGGACGAATACCTGAACCACTAGGCTGAAAGCCACCTCTAACCATTTGGGGACCACCCCTACCATTCTGCATACTATCTCTCACTGTTCAAGGACCACCACTAATACCCTGCACACCGCCTCTAGCCGGTGGTACTGGAGCTCTGGGAGATAAGACTTGTTGTCCCTGCTGACTGGAAGGTGTGATCATAGGGCAATACCTAGCAAAGTGGCCACACTCGCCGCATTGAAAACAAGCTTTACCGGATGAAGTCTGAACCTGACTGGCCACCACAGCCTTCATACCCTGAATAGAAACCACAGGAACCCTGACCTGCACCATGTCTACTTTGTTCAACATGCTCTATACAACCATCCTCGGAAACCTGTGGATCCATTGAAACTGGCCTATTAGATAGAAAATAATAGAATTGATCCCTAAAAGAGAATCCCCTACCTCGAGTCTGAGAGCCATAAAAACTGCCCTGCCAGCAACGCCTCTTACCACTACCTCCATAAGCCTCACGGCATAAGCCCTCAATAGCCCAAGCATGATCAACTACTTGAAGAAAGGTAGTCCCAGCTGTAACCAAGTGCTCTATCGCCAAACGAAGTAGTGAAACCAAACCTCCCACAAAACTTTGAACTCTCTCAAACTCTGTAGGCACAGTCCTAGCGGTGTGCCAAACCACCTCGTGAAACATTGCCTCATACTCCAATGCCAACATACAACCCATCTAGAGAACTGGAATCTCAAATCTAGTTGAAGCACCACTCGAAGAACCGGATACTGCCCCAATATGTGGTACTGAAACACCCACCAGAGGACTCAGAGTTCTAGCCACAGTATCCTAAAGAACTGGGGTAGTATGAAACCCTACCAGAGGTTGGGCTGGCCCCAAACCCCCTAACTGATGCGGTAAATTCTCACTCTGAAATCCATGCAGTGATGGAAGCACTGAAGCAACAGGCGTGAAAGCCTCGACATCACCCGTTGTCATACTCATCTTAGGCATCTGAAAAGGAATGGAACAACGAAGTTTAGAAGTCAATAGAGCCAGGAACGTATGATAAGGACCCATAAATAGAGAACTTTTCCTAATAATTCCATGTAGCCTCCCGCAAATAGGATACGGATGTCATCTTATCGATCAGCGAGACTCTACTTAAACACTTGCTCTTGTACTAATAACATCGGAGAACCTAGAGCTCTGATACCAAGCTGTCACGACCCAATTTCTCAGGCCATAATGGCACCTATAGCCCCTCAGTAGGCGAACCAATTCCCATAGCCCACAATGGTTAGTAATGGGCTACTATCTAACCAATATGCACAATATAAGCAGAAATAAGCGGAAATAGATATAAGATAAAGACAACGCGGAAGTAACAACCTGAATATATAACATAAGGAAACTACACCAACCCAAAGACTTGGTATCAAAATTACATGAGCCTTTAATTAGATTACAAGTGCTATGATAACAAATTGGAATACACAACTGTCTTCGAATGTACAAAGAGTAACAGTGCCAAAAGATGAGATGTGGTCAAACCCAGGTCATCAGGTGCTCACCCTAGTCTCGAATATCCAAAGCTACACGAGTCTCTATGCAATCAACATCAAAAGCTCACACTAATATCTGCACCAGAAAAGATGCAGAAGTATAGTATGAGCACCAATTGCTAAAAAATGAGTACCCAGTAGGCATCATCGGCCGATTGAGCGCATATAAGGTATAAAAATAGTAACTAGCAGATAGCAAGGTAGCAGTCACTGAAGAAATGGAGAAAGAACATGGAAACTAGCACAGATAGAAGTCAACAAGAATTAAAAACATGTTATGTTAGCCACAGAAGATATATATAGCATAGAACACAGGTGAAGAAAATAAGAACGCACCTGGAGTCCTTGCAAAAATAATATATATAAAGAGGGACTTTAGAAAGATGGCGGTATACTGGTACCTCAAGTAAAAAGGGAAGGAAGGAAGGCAAGTAAACATACTCATTCTAGAAGCAATATACTTAACGAGATCGTGCTAAGAACTCAACTCAAGATAAGCATAGACAGCAATCAATCTCACAAGTACAACCCTAAGATGGAATAAACTATGCCACAAAGAACTGAAAGACACTACTTTGAACCACGATAACGGATAGAACCCACTAGCTCACAAGTGCTCAAAAGGCCACATAAACAGTGCCTCAATCAATATAGGAACCACTAGGCCATCAATAATTAGGAGTCCAAATGAATCGTACTATACCAAGATAACATCCACTAAACCACCATTAACTAAAGGCTATAACAAGCTCTATAATATGACAGGAGTAATATAATCTACCTATAGTCCCAACAAGCGCCTATACACCCGAGGAACACAATCAAGTGAAAACAAACTCTCCGGCATTCCATACTATCGGAGCATACACTGAGCACATAGCAAACAAAGGTGGAATCTAAATAAAATATGCATGATGATGTGATATGAAGGAATCAATGATAGTAACCATGTATGTACCTACCCCCGGCGCCTAAAGGCCCAGAAGGTAGGATCCATGGTGGGACATACCCGCTATACCTCAACTCCACTGTATACCCCTCCTCTGGCACACTTGGCACATAGCCCATAGTCCTGGATCGGCAGGACCCATGGAGGTCCTCGACCATATACAGTAATGAATGCAAAATCTCAAAGTATAGATCAATAATCGGAATCTCATAGTACATGCTCGGAGTCGAACCAGATCTAAATCAGTAGTAGTAATCTCAAAACCCCTATAAAGGGTGCTCAGAGTGTATCCAGGTCTAAATCAATAATCAAGTCTCAAAACCCCTCATAAAAGGGTGCCCGGAGTGTATTCGAGTTTAAATCCACAATAAAAAAACCTATGTCTAGCACTACGGCACAACCGAGCCTAGTATCAATGGGAAAACTGGTGATAAAATCATTGTAATATCTTCTTTACCCCGAGAAGATCCATAAAATCAGTTCGAAATTCCTCTTATAATCATTTTACCAAAAACAAGCCCTCGAGGCCATGCAAAGTTTAGAAAATCGATTATAGTAGGCCCAAAGCCAAAATAATAGTAAAACATGCAGAAAATCCTTTGCATGAATGATATGCTCGCAAATAATAGATTAGCCCAATGGCTCACAAACAATCCTATAGGCCCTGCACAGGCACAATCAGCTCTACAGCACAGATATCCAGCCTAAAGTAATATCACGTTGCCCGGGACTCATGAACATTCCTAAATATTCCATCGTCATGGTTCAGAGGCATATACAAAGGCCACACGGGTCTATAAGGGTAATATTAAAATTCTATAATGAGTACTACAAATAATATAAATAATAAATGAATCAAAGAGACGGACAAGGTCTGGGATACCAACCTAAAAAACCAACCCACGGATACTAAATAATGTAGTTATAGCCTATATACGCAGAGTCTAGGGTAGGGAAGCCATAACCTACATGTTGTCCGAGACTAGCTGCTGGAACATCGTCGTCCAAGCTTGAACTACTCAGAGAATCCCTGAATCATGAACAAACTATAAAAATAATATTCTATGTATCAATATGAAGCGAACGATACCCATAATGCTAGAAATATAACCGGGTAAAAATTTGGGTCATAAGCGGGCCCGTGGGCCTCACAATCCAAAGTTGAAAATGAAAAATACCACGGTGTTCCCCACATCCTCGGGAGAACATGCTCAAAATTTGAGAGAGAAAATGGACCATCAATGGGGCTCAAAACAACCCACAATGCAAGAATTTCAAAGGGGGAAACTAATGGAAGAAAACGGGAATTAAAGAGGAACTTACCCGATTTAGAAGCCAAGAATCGAATAAAGATCAATAATATACCTTCCCCCAAACTGTTGGGTTGGTCAAATGATTTTAATGGAGGTTTTGATGCTATTTCTATGGAGAAAATGAGTTTGGAAATTTGGGAAATGAAGGATAAAAGAGGTTGCCAGTCTTTTATCAGTTGCCACGCCCAGGCGCAAGAGCGCCCAGGCAGCGCGTAGGCACGCAGGCGCCATGGCGCTGGCACAGACGCTGGCACAGGCGCAGGGGTGCTGGCACGCTGAGGCCAGAGGCCATACAGGCGCACTGCCCAGGCGTAGGCACAGGCGCAGCCTAGGCGACCCCTAGCGCCACACTAGTAGCCAACAGCAAAAGCAACATGACAAGGCAGATTTTTCAAGCGGTGGGCCCCTGGGAATACATTCGAGGTGCCACAAACACAAATGAGCTGAGCTACTCAACTAGAAACAACATTGTGGATCCAATGAAATTGATGAAAATCCCATGTGAGGTCTATTTAATGAAAAGTAGGGCCCGCACCCAAAATTAACCTTTAGGCCAACTATTCCAAAATAGAACCTAAGGGCCAAAATCAAGTCTGGAAGCCTCGGGACCCTAACCAATGGTCCCTCTAGCCTAAACTCAACATTCCAGAGCTAATAGCGCTAGTGGAATTTCCATCCAAGGCCGTCTTCTCCAAATGTTGACCAAAGTCAACCATACAAGCCCAACTAGCTTGAAAACACATAACGAGAGAGAATTCTAAGCTAAAATGCTTCCAAATCCTGACCAAAGGTCCAATGAGACCAAAGTCCATACTCTAGAGCTAATGAAACTGTCAAAATTTGATTCTGAGCATGATTGCCAAGATTGTTGATCGAAGTTACTGATTTCTTAATTTAAGGTTCTAAAACAGGGAAATGGCCATAAAGACCAACCAAACGGCCCGAGCACCAGACTACGGTCCCAGCTTGCCATAAATGACTTGGAGCCTCTATAAGCAAGCTCTAACAGTACAAGAAAGGCGAAAACACGAGAATGACTAAAAGGGTCATTACACTATTCCTAGTCCAATTTACGCACCATAGATAGTTTTTGCTAGGTGATCAAGTTAACAAAGAATTAAGAGCAAAGGAAGATAAATAACTCGATAATGGAAATCTCAAATCAATAATATAATAATTAAATGTCAACCTTCATGTCTTAAACCACAACCCTAGATACTAAAGGTTTAGCTACTCATGAATCTCTTTGAAGAAGAGATTTCATGAGTTTACAAGAAAAGAATCAAAAATAAAATAAAGAAATAAAACTAGACATTGCTCTTGAGCTTTGCCGTAGGTTTTGTCTTCCTCAAATCAGTTGTTGTTCATAAAAATGTGGGAGGTTAATATTTATAGAGGTTAGGAACCCTTGATATATTAAAATCCAATCCAAATCGGGCTAGGATAAGTACCCGCTCACGCCACTGCCCAAAAGCAGAGCAGTGGCGCAAGGAACAAAAGAAATTTTAGAGATCTTTTATTTTTCACGCCACTGCCCGCTTTGAGCGGTGTAGCGCAGAAACAAATTGCTGCCAAGGTCTTCAAATCCAGCCACGTACAGGTAAGTAATTTTAAACTCTCAAATTTCAATCTTTGCCTCAATTGTATATATAAATTTTAATATTATATTACAATCCTTTCATTAAGTTATCTACTTGATTTTTTATATGATTTCTCGTTTCTAATTTGGTTTTGCTCCAAATTTCTTCAGCATCCCATCATTTTAATACTACACATAAAAAATACCCAACATAAGCATAATCCATAGAATTAACACTCAAAGATAAGACAAAAATACAAAACGTGAGGCAAATAGTGACTAGCTTACACACGTTATTGCCCAAACATTAACAACCCCCACTCCGACTCATGCTCATCCTCGAGTAAGCTATACACTCATGACCTAGACCCTACTACAAACTACACCAATTTAATAAGTGTACTCAAGCTAAGACTACAATGACTACCGATGACAAGCGTTTATACAACATGATTCATTCCCTTAAAACTCATAAACGACTACTTCAAGACCTCCTAGCCTTAAAAACTGACTCTACAATATTAGAAAACACTCATAAGTCACCCAATCATGAAATCAAGCCTTTTACCTATCTATCATCAAACATGTGCCCTCACCACAAGAGAGTTACCCATATTCACTCACAATAAGACAATTTATCCCATGAATGGGTATAAGAATAAAATTACGGTCACTCTCACAAAGAAGTTCACATACAACATAAGATGAATCATAAGCTTGCCCTTAGTGTACTACTCCACTAATATAAGAATGTTAAATCAAGATCAAGTAGGACTTTTCAGGTTGTAATATAGGCTTAGAGACGGGTAGGATTATTTTGGCTAAAATAGTGACTATCTTCCCTGAGCACTTTAGTACATCACTTTTTTTATTATTAAGCACCTTTCTCAATCAACAAACTTCTTTCTTCTACTCTTCTGGCCCCTAGATTTCCTTTGTTTTCACATATCTTTAAGCACGTTCACACCATTAATAAGGAGTACTCAATTATCAAACATTTTTTTTCTTTGTTCCTTTTCCACTCCCTACTAAAGTATATAATTTTTTTCTTTCTTGCACCCTTAGACTTTCCTACAGGCTTCCATCCTTAAATATTTCCCTTTTTTCTTTCTTACTCCCTCCAACTCTTATTTTTCAATTAAAGCTCTTAGTAGTTTTGGATCAAATTCACGGCCAATTAAAATAAAAGGATTAAGCTTTAGATGTGGCTACCAAAAGAATAGGATAAAGGCTCAATGGGGCTAACTAGGAACATTAATTACCGGTAGGTAGAGCACAGGATAAAAATTTGCTAATCAAAGAAACGCCTATATCATCTCATATATTTAACATTCTTTATTTTATTTTGCAAACACACCAGGCAAGCTCTAGACATCAATATGAAAGCACAAAATATCACAAAATTCTAACACACATGGCACATGTTTGACTCAAGAAGGATCCATACAGACTCTTAATCAAGCAACCAACAAGAGTTCAAATTTAGGCCAAACATCATATAAGAGTCAAGTAAAAGAGCCTAGGTATCTTAAAAGAGTCATTCATTTTTTCACACAACATGCTTTCAAATTCAAAATCAACTTGCATCATTCAGTCAATTATAGTTCCTAACAAGAGCATCCAACATTCAATGGATCCTAAAGACTCTCTAACTCCTAATGACTAACTCTTCCCTCAAGATGGTTGTCAACCATCCATAATTGGGAAGACTCATTCTACCTAAAAAACTACTCCTAAATTAAAAATAAAAAAGATACTCGATTCAAAGGGCTCCCCCTCAGAAAAGAACCAAAAATAAAAATTAAGGGATGGATGAAGTATGCCTCTAAAAAGAAACTAAAAGCTGAAAACTATCCTAACTAAAGAATTAAAAAATCTTTTGTGTTTTAAGACTTTTTCACTTCTTATTTTAGTTTTTCATCTAGCTCAGCAAACTAAAAAGAAAATTTAACAACCTATGGCATACTTCACCCTTAAAAATATCAGAAGATATTCCATCCCACACTTAAAGTCATACTTTGTCCCCAAAGTAATAAATAATATAAAAATCAGGTTAGAGATACTCCTTGAGGCCCTCTAGGGCCTAGCTAGCAGTATGATTTCTTCAATTCTCAATTAAAGGGGCAAATGACCTCACACTTAAACTTCAGCCATGCTTTTTAGCTTCCAAATTTGGGTACTTAGACTTTCCCAAACCTACACAAAATCACAAACAAAAACAAAAAGTGACACTATACATAAAAAAAACTAAACTATTATAAAATTGGGTTTCCTCCTAATCAACACCTGATTTAACATCGCGGCATAAAGCAAGTCACAAATCAATCAATTTCTCTTAATCCCTTCTCCTCCTATGATAGAGCTTTTGCCTCTTTTTCACTCTTAGAGGATCACTTTTTTCTTTCACTTTCCTCTTTGTCTTAATATCTCTTTTTGGGTCATTATCAAACCATATAAACACATGTTCATGCTCCCTCAACAACTTGAGCAATTCTTTTTGTTGCACCTTAGATAATTCAGTAGCAATATTCAAAGTTTCAACTTTTTCAAACCCACTCTCTACCACCCCACACTTATTTTTGATCATCTCTGTGATCATGCATAAATCTCTATAGTATGAAGGGATGGAGAGTTACTTATATACCTTGAATGTCACCTCCCTCATCATAAACTCTCATCTTCAATTCTTCTTTCCGCACATCTATCAAAGCTCCACCAATTGCAAGGAATAGGCATCCCAAGATAACTGGACCCTGTTCATCTGCTTTATAATACAAAATAATAAAGTTGGCAGGAATGAAAAACTACCCACCTTGATGAGCACATCCTCAATTATATCCTCTGGATATAACGAGACTGTTCTACTAGCTGGGACAGACAGTGGTGGGGCACGACTCTCCCAAGCTTAGTGTCTTGAAAATAGATAGAGGCATTAACTTAATACTCTCCCCAACATCACACAATGCATTCCCAACCTCATCTTCACCAATTTGTATGGGGAGGGTGAAACTCCCAGAATCTTTGATCTTTTGAGGGAGTTTGATCAATACCCTTGAACTATACTTTTCAGTGAGTGCAACCATCTTAAACTCTCTCAGCCTTCTCTTTCCAGCCATCACATCTCGTAAGTACTTAGCATACTTTGGTATGTCCATCAAAGCATCAATCAAAGGAATGTTGATGTGAAGTTTCTTCAAGATATCAAGGAATTTCTTATAGTTAGCATCTTCCTTACTTTTCTGTAACATTTAGGGGAATAGTGGTAGAGGTCTCTCTCTCTTACCATCTCAGGATGCTCAATAGTCTCTTCTTCAACTACCTTTTCTAGTTCACTCTCTAACTCTACCTCAGGTGTTCGTGCTAGAGTTAGTGTAGGAATCAATGCTTGTGAAAATTGTGGTGGATGCTTAATGGTGTCAAAGTTAATTACCTTTCTCTTTGGAGACTCTTCTTCTTGCAACTCTCTCCCATTTCTCAAAGTGATGGTTGTAACCTGCTTGGGCATCTCTGTGTCACAAGGTAAGGTACCTTGAGGCCTATCATGAAGTATGGTGGCAAGTTTCCCTATTTGAGTCTGCAATTCTATGATAGCCTTCTTGGTTTCAATATTAACTTGTGCTTGTGCCAGCTGAACTTGTTGTTGTTGGGTCATAAGCTGCTTTAGAGTTTCCTCGAAAGAACTACTCACTTGTTGACCTTGTTGTACTTATTGTTGTCTATGGCCCTGCTGAACTCCACCCCAAGAGAAGTTTGGATGGTTTCTATAATTTAGCTGCCCCATATAGAAAATAGACTCAGAATTCAATGGACATCCTGAATAAGCATGGTTCTCACCACACTTTTCACAAAATAACGCAGCTGCCTGATCCTGCTGTATTTGCTAAACCTGGCTCACATTTGGGTTGGTGACCGATTTGTTTACTATGTTGACCAACTGACTAATGTCGGATCGTATGGCAGCTAAATCATCCAATTCAAGCTTACCTAGTGTCTTCTGAGTTGCGGTGAATATTTTTCTTGGTTCTGTATAATCTCTGTACCCTGCAGACATAAGGTTAAGCAATGCCTCTATTTTATCATAGCTTTTGGACAAGATTTGTCCTTGAGCTATAGGATCAAGAAGTGATTTTGAGTCTGGCCTTAGCCCTTCAATAAAATTGTGCCCAATGATCTCCTTGGGTTGTTGGTGGTGTAGGAAATCTCTCAAATTTCTCTTGTATCTCTTCCAAGCTTGGGGAAGGGATTCAACATCTTTTTGAACAAATCCTGAAATTCTACCTCTGTGCTCTTTTGTTCTTCGAGATGAAAAGAACCTATTGAGAAACCTTTGAGATAGTATATCCCACGATGTGATAGAACTGACAGGTTCACTCTGTAACCACTACTTCGCCTTTCCAATCAGTGAGAAAGGGAACAAAGTCAACTTCACATATTCATCACTCACATTCTGGTAGTGGAAGTTATCACTCAAGTCAATGAACTCTTACAGGTGCTTGTGTGGGTCTTCATGTGGTTTACCCTCAAATTGATAAGTGTTCTGCACTAGTCGCACCATGTCTTCTCTTAGCTCAAAGTTTTCTGTGATGGTTGGTTTTACAATAGCTTTGGAGGCATTTTCCCAATTTGACCTTGCAAATTTAAGCACATGGACATGTGGTTGAGGAGCGGGCTGTACTGTAGCCCTATTTTAAACATTATTCAGATCAATTGGGTCATTCACATGGTCACCCATAGCTCTCAGACCTCTAAGAGTGCGTTCAAGCTCATGATCAATGGGAATCAAGGGATTGGGATTGCCTTGACTTCGAGTGTTTAGCATAAACTAACCTGTGACCTGAAATAAACAAAAACAACAAACAAAAGTGAAATCTGAATAGTGCAACAAAAATCCAAAGTAGCATCAATTTCAAATCAAATCCCAGGCACCGGTGCCAAAAACTTGATGCGTCCTTTTGCACACTCAAGTGTACGTGGCCGTACAAGTAATACAAGATGTGAGTCCAAATATTGTACCCAAGGGATTTGATGAATTGATTAACTAGTTTGAATTCTTATACGAGCTATTTAGTTGGTAACCAATCAAAGAGAGTGGATTTGTGTGTTTTGATAGTAAATAAAAGCATTTGTGTAAATAAACAATGATTTTATGGGTTGTAATTCATATTTGGAAAAAGTTCCAGGGTTATGGTATTTTGATAATCCAGTTGAGTTCTCAAACCATACATTTAATTGATTTCCTGAGCTACTAGTTGTGGGTTAATTTTAACCATTGATGTGTCAATATTGTACGGCATATTTTACGCCTTTAGCCCAAGAATAGACGCTAGTTTCAAGAAAAATATTGTGCAATTCATGTGTTTGGTTGTGTTTCAGGAACGATAAGCTTAAAGCAATAAGAGAACTCATTTGGGCCCAAAAATGAGGTATTTTTCCTGTTTGTTGCAAGTTGAGACAGAGGCTGAAGAAAAAGTGAAGCAAAAATAGCAGGAGAAATGGACCATTTTCAGAAGAAACGGACCGTTCCCCTGTCCGTTCCCAGAAACAGAAGAGGTCATATTATTGAGAATTAGAACAGTCAAGAGAACGAATTGTTTTCAGAAGAAATGGTCCATTTCTCGAACCGTTGTCAGAAGCAGAAAGCGGGTTAAAGCAAGAAGTTAAAATGGTCAAACAAACGGTCTATTTTGCATCAAAACGGACCATTTTGCAAATCATTTCCTGGACGCGACTTTCCTTTCCTGGACAAATCCAGATTTATTTTGGAATTTCCTATAAATAGGACACTTAGGGTATTTTTTTTAGCACTTTGCTTCAGTGTATTTTTGAACTCTTTTCAGCGCTCAAACAATAATATACATTACTATCAATTGTTCTTACTTTTGGGGAATTATTTGCTCAAGGTTATTGGAGAATTGAAGTAAGATTTACATATATTGTAAGAAATTATCTTCTATTATGAATGTCATTGCTTTTTCTTCTTCTTTATCCATGAGTAGCTAATCCTCCCACAACTAAGGTTGTGAGATCCATGGCAAAAGTAGTAATCTAGGTTATGTGTGACAATGGGTTCGAATTATATGTGTGATACATTGTTAATCTTTCATTTTTACTGTTTTTTAATGGTTGCAAACATTAGAACAAGCTTAGGTTTGATTTGCTTTAATCAAGAGATTGAAACCGGGTAAATTAGTTTAACAACAAGGATTTGGGACTACTAACTCCTGTCTAATTATTGATGCTTTAGTGAGATTAATCTACTTGAAGTATTAAACTGAATTGTATATTTGTATCTTTTCAAGTTTGAAAGAATTGAAAGGAAAATACGTCTATGTGGTTGAGAAATGATTAGATGTACAAAAGAATTCAATTACTTCATGTTTTGCATATGAAATGAATACATTGAAACCCTAACCCAAGGTTGTTCACGAAGCCATGGTGAACACATCCCTAGTTCATCTCTAATATTGATTTTACTCATTAAAAGTTGTTGTTTGTTACGTTAATTATTCAAAGAAGCAATAAAAGATTGATCACTACAATCCCCCCCCCTTACCAGAAACTATCGATTAATAGTCATCTAAGTCACTAACGACATAATTTGTACCTTATTCCCTGTGGGATCGACCCCAACCTCTGTTGGGTTCTAAAATTTGATATCGCCCAAATTACACCTCTTAATTATTTGCTCAAGGTTATTGAAGAATTGAAGTAAGTTTTTCATATATTGTAAGAAATTATCTTCTATTATGAATATCATTGATTTTTCTTCTTCTTTATCCATGAGTAGCTAATCCTCCCACAACTAGGGTTGTTGGATCCATGGCAAAAGCAGTAATCTAGGTTATGTGTGATAATGGGTTCGTATTATATGCGTGATACGTTGTTAATCTTTCATTTTTACTATTTTCTAATGGTTACAAAAATTAGAATAAGCCTAGGTTTGATTTGCTTTAATCAAGAGATTAAAACCGGGTAAATTAGTTTAACAACAAGGATTCGGGACTACTAACTCTCGTCTAATGATTGATGCTTTAGCAAGATTAATCTACTTAAAGTGTTAAACTGAATTGTATAATTGTATCTTTTCAAGTTCGAGAGAATTGAAAGGAAAATACGTTTATGTGGTTGAGAAATGATTAGATGTACAAAAGAATTCAATAACTTCGTGTTTTGCATATGAAATGAATCCATTGAAACTCTAACCCAAGGTTGTTCACAAAGCCATGGTGAACACATCCCTAGTTCATCTCTAATATTGATTTTACTCATTAAAAGTTGTTGTTTGTTACGTGAATTATTCAAAGAAGCAATCAAATATTGATCACTACAACCCCTCCCCCATTACTGGAAACTATCGATTAATAGTCATCTAAGTCACTAACGACTTAATTTGGACCATATTCCCTGTGGGATCGACCCCAACCTCTGTTGGGTTTTATATTTGACAGCGACCACTTACGCTTCTTAAGTAAGGTGTGGCGATATCAAATTTTGGCGCCATTGCCGGGGAATACAGTTGTTCATTAAGTCCGGTGTGTTTAGTTGACTCTTAGTCATATTTTCCTGACTTACTTTAATTTGTTGTTTTTTATTTCTACAGGGTACAGAGTTGTGCATGCAAAGTACCCGATACTATGGTGAACCGATATTACCCTGTGACCCCGAGCTTGCTAGAACTTCAAGGAGAAATATAAATGCACAACAACAAGAGGCAGCAAGACTCGCTGCAGCTCAGCAGGCCCAAAAGCACTTGAATACTGATGATATTGAGGACGATGTTGGGTTGGATGATGAGGCTGTGGTGGGTGATGGTAGAGCGGCAGATAATGTTAACAATAATGCGCCCGCCGATCAAAGGCCACAACAAAGAGGTAGAGGTCGACAGCAGCCAAAGAAGGTTTCTTGGGATGATGATGACGACCTTGATTTAGATAGAGTTGGTCCCACGAGCGCTATTGTTCTTCCTACATTAGCACCGGGCGCCAAGTTTAACATCACCAGCACGATGATCTAGTTATTGAATCTGAAAGGGGTATTTTGAGGTGTGGTTGGTGATGACCCCAACAGGCACCTGATGAATTTTATGGGGATCTGCAAGTCATTTGAACTGCCGGGAGTGAGTCAGACGGCTATCAGGCTTAGGTTATTCCCGTTATATCTATCTGATAAGGCAGCGCTATGGTTGATAGAGCTAACTCCAGATTCTATAACAACCTGGAGTGAGTCTAAAGGAGCTTTCCTAAAAAGGTTCTTTCCTCCCTCTAGGATGATACAGTTGCGGGATGAGATTAGCAATTTCAGACAGCAACTTCATGAGGCTCTACATGAAACTTGACTGAGGTTTAAGAAAAAGTTAACTCAATGCCCGGATCACCAATTGACAGACAACATTTTGATGCAGAACTTTTACAGAGCGCTGAATTTGGCTACCAAGCCGACACTTGATAATGCTGCAAGTGAAGCATTTATGGGGCACACTTTTATTGAGGCCACAGCTATTTGGCACTGGCTCACCAAAACAAATAGAGCCTGGTATACACGAGATACAAAGGTAGCTACTAGCACTTGTGCGGTTGGTATGTCAGCGGAGTAGCGCAGAAAAGAGGAAGAAAGGGACCAAGACATGGACCATTTGAAGACGCAAATGGATTTACTGACAAAACATTTGTTGTCAGGAGGTATTGAGAAAGTGAAAGCAGTGGGTTCCCAAGGTAGAGCAGCTGAGTCAGAGTCCGATGAAGAGGCTAATTATTTGGGGGGTTTCCAGGCTAATGGCCAAGGAAACCAAGATCAGAATTATCAGAAGGACAATTATTATGAAAAAGTTGGCTACAGAGATCGTGATCAGAGGAACTGGAAGAATAAAGCTAATAGAGGTGGGTTGTACGTACCACCTGGAAATTGAGAAAGAGCTAGTAATGAGACAGGGATGTCCAAGCTAGAGAATATGATGGCTAAGATGTTGTTGAAGGTAGAATCGACTGACTCTGGGGTAAAGGAGATGAGGACTGAATTATCATCAATGAGTCAGTTGGTGGATTCACATTCCACCTCGATCAAGCAGTTAGAGCAACAAATGAGTCAAATCTCAGCCTCCCTAAATCAAAGGAAGACTGGTACATTACCGAGCGACACCATACAAAACCCTAGGAATGACAGGAGTTGTATGGCGATCACTACGAGAAGCGATAAAACATTATCAAAATCACATCTGGTAATTCAGAATCAGAAAGGTGATGTTGTTGATGAGGATGAGTTGATAGATGATGATAAGGTGGCCGATGAGGGTGTGGGAGTACCTGTTGAAAAACCCACTGTGGGAGAGGATGCTACTTCAGTGCCTACAGAGAAAAGCAAGGAAGTTGAAAAACTTCCAAAGCAAATTCCAAAGCTTCCTCCTTCTTTTCCTCATAAGATTAAGAAGAAGGTGGAAGATGGAAAATTCCACAAGTTTATAACTATGCTCAAGCAGATCTCTGTGAATATCCCTCTGGTGGATGCGCTTGAACAAATGCCCGATTATTCCTAGTTCATGAAGGACTTGATCACCAAGAAGAGGTCGGTAAGTTTCGAGCTGGAAGACAACCTCCACCATTGCAGCGCCATCTCATCAAGGTCCTAGTCCAAAAGAAGGAAGACCCGGGTGCCTTTACTATTCCTTGCACCATCGGGGAGTTTAATTTAGCAAAGGTACTTTGTGACTTGGGAGCTAGCATAAACTTGATGCCGCTGGCTATTTACCGGCAGTTGGGCTTGGGAGCCCCCAAACCAACTACTATGAGGCTACTGATGGCTGATAGATCGGTTAAGCGACCGATTGGTATTTTGTATGACGTACTTGTGAAGGTGGGGAAGTTCATATTTATGGCAGACTTTATGATTTTGGATTGCGAGATAGACTTTGAAGTCCCCATTATTTTTGGGACGACTCTTCTTAGCAACCGGAAGAGTATTAGTGGATATGGAGAGAAATGAGCTGACTTTCAGGTTGAACGATGAAACAGTGAAGTTCAACGTATGCAAGTCGATGAAGCAATCGAGGGACATGAGTGTCATCTCGGTTATTAATGTGGTTGCCAATTCTGATATGGTAGTATTTATTGAGGAGAGATTTGTTGTAGAGACTTTGGCAGCAGTTATGATGAACTTCGATGGTGATGACATCAAAGATTATGAAGAAACTGTAAATGCTCTGGTAGGAACGGGGTCATATTTTTACGCCCCAAAGAAATTGAATCTTGACTTGAAGAATTGGCCGACACCTCCTACAAAGCCTTCTATTAAAGAGGCGCTCGTGTTAGTGTTGAAAGAGTTGTCGGGCCATCTGAGGTATGCATTTTTGGGTGATAATAACACCTTACCCGTGATCATTGCAGCAGATCTTGTAGAAGAGCAGGTTGAAGCCTTATTATCCATATTGCGATGGTATAAGAGAGCTATTGGCTGGACCATTGCGGATATCATTGGCATCCCACCAGGTATTTATACTCATAAGATACAGTTGGAAGAAGATTGCACCCATACCATTGAACATCAGCGAAGGCTGAATCCGCCGATGCAAGAAGTGGTAAAGAAAGAAATAATTAAATGGCTCGATGCTGGAGTGGTGTACCCAATTTCTGATAGTAAATGGGTAAGCCCGGTTCAGTGTGTCCCCAAAAAGGGAGGGATGACTGTGGTGGCCAACAAAAAAAATGAGTTGATTCCATTAAGACCAGTCATCGGGTGGCGATTCTTCATGGACTATCGAAAGCTTAACTCCTGGACCCTCTGAGATCATTTCCCCATTCCCTTTATGGACCATATGCTTGACAGATTAGCTGGCAGGGGTGGTATTGTTTTCTGGATGGATATTCGGGGTACAACCAAACATCCATCGCACCGGAAGATCAAGAGAAAACCACATTCACTTGTCCCTATGAATGTTTGCTTTCAGGCGCATGCCCTTTGGTTTGTGTAATGCTCCTGCAACATTCCAAAGATGCATGATGTCTATATTTTTTGATATGGTTGAGGATACATTGTAAGTCATGGATGACTTTTCTATGGTGGATGATGCATTTGAAGATTGCTTGGTTAATCTGGGCCAAGCATTGCAAAGGTCTGAAGAGTTAAATCTTGTTCTCAACTGGGAGAAATGACATTTCATGGTGAAGTAAGGCATTGTGTTGGGACATAAGATATCTGTGAGAGGTCTTGAGGTGAATAGATCCAAGATCGAAGTCATCGAGAAACTACCTCCACCCATCTCAGTAAAGGGTATGAGGAGTTTTCTTGGTCATGCTGGATTCTAGAAGATTTATTAAAGATTTCTCCAAGATCGCCAACCCTTTGTGAAAGTTGCTGGAAAAAGAAACAAAATTTGTGTTTGATGATGAGTGCTTGAAGGCATTTGAATGCCTAAAAGAGAAGTTGGTGGTTGCGCCTATTATAATTTCCCCGGATTGGTCCAAACCATTCGAGGTAATGTCTGATGCAAGTGGTGTTGCACTCAGAGTTGTTCTGGTACAGAAGCAATACAAGATTTTCCACCCCATTTACTATGCGAGCAAGGCATTGAATGGGGCACAAAAGAACTACACAGTCACAGAGCAAGAATTGTTGGCAGTTGTTTATGCCTTTGAAAAATTCAGGGCATATCTCCTTGGCACAAGTGTAGTGGTGCATACAGATCATGCGGCTTCGAGGTATTTGATGGCAAATAAGGATGCGAAGCCCCGACTAATCCGATGGGTATTATTATTGCAGGAATTTGACTTTGAAGTCAAAGATTGAAAGGGGTGTGAAAACCAAGTGGCGGATCATCTTTCCAGGCTTGAGAATGAAGAGAAAGTAGTAAATGAGTCGGAGATTGATGATGCATTTCCGTATGAGCATGTGTTGGATGCGTCACTTGATATGGTGCCATGGTACGCTGATTTTGCCAATTATGTGGTGAGTGACATGATGCCGGAAGAGCTGAACTTCCACCAGAGGAAGAAATTCCCCCATGATGCAAGTAAATATTTCTGGGATAATCCTTATCTATTCCAATTATGAGCTGATAATATAATCAGGAGATGTGTACCAGAGGTAGAAATGACAAGCATCTTGCAAGCTTGCCATTCGTCCCCAGTTGGAGGTCATCATGCGGGTGATCGAACTGCCTGGAAAATTTTACAGTGGTTATTACTGGCCAACAATCCATAAAATTTCTCATGAATTCGCTAGATCTTGTGACCAATGCCAAAGACGTGGCGCAATATCTCGTAAGCAAGAGTTGCCAATGTCCATAATCCTGGAGGTTGAATTGTTTGACATATGGGGGATAGATTTTATGGGCCCGTTTGACAGTTCTTATGGTAACCGTTACATCTTAGTAGCGGTTGATTATGTTTCAAAGTGGGTAGAAGTGGTTGCTTTGGACGATAATGAAGGGAAGAGTGTGGTGGCTTTCCTGAAGAGAAACATATTTGCTCGGTTTAGCACTCCACGCACAATTATAAGTGATGGAGGGTCACACTTTTGCAATAAGGTGTTCCGTGCTACTCTGGCCAAATATAGTTTAAAGCAACATAAAGTGGCTACAACTTATCACCCCTAAACGAGTGGACAAGTCAAAGTGTCAAATCATGAAATCAAGGAGATATTGGCGAAGTCTGTGAATGTAAATCAGCGAGATTGTGCAAGAAAGTTGGATGACGCACTCTGGGCATACCAAACAGCATTCAAAATGCTAATAGGTATGTCTCCGTACCAACTTGTTTTTGGTAAAGCTTGTCACTTGCCCGTGGAACTTGAGCACAAAGCCCTTTGGGCGCTCAAAAAGTTGAACCTCAGTTGGAAGGATGCATCAGAATTAAGGTTGGAACAGTTGAATGAGATGGATGAGTTTTGGTTGCGAGCATATGAAAGATCCGCTCTCTACAAGGAGCGAATGAAGTTATACCACGATCAGAAAATTGAGAAGAGGGAGTTCAAAGTTGGGGACTTGGTGTTGTTGTTCAACTCTAGGTTCAAGCTATTTCCCGAAAAACTCAAATCCAAATGGTTTGGGCCGTTCAAAGTGCATCAAGTATTCCCATCTGGTGTGGTTGAACTTGAAAACAAGGACGGTGAACTTTTCAAAGTCAATGGTCAGAGGGTGAAGTAATATTTAGGCATACCAAAAGAGTTAAAAGTGGTGTATCTTGATGAAATCTGAGTAATCAAGATGCCCGCATCATGTTGCGACGTTAAATCAGGAGCTATTTGGGAGGCAACCCAAGTTTACGGCTTTCATTTTAGTGATAGTTGTTTATTTATGTAGTTAGAATAGATTTATGTGTGTTTGATGTGCAGATAAAGACAGGGATGGAAGAGGAATTAAGTTGGTAAAAAAACTGCGAACCAGGTACAATACAACGGATGACAAAATGGACCGTTTTCCATGAAAACGGACCGTTTGGTCAACCATTGTAACTCTTCACCAAACAGAGTTTCTATTTTCTGGGAGTTGGAAATGGACAACCGAAATGGTCCATTCCTTTAAAAAATGGACCATTGTTGGTATCGTTTCAAAAAAAAATTATTTATTTCTTTTATTTATTTATTTAATATAAATATATATATATATATATATATATATATATATATATATATATATATATATATAAGAAAGTCGGCAGTTGAGGGGTTTAAAACACCCGTTTCAAACACTTTTTCTCCCATTCAAAGTGGGTAACCGCCCTTTAAACCCTCCTTTTAACTCCCAATTCTCATCACCCCCTCCAATTCTCATCATCTTCCCCAACATCCTCTTCTCCCCCATACTCCATCAAGCAGCGAAGCACACACGCACACGCACACACCATCGTTCTTCCCCTTTGTGTGATTGTAGCAAGTGAAGAATCCGACTTAAAGGTATTTCTCCCTTATTCCTTTCATTTGCTCAAGGTCTAAATTCCTCCCTCTTCTTCTCCAACCTAACACTAGGGTTCATTGGTGTGATTGATTTCTATGGAAGAACCCTAGTTTCTATGAGTTGGAAATTGGGTGGAATGTTTTTGTGTGAAATTTGGAGAACGTGGTATAGTAATTATCGATTGGAAAGGGGGTGATTTCCATTGTGTTAAAAATTTGGGAGATTGAGCATGTAAAGTTTAAGTAGCATGAGTATAATATAGTGTGATATATATGTGTTTAGCTTGGTGATTACGGGAGGGTTACTTCGGGCAATTCCGATGATCGTAGTGCATTATTTGGTTGATTGATTATGACCTTGTATGAACAAACCCCAAAGTCTTAGTTTTCTTTCCCACGATGAGTATTAGAACCCATAGAAGTACTCTACAGATCCTAACCTTAATTGTGGGGGTGAAAACTTGGAATTTGGGATTCCCGTTCATCGTTACGAGTCATGAAATGACCCATTATACCCAATAATTTATCATTTTTGAAGCATAATAAAAGGTGAAAAATCATGTTGATCACTGTTTGGTAAAATGGATGGAGAAACGGATCATTTCTACACAAAATGGACCATTTCACCGACCTTTTTAAACTTGTTGATTTAAGTTGTCTCTGTTTTACAAAACAGTAGAAGAAACGGTCCATTTTCACTGACAACAGTCCGTTTCCTCAACCGTTTTAAATTGTTAAAAATTTTCTACTTCTGTGTTTTTTTGAAAATGGTAGGAGAAACGGTCCGTTTTCACTGAAAATGGTCCATTTCCTCAACCATTTTAAAAAGTTGAAATATTGTTTATTCTGTTTTGGTGGAATGGTCAAGGAAACGGTCCGTTCTTCACAAGAACGGTCCGTTCCTCAAACCATTTTCCCATCTTGATCTTGTGTATTTCTTTTTCGATGTGGGTTCTAACATGTTTTCCACAGGTATGGTGCACAAAAATCCACCCCGCAAGGCAAGCACTAGTCGGGGACCGGCGAGTTGAGGTCAAGAAATTGAGACCCTACTTAGAGATGAACCGGACAATGACACAGAGAAAGTACCGCCACTAGTGCGGTCCCGGACTCGCAGACGGGTGCAGCAAGTCAGTTCTAGCCCGGAACCCTCCCAGTCTAAAGAGGGGGATTCTTCATCTTCTTCATTCGCATCTAAATCAGGTCACCAACCCGAAGCTTTGATAGAGGATACACCCACCGCTGAACAACAAAGGCGAATGAACAAAGGCAGAAGGATAATCAGTATAGGGATAGTATTCGGTGGGGTATCCCGGGCATGAAAGAGATTTATAATGCGGGGATACAGGAGAGCAGGCGAGGAAATCCAAAGAGGGGAATTGCAGACAAAATCAGGATATATTCATCGGGTCTTGCTGAATACCCGACACTCTATGCTCTTTATAGATACTATCGACTGGAGTGGATGAGTGACCCACCGGGCTAATACTGCCCGACCTTGGTTCAAGAGTTCTATGCAGCCTATCTGGCCACATTGCGGAGTAATGAGTCTAAGGACACACCATTAAAATTGTTGTCGGGTCTAGACAGGATACTTGTCCGCAGTACATATGTGGACATATTAGAGCAAACCATCAATCATTTCTACTTCGGGCCTGAGTACATAGCACCGGCAACCACTCATGAGTACACCCATAGGTTGAGCAACCACAAGAATGAGCAGGCTTGGTTGGCATCTTTGATTACTGACAGAGAACCACCATGGTTACGGGAGCCTGTGCCCATCATACGAGTAGGGTCGTTAAGCTTTACAGCGAGGTTCTGGTGGAGAGTTGTGCACATGCTGTTGATGTCGACCACAGGTGATGATACATTAACTACGGATAGGGCAGTATTGGTTCCAAGTTTACTATCTAGGTTCCCAATTAATTTTGGGTGGTTGATCAGACAGGAGATTCAGGAAAGAGCAACTAGGTTGAGCACCACCATGCCATTTCCATGCCTCATCAGGAGTATATTACAGGATGCAAGTATATCTCTGTTCACCGGGTTTGACAAATTAGTGACAGCTACCAGGAAACAGGATATTGCCAAGACACGGGATGAGAATAGGGGAGCTTCTAGAGTGATTAGAATGGTCTCCGGACTTACAGACACACCCCTAGAGCAGACCTCCGAGCTATTAAGTGAGCGGGCAGTAGGACGTACACAGCCTACGGGGGCACTACTTTCAGCACCTACTACCGCTACCACTTCATCCACTGATGAGCCCGGTCCTTCCACTGCACCACCACCAGAGCCAGAATCTACATATGATTATTTGAGAGAGAGATTCATGTCAGTGGCCTACAAGGCCGACTATGCAGATAGGCAAGTTCGCAGTTTATTGAATGACCGTGGCCCATATGTTACGAGTGCCATTGATGCTGCCCTGACATGGTTCCAGAGATCTATAAGGTTATAGTATGCATGATTAGATGGCTACGAGACTCGTCTAAATGCAGCCATTAGCTCGACGTCGTCCACAGCAGCTATTGAAGAATTGAGAGTGGAGATGGCTCAGACTAGGAGGGATATCCTAGAGTTTCAGTCCTGCCCTGTCCCTATATTTGGTGACTCGGTTGCTCTGACCCATTCTTTATCTGCTAATACAACCCATCCTACGCCACCACCACTTGCACCTCTGGTTGTTCAGCTTACCCTATTCCACCTCCCTGAGATTTGGGGAAGCGGCCACGTGATGATGATGGCACGGACCTCACACAGCTCGAGACAGAGCATGAGGAGGAAAGGTTGTTGAGACTGGGGTTGAGAGAGTCTTTAGCAGAGCAGCATCACACCAGAGAGAGGGGTCTTCTACCAGCACATCTACACCTGCAACTCTCGAGCCGGCAGGTGACACTAGTGTCCTCACGACACCATTAGATTATGCTACGAATATAGTGAATATAAAGACACCGGACCCTAGCACCTAGGGCGCTACAGGTAAGTCTCACTTCCCGAGTTCTAGTTTTGTGTATTGGGGACAATGCAACATTCTTTCAGTGGGAGGTGGGGCTGCCCGGTTGTCTGCCCTTGGGTTTTTCTTGTCGTATTCTTTTCCCAAGGGCATTTCATTTATGTTGAATCAGCATGTGTAGTTAGGGTGCTAGTTGAAGTTTAGTAATTTGGTTTTGTCAAGTTTGGTTTGTAGTCAAAGCGTGTTTGTAGTAATCATGAAAGTTTATAATGAAAGCAGTTTGTATTAAAAAGGAGCCCCTTCCGAAAAGGTTTAATTTAGCACTTGTGTTTGAAATAGTTAACTATTCTGGATCCCCGATTGTCATTCATGTATGTGGTTGTATTACTTTGCTTTATCTGAGCTTTTGTTTCGATGGTTGGTAGTGATATAGTCTCGTGGTGCCAAGTGTGTGTGAGATTAATTGTTATTAATTCTTACTCTGTGCAGGCATCTAGAACTTGCCTAGTCTATTATGTTAGGTTGGAAGTTAGTTGCTTAGGAAAGGATCACAGGCCCTTTTTGTGTGCATTCCACTTAGCCTATAAGACCATCCAAATGTTGATAATCTCTTTGATCCCTATTTGAGCCATAATTGACCCCATTCTTTCTATTACCTGCTACCGTCCTTTTTAACTTTGAATCCCTATTTTGGCCCTGGTCCTTCCTTGGACATTGTGCACCTCAACTCAGGCAATTAGCCTAAGTTGAGGGTGACTACTGTAGTGGTAAATGATAAGAGGAAAAATAGGATGGAAAAGATTAGTTGTGGATAGAATGAAAATTACGAGTGTGTGCCTAAGAAAAAGAAAGAAAAAGAAAATAAAAGGAAAGAAAAAGAAAGAAAAAGAAAAAGAATGAGAGATGAAAAAGAATTGTTAAAATAAAGAGGTTGCACCTGTCTAGAAAGAAGGAAATAAAAGGTAAATAAGGTTGGACAAAGTTAAGTTTAGTGGAAATAGTAGGTCAGTGATTCCAAGGAGGGCTTAGTCACTAATTCCTAAATGTATCCTGCCTGCACCCGAAGCCTCGTTACAAGCCTTAACAAGTCCTGTAGTGATCTTGAGCAATTGTCTGAACAACTGAAATAGAATAGCAAGGGAAAGCCTATGGTATCGCATGTGCACTGTTTGAAGTTATTTGCGAGTGTGAGCATTTTGTTTAGTCCCAAAATTTTGTGTGGGACTTCTTTGGGGTGAGAGCACCGAGAATTCTGTATCACCTACTGATTGTTGGGATAACTGTGTTGTGTGTATATAGAGTATATTATCACATTGTAATGACATGCTCGGATCCGTACTATTTAGCTTTTTCAAGACACTTTTGTAGTACATGGGGGATGGATGAAATCGATCAAGTGGTTGAACTGCCGTTAGTTGCTATAGACATGTTATGATTGCCTGTTGTGTATTAATCATCTATTTTAGTCTTGTGTCATGTTGATTGAGGATGAGAGAACATTCTAAGTTGAGGGTGTTGGTGTGCTGATATTTTATGGCACGTTTTACGCCTTTAACCCAAGAATAGACGATAGTTTTCAAGCAAAATATTGTGTAATTCATGTGTTTGGTTGTGTTTCAGGAACGATAAGCTTAAAGCAACAAGAGAAATCATTTGGGCCCAAAAATGAGGTGTTTTTCCTGTTCGTTGCAAGTTGAGACAGAGGTCGACAAAAAAGTGAAGCAAAAATGGCAGGAGAAACGGACCGTTTTCAGAAGAAATGGACCGTTCCCCTGTACGTTCCTAGAAACAGAAGAGGTCACATTGTTCAGAGTTAGAACGGTCAAGAGAATGAACCATTTTCAGAAGAAACGGTATGTTTCTCAAACCGTTGTCAGAAGCAGAAAGCGGGTTAAAGCAAGAAGTTAAAACGATCAAACAAACGGTCTGTTTTGCATCAAAACGGACCATTTTGCACACCATTTCCTGGACGCGACTTTCCTTTCCTGGACAAATCCGGATTTATTTTGGAATTGCCTATAAATAGGACACTTAGGGTATTTTTTTAGCACTTCACTTCAGCGTATTTTTGAACTCTTTTCAGCGCTCAAACAATAATATACGTTACTATCAATTGTTCTTACTTTTGGGGAATTATTTGCTCAAGGTTATTGGAGAATTGAAGTTTTTCATATATTGTAAGAAATTATCTTCTATTATGAATGTCATTGCTTTTTCTTCTTCTTTATCCATGAGTAGCTAATCCTCCCACAACTACGGTTGTGGAATCCATGGCAAAAATAGTAATCTAGGTTATGTGTGACAATGGGTTCGGATTATATGTGTGATACGTTGTTAATCTTTCATTTTTACTATTTTCTAATGGTTGCAAACATTAGAACAAGCCTGAGTTTGATTTGCTTTAATCAAGAGATTAAAACTGGGTAAATTAGTTTAACAACAAGGATTCAGGACTACTAACTATCATCTAATGATTGATGCTTTAGCGAGATTAATCTACTTGAAGTGTTAAACTGAATAGTATAATTGTATCTTTTCAAGTTTGAAAGAATTGAAAGGAAAATACGTCTATGTGGTTGAGAAACGATTAGATGTACAAAATAATTCAATTACTTCGTGTGTTGCATATGAAATGAATCCATTGAAACTCTAACCCAAGGTTGTTCACGAAGCCATGGTGAACACATCCCTAGTTCATCTCTAATATTGATTTTACTAGTTAAAAGTTGTTGTTTGTTACGTGAATTATTCAAAGAAGCAATCAAAGATTGATCACTACAACCCCCCCCCCATTATCGGAAATTATTGATTAATAGTCATCTAAGTCACTAACGACTTAATTTGCACCTTATTCCCTGTGGGATCGACCCCAACCTCTGTTGGATTCTATATTTGACAGCGACTGCTTATGCTTCTTAAGTGAGGTGTAATTTGGGCGATATCAACTATGTTGAGTGTTTTGCCAACAACCTTAGGTCTCCTCGACTATTCCTAACGCCTATATTCCTATGGTCGTTGATCGATAGTGAAGGGCATATGATTTCTCTTCCATATCAACGGGGCAAGGCTAACAGGTATATTCCTATCCACGTTAGCGAATCATTCCCTCTTCCCTATAGAGTTCACGACCAAGCTCTATCTTTCCTTATTACGTACGTAAACATCCTATTTTTAGTCTAATTTATGCACCATAGATAGTATTTTCTAGGTGATCAAGTTAACAAATAATTAAGAGCAAAGGAAGATAAATAACTCGATAATGGAAATCTCAACTAAACAATATAATAATTAAACCTTCATGTCATTAACCACAACACTAGATACTAAAGGTTTAGCTACTCATTAATCTCTTTGGAAGAAGAAATTTCATGAGTTTACAAGAAATGAATCGAAAATAAAATAAAGAAATAAAACTAGACATTGTTCTTGAGCTTTGCCATAGGTTTTGCCTTCCTCAAATCAGTTGTTGTTCATAAAAATGTGGGAGGTTAATATTTATAAAGGTGAAGAACCCTTGGGATATTAAAATCCAATCCAAATTGGTCTAGGATAAGTACCCGCTCACGCCACTGCCCAAAAGCGGAGCTGTGGCGCAAGGAACAAAAGAAATTTTAGAGAGCTTTGATTTTTCGCGCCACTGCCCACTTTGAGTGGTGTGGAACAGAAACAAATTGCTGCCAAGGTCTTCAAATCTATCCACGTACAGGTAAGTAATTTTCAACTCTCCAATTTCAATCTTTGCTTCAATTGTATATATTAATATTAATATTATATTACAATACTTTCATTAAGCTGTTTGCTTGATTTTCTTATATGATTTCTCATTTTTAATTCATTTTTGCTCCAAATTTCTTCAACATCCCATCGTTTTAATCCTACATATCAAAAATACCCAACATAAGCATAATCCATAGAATTAACACTCAAAGACAAGACAAAAATATAAAATATGAGGCAAATAATAACTAGTTTACACACATTTTTTCCCGAACATCAGTGGTGTTTGATGAACTGAATTGAATTATATTGTGTGAAAATTGAAAATAATTTTTTTTATATAGAAGAAAATTCAAAATCAAAGACTTGAAAGACTTGTCGAAGTTGAACTTAATGATGCACTTAGTGTAGTATTTAGTATCGAACATCTCAATCATGTTTAGGAGTTAGACTCTGATGTAATTTTAACTATAGCATTCAAATAGACATTTATGAGAGTTGATCGTCTTAATATTGGTTCATCTAGCACTAACGCTCCAACTTTAGAATGGCGGCAAAAAATATCAAGTATGAAATCACAATTAAATACGCTACTTAATTTATATCCAATGAACGTTAAAGAGTCAGTTGACTCATTTTTTATTCCTCCATAAGTATGAGATTTTTTGCATGTATTCAATTCTTTTAAATAAAAAGTAGAGAAAAAAGCAAAATTCAAAAAAAATATTAATGTTATGGATAGTTAAAACTTTTTTGAACCTTTTTGTCAATTTTGCGAAGAATTTATTAATAAAAATGAAAATTAAGAGAGAAGTCTTGCGATATAGTGAAAGCTATAATTTATTGTAATGACCCTTTTGGTCATTGTCGCATTTACGCCTTCTTTGTACTGTTAGAGCTTTCCTATAGTGGTTCCAAGTCATTCATGACTTGCTGGGACCGGTAGTTTGGTGCCCTGGTTGTTGGTTTGGTCGTTTGGGTCGTTTGCCTATTTTAGAGCTTAAACTTAGAATATCATTGACTTTAGTCAATATTCTTAGCGAACGTGCTCAGAATCGAATTCTAACAGCTCCATTAGCTCAGGAGCATTGAGTTTGGTCTAGTTGGACCTTTAGTCGAGGCCTGAGAACTTCTGGTATGGGTTTTATGTTGCTTTCTTTGTTTTCAGGCCATTTAGAGTTGAAAGTGTAACTTTTGTCAGCTTTTGATGATCAGAGCGTCAAATTCAAAATTCGATGATTCCATCAGCTCCGAAATGATGAATTTTGGTTATGTTGGTGTTTGGTTCAGGTTCTGGGTGAGCTAGGCTCATTTGGAGTGTTTGGTTGCTTGATTGTTAGCGTTGACTTGGGTCAACATTTCTCCAGAATGACCTCGTATGGAAGTTTCGTCGATTCCGTTGATTATGGAACATCGTTTCCACTCTATTAGCATTATTGGTTGTTTAGTATCAGTTTTCAATCGTGCTCGAAATTCCCCGTAGAGTTCTATAAATGTTGTAGGTTTTTGTTGTTGCAGGTGAAGGCCTCAGGCCTTAATCGCGATCGCGAGCCTCTTCCCTTGCGACCTCGATGAAGCGCCTGGTCCCTTTGTTTTTCGCGATTGCAACATCCCTTGTCGCGACCGTGATGAGGCCCTATCCTCTTTATTCTTCGCCACCGCGTGGCTACTCCTCGCGATCGCGATGGTCTAGCCAGCGTGGTCATCTCGACCGCATGGGGTCCATCGCGATCGCGATGAAGGACCCTTGGGCAGTATATAAACGCCCAAATTCATCCTCTTCACTCTAAAATTATCTTCTTCCATTTATTTAAGATCCAAACTCTTCTAAACTCAGTATGACTCAATTCTTGGTGTGGGGGTGAAATTTTCTTGGCCTTGATCGTTCCTCCATTGTTATTGGTAAGTTTTATCCTCTTAAATTCGTCAAATTCGCCTCCTAGATTCCTTAATTGTTCTTATAGTTGGTTGGCTGGTTTGAGCCATTTCATTGACTAAATTCTCTCTATAATCTGAGCATGCACACCTAGGGGTGTGGTAATCATTGTGCGCTCATCTGGTTTTGGCTTTAGGTTGTGGGACCCATGGTCCCGTCGGTGACCTTAATTTTGACCCAGCTATTACTATAGCATTATAGGTATCGTTAGATTTGTTTTATTGTGTTATTTATGTTTATGATAGTTTGATTATCATTCAGAGCATCTTGGAGTGGTTCGGCCTCGTATATCGTCGTGCCAGCAGCTTGTCATTGAACGACAGGTAGGTTACGGTCTAAACTCCCTAGACTTCACATATATCGGATAAAATTATACTAATTGGCATCCTTGGGTTAGGATTTCTAGCTTGGCACCATAGACCTTAACCGTTTTCCCCTGTCTGTCTCGTTTCTTTCCTCCGTTGTGTGTAGTGTTCCTTGTAGTTTGATATTATTGCCCTCGTGGTCCTGTGTGGACTTGATTTGACTCTAGACCATAGATGGTGGGCTATTCGGGGGTGTCCGTGAGTACCAGACATTGTTATCATGATACTAGGCTGGCTATTTATGTTGTAGAGCGATTGGAGCTTGTGCAGGGCCGCTAGGTTGATTGTGAGCTACTAGGTGGCTATTTGTGTTTGATCATGTCATTTCCATGACTATAAAAGGGATTTTTCACATATTTTACTATGGTTTTGGCTTCGGGCCTACTTGTATTGATTTCCTAAACTTTGCATGACCCTGGGGGGGCGTTTTTGACAGAAATGACTCGAAAATGATTTGGACTTGATTTGTGGATCTTCTTAGGGTAAAAGATTTAAATATTGTTTCTATCACAATTTTGACTACTATTGCTAGACTCGGTAGGGTCGTAGTGTAAGATGGATTTTTTTACTGATTTGAGATGTTATTAGACTCGGTCGGATCGAGCATCAGAGATATTGTATCACTATTTTAGATCCGGTGATGACCGGGCACCCTTGGTGGGGTTTTTGAGATATTTTTCACGGTTTTAGACCTGGACAGAGTCTGGGCATGTATATTTGAGATTTGAGTCTCCATCTTGGATCTAGACCTACTCTGGATGATGTTTTCGAGATTGAGTTATAGTATGAGGTTCGTGACCTCCATGGACCTTGTCAATCAAGACCAGGGGCCTTGGGCTGTGAGTGCTGGAAGAGGGATATACGATGGAGTAGAGGTATACGGGCAGAGTCCTTCCATGGAACCTACCTGCTGGGCCCGTTCAGTGCCGGAGGAGGTACATACAGAGTTACTGTTCCACCCTGAGATCATCATGCATCATATAATTAATTGTTTGAGGCTCCACCCTTGTTTTCTATTTATTGAGTGTACACTCCGGTTGTATGGGCGGTCGGGGGATTTATTTTCACTTGTTTGCATTCCTCGGTTGTATGAGCAGCCACGGGACTGTAAGTAGACTCTTGGTACTCTATCGCGACTTTATTTCCTATCATGGTTGTATATGAGGTTGGATACTGAGAGGTTGTTAGTTTTTTTACTTGAGATTGGTATGGTTAATTTGGTTATTAAATCTTGTTTTTGAGCATGCCTATATTTGTTCTTCTTGTCCCTTCCCTGTCTACCTGAGGTTACCGGTATACCGCCCCCTTCTAAACTTACTCTTTATATACTATTATTGCAAGGACCTCAGGTGCTTCATTTCTTACTTTCACCTGTGCATGTTGTGTATATATTCTACTTGCTAGCCTTGTATCTACTTTTCTGCTGTCTTCCTTCTAGGCTAGTTTCTGTGTACGTCTTCATAGATTTCCGTGACTATTTGTTTCTATTATGCCTGTTACTATGCTTTTATCTTATATGTGCCCAGTCAGCCTATGATACCTACTGGGTACCATTTGCTTTACATTTAGTGCTCATACTACACTGTGCATCTTCTGGTGCAGATCCTAGTGTGAGCCATCGCTGCTAGCTCGTGGGAGACTCGTGCTTGGAGTTTTTGGACCATTCCAGACTGAGGGTGAGCTCTTGATGACTGGAGCTTGACTTTAGTTTATCTTTTGTATATTTTGTACTCTCTTAGCTTCGGAGACATGATGTATATGTATTATTTTTGACCTTTTGTACTCCTTATGTAGATTCAGCTCTTATATACCATGATACCAGGTTTTGGGTGTTATTTTAGCTTTCGTATGTTTTATATATACTCCTGTTGTTACTTTTCTTCTCGTATAACCCTTGCTTCCATTTATATTACTTGTTCTTCCGCTTACCTATTAGATAGTAGCCTATTACTAACCGTTTCGGGCTACGAGGATTGGTTCACCTACTGGGAGGTTGTAGTTGCCATCATGACCAAGAAATTGGGTTGTGACAGCTTGGTATCAGAGCCTAGGTTTCACCGGTATCATCGGTATAGGAGCCAATGTCTAGTAGTGTCATACGGATCGGGGCAGAGACGTTCGTACTCTATCTTTGGGAGGCTATAGTGACATCTTAAGAAATATGACTCTTTCATTGCTTCTGTAACGTGCATAGTTTCCTTGAAGTTTCTTGAAACCTCACTTGTTCTCGTTCATTCTTTCGTAGATTGTTCGTACGAGATCGTCAGCATCGGGAAAATACGAGCCTCTGACTCTAGCTAGGGGCCGGGGAGGTCATAGAGGTAGGGGTCAAGGACGTTCCCGAGCAGCGGCACCTGCTAGAGCTGCTAGAGTTGAGATAGAGCCCGAGCATGAGTACTAGCCAGGGTTAGATCATGATCAGCAGCGTGTAGACCCAGAGATAGCCCAGGTACCACCAGCTCCCGTACCAGCTTCAGTATCAACTCCTGTGTCAGCTTCAGCCCCAGCTCAGTCTTCAGATGTTTGGGGTTTACTATTGCAGTTATTGGGTATGATTGGAGAGCATCCTTCTGAGGTGGCATAGACATCCGCTCAGGGGGAAACCCTAGGTGTACCGAGTTCAGGAGCGCAGCCTGCTACAGTGGCTCCCTGTGCCGAGGTTATTTTGGTACTATCAGTTGCACAGCCTCTTGCTCCTCGCCCAGCTATGACAGAGATGGGGCAGAAGACGTTGGGTAGATTCTTGAGATTGGCACCTCCGCGGTTTGCTGGTACTTCTGTACAGGACCCACATGATTTTATTACTACCTGTGAGGAGATGTTGTATCATTTGGGTTTGTTGGAGACTCACGGGGTTAGCTATACTACCTATCAGCTGAAGGGTCCCAGCGAAGTTATGGTGGAGGGCCCAGGTTGCTTGTAGACCATCATAGTCACCTCTTTTTACTTGGTCCGAGTTTTATGAGGCCTTTATGGCTAAGTTCTTACCTCAGAGCGATAGAGAGCGTCGAATAGAGGAGTTCACTAGACTTACTTAGGATTCTATGACTGTCTCGGAGTATGAGACCCATTTCCATCATCTTGCGCTATTTGGGGCCATGATTATGCCTACTTAGTCTGACAGAATCCGTAAATTTTTTTGGGGGCTACGGAGAGAGTTAGAGAGCCTACAGATATATTGGTTGCTAGTGGTCAGTCTTTCCAGGCTATTGCGGACAACACCAGTACAGTAGAGGATTTGCATCGTCATGACACTGGGGCTAGAGATAAGAGGCCTTGACATCAGGGCATCTATAGTGGTTCTCGTTATGGTGGTAGAGGTTCAGGCCAGTGGGGCTGAGGTTATAAGCCACCGAGGCACAAGATTAGTCTAGATGACCGGTTCAGGCTTCACTTCAGTCTTTGGGTGGTTCACAGCACGAGCAGGGTCAGAGCAGCCAACAGGGCTATAGTGGTCAGCCGTCGAGAGGTACAGATTCTGGGGCATCCAGACGTGGTGGCCATATGGGTTCCCCTGGTTCATCCTGAAAGAGTAGGTCATCAGGGTCTTGTTATACTTGTGGTGTGGTTGGTGACTATGCCAAAGATTTCCCCCAATGGGGTACAGTTCAGCATGTCACTCAGCCTCTTCGAGGAGGTGGTAATCAGGGTAGAGGTGGTGGCCCATGAGGTAGGACAGGTGGTAGGGATAGCGGTCGGTCAGGTGGTTGTCGTCATCAGTTCTATGCGGTCCCTGGGAGACCAGAGGGAGAGGCCTCGGATGCTATGATTACAGGTACAATCTATGTTTGCTGTCGGCCGGCTTATGCTTTATTTGATCCTGGATCTACTTGTTCATATGTATCTGCCTATTTTATGCCTTGTTTGGGGTTGTCTAGTGAGTCGTTATCTGTGTCTGTATATGTATCAAACCCAGTTGGAGATTCTTTAGTAGTGGATCAGATTGTGAAATCTTGCATGATTACTGTGGGTGATTTGGAGATTTGGGGTGATTTGATGATCCTTGATATGTTAGACTTTGATGTGATACTGGGCATGGACTGGTTATCCCCTCACCGCACAGTTTTGGATTGTTATGCCAAGACCATTACCATAGTTGTGCCTGGTGTATCCCCAATTATGTAGCGGGAATCTGTTAGCCGCGCACCATTTGGGATCATCTCTTGTCTTCGAGCTAGGGAGTTGATATCTCGTGGGTGTTTATCTTACCTAGCATATGTCCTAGATGCTAGTGCTGACACTTTTTCTCCCGAGTCTGCTCATGTGGTTAGAGACTTCCTAGATGTGTTTCCTACCGACCTGTCAGGCCATCCACCTGAGAGAGATATAGACTTCGCCATTAAGTTAGAGTCGGGCACCAGGCCCATTTCTATTTCTCCTTACCATATGGCTTCAACTGAGTTGAGGGAGCTTAAGGAGCAGCTCCAGGACTTGTTAGCTAAGGGGTTTATTAGACCGAGTGTGTCGCCTTGGGGTTCTCCTGCTCTGTTTGTTAAGAAGAAGGGTGGATCAATACGGATGTGTATTGATTATCGGTAGCAGAATAGGGTTACGGTGAGGAATGGGTATCCGATACCGCGTATTGATGATTTGTTTGATCAGCCCCAGGGTCCAGCCATGTTTTCCAAGATAGATTTGAGGTCAGGCTTGTTTTCGGGAAAAATAGTTCAATGTTTTTTCAATTTTGAAAATTCATTTCGAAAACAAAGTTAAAGTTTCAAAACGTTTTTCAATTAAAGCAAGAGTCGCCACTTAGTTTTATAAAAGGAAAACCAAGAAAAACTTATAAAATTTCTAAAGTTAAAAACAGATAATAACTTTAAAAATGAGAGATTAAGGGTAAGCGGTTCTTATTAATGTTTCGAGAAGGGTTTAAAGGCATTCGAAACATCCGTTAACTCGCGTATATCCGGGCTTGTTTAAAATATAACTTATTTTTTGACTAACTTTTTTTAAAAAAAAAATTCGATTATTGGGAAATATGGAATTATAACTCGACTTAAACAGTAAATAAATATTTAAATTTCTTAATAATAATTTGAAAATATAGTGAATTTATTTAAGGGAGAAACATGCTTGATTTTTGCATTTAGAATATAGGAAACATTTTCTATGAAGAAATTAGTCATAGGCAAGAAACTAAACGAGAAAAAGTTCTTCTATTGGGGAGAAATTCAACTAAGTTAAAATAGTTAGAATCAATTAATACAAATAATTGTAACAAAATAAAGGAAAGAAGTTTGATTAAGCCTTTGCTCAACCAATAACTTGTCTTAATCTAGATTTTTTGTCCCTTTTAGCCCAATTCTTTGGACTTTCGTACCAATTCTTCCGAACGTCTTGCCCAAGTGAGTTGTTGCTTCTTATGGACTTTTACGTCCGAAGTATCCTGCCATTTACATACATTAGACTTTTTCAAACTTTCTAATAGCTGCTAATACTGCTTATGGGTTTTAGCCCATTTCTTTCATTTCCAAACACATGTACATCAGGTTCCTGAATTGTGCTGAGGCTGACTCGAAGATGGAGATGCAGAGACCAAGTCTCAACCAAATGCAAGTGAGAGGGAGAGGAGAGTACGAATGGACTCGATCAAGATATCACATTCATAAAAAGGTATAAGGATTAGAGAACATCTTTAAAAATAATTGAACGCATAGTGTTCAGATAACATCAATGAAAGCAATTGAAGGAAAAAAAGACTTGCATATGCTAGCAAGTTATTCAACCAGCTACTTTCCTCTTTTAATTCAAACATAGAAAGTTCATAAAATTTTATAGGCATTTGATCATAATATCAACAGCAAAGGAAGCTTCAAGAAGAAGTAGTTCGAGCAAATCTTTCAAGTATAATATAGGCTAAGGAAACAGACAGGGAGAGAAAGCAATTAAATAATTTAGATCAGTTTTTCTTTATCATGACATTATGTTACACTCAGATGGTGAGGTGATCTTAAGCCCAAACAAAATAAGACAGATGTTTAAACTAATGTTCACGAGTGGCAATAGCTAAGTATATCACGTAGTATTATCAAGAAGCCAGCACGTAAACATAAGGTCTATGAAATTGTCTACTTGTGAAAATTCTTATCATAACCCAATTTAGTAGGGTTCACACATAACAAATGTAAATTTACTCAAGAGAAAGACAGTTATTTGTCAACGACAGACCAAGACAAGATCTCTTTTTGAAATGAGTTTTTAAGAAGAAAAATGATAATGTCCAAATAGATTAATAAACTCGTATAATTCCCAAGCAGATTAATAAGCTCGTTTGGCATATTTTATAAAGATCATGTTAACACACAAGGAACCAAGGAGTGGAGAAAACTTTTATAAAAAAAAAGACATACTTGAGCGGATGAAATAAACTAGATCAAACGAGAAGCCAGATTTCAGCATGTAAACAAAGAATTATGTCAAAACAGGGGCTGCTAACAATAATATGGGAAGGTGGCAGTTTAGTCATAGGTTTCCATTGACATCGATAAAACTAAAATTACGTCTGTCTTAAGAGTCCAAAACTCATTAACCTCTGATTGTCCAAACTTAAGGAATCGATGCCAGATGTTTTGTTATCTTAAACATACCCAACACGGTGATTGTTCTTAAGACATTTATTCAAAAATTTAGCCCTTTAAAATACCACGAATTCATCTTTGTGAATCCCAGATATGCAAAAAGACAAGAAACTACAAGAACACTAAAGAAATTAAGTACTGCTAATCGAGCTACTAACAGGATGGTGAATGAAACTACTTCTTTTAAAGGCTCAAACTTGACAAATCCATTCGGTCTTTAGGCAAAGAAAAGAAATTTCAACTTCGATATGATTCAAATAGGGTAAAACAAAACCAAACACTCGAGAACAATCATGCTTATATGGAAAAAAAATGCTTTGGAAATTTTATTCAGACGAAGCCTAGTTTGCACAATCCACATAAACCATAAAGGATAATAATGGAGCAATACTTATATGCACTCACAGATAGCATATCCACATTCATAAAGCACACATAAAGCAATTGCTAAGACGAGAAGAATGGAGAAAAAAGAAACAAACAAAAAATCCAAGAACTTTGACTTAACTGCTTCAAATAAATAGATTTTTAAGCCTTCATTTGTAACTTCTTAATATCACATCACATAAATCAAACAAGACCAGTCCAACACCACCCTACATTTCTACAACAGTATAGAAAAAGAAAGAAAAGAATTGAACGGAAAAGTCACTTGTTTATGAGCAGCGACTGGGACTTCGAGTTCTTCATCGGAAAACTTCAACACACCACCGAAGAGAACTTGAGACCTACTCGGAATCAAAATAGAACTTTAGTGGGTATTTTTCTCTGCAACTTTGGTATTTTTAGTGAGCCAAAGAGTGGTTCTCCAAAAGGAACTCAAGAAATTCCCAAAAGCCAGCCCTTATTCTTGTAACTCTTGTGGTTTGTATAGGAGAAATCTGGGGAAGAAATGGGGGGAAAAACAGAGGGTAATTTGAAGATTCTTGCTCGAAAATTTGAAATCCTTCTTGAATAAGCTTGAGTAGCAAGGAAATTGTACCAAGATTGTACAAATTCTCACTGATTTAGCAGACAGAACGCCACCTGTGCTTCTTCTAGAACCTTCTTGGTTCTTGACAGCTCAATTTTGACGAATAGTGGATGTCGTTTTAGAATTTTGACTGGGTTGGTGTCGTCGTTGTTGTTTTTTGATATAGCTGTTGCAGCATTTTTGGAGAAAATGTTAGGGTTTCATTTGGTTTACTGAGAAGAGAGAGGAAGACGATGAAGTACAGGGGTGGTGAGAAGGGCTGCACTGGTCGCGTGAGTTTGGGAGTTGCGTTCTTTCTTTTTGAATAATAGAGAGAGTGAGATGCGTGATATTGTGGAGTATATGTTGAGGGAAATAGGTGAGTATATGGTTGCTGGTTGAGGGAGCATAGGATGGTGTTGGTCCGGGTAATTGGTGAGAACTGGGCTCGGGATTGGATTCAATTGGGAAAAATTTTGGCCCAAAATGGCTGATAACAAAAGGTGTGAGGCTGTTTATAAGGTGATTTGAAAATTGCATGTGGCCATTTTATGTATAGGAGATAGCCAAATTGAGAGTAAATTGATGAAATTCGGCTAGAATTTAAATGATTTAAAGAATTAGGCTAGAATTGTAATAGAGACGAATCAGTTATAATTAAACTTGAGTTTTAATAAATTTAAGCAATTCAAAATAATTATTGTATTTAACACATAAATTACCTTATTTTAAAACTATGAAATTAATTATTCAATTAATTTCTCATTTTGGATTAATTTTGGAGGAAAATTAAGCGTTTAATATTTTAAAAAGGATTTTCTTATGGAATTAGACTTTAAAATAGTTCTTTAAGTAAACTTACATAAATTTCATATAATAAAATATGAAAAATATAAATTCTTACTCAAGACTATTATAAAGCTGATTGAGAAAAATATTTTATTCTTTTTACAGAACAATTATTCAAAAAAATAATTTAAGATTTGAAAAGGCTCAAGATTAATCTGTAATGTAAGTGCTAAAAATTGAGTGTCAACAACTGCCCCTCCCTTTGTGTAGAGTGGATGTAAGGAACCCTGGGCAAAGGAAATTGACGTTCCCAATTTTATCTGACCATAGATTTATCTTCAGAAAGTGGTTATTTCCAGCATGCATTTTGAGGGATCATGGCCGAACTTCGGTATCGAGTTTCCTACATATCTCAGGTTACATGAGAATTCAGGCCATTTGTAGTTCAAAATGCTCGATTTTACGCACGATTTTCAAAGAATCCAAACTATTCCTATTTCAGAGTACGGTGAGACCGAAAAGTTAGGGAGTAAGAGGATTGGGGGAGGATTTGGAATGCAGCCCAGTTTTTAACATAGAGCCCGCCTACATATTCCAAGACTTGAGAATCAGGTTACTTGTAGTTTGACTCAATCGGTGGAAAAGGTAATCTTTACGTTAAGACAACCTTTGGCTCAGGATGAGTGATAAATAATTTGAGCTTATAGAAAAGAGGCTTGTAACCTCTCAATTATGAATGTGGTGCACTTCACACCCGTAAATAAGATTTTACCTAGACATAATTCCTAATGCTCGAGGTGTATCATCACCCGGATTTGAAGAGAAGTAATATTGCTTCCAGCGTGAGTTCATAAAATACCTTGGATCGAAACTAAGACCCAAAGATAGGGAATACCCACATGACTTCTGGTAGGGGTGTGGTTTGATGGAGGTAAAAAGTCATTCCTTACCTCGCATCCAGAGAGTTTGATCTCTCTTCGAACTATGTCCCAGTTCACTGCTAAGAAAAGTTCCACGTTGTGATGCATCCTTTTTGGTGTAGACCGCACCTATGATTTTGCTTTGATAATTTTATCCTTATCGGATGCTCTCGACAACATTTCAGACAAAATTGTTAGTAGTAACATAATTTTATTCGGAGAGGTAGTTTATTCGCCATACCTCATCCTGGGATTACGTTCGAATCCCGTGTTATGACGTCTTTTTGACGCATTTTGTACCTGTTATTCTGGTTTGAGATTTTCATCCTCTCGAATGTTCTCAGTAATATTTTGAAATAAAATTGTTAGTAGTAAAGACATTCAATAGAGAAAGGTAGCTTGGTACCTCATTTTTTGCATCTGATTGCTTTTGAATCAGAGGTCGTCCTTTCCTCTCTTTATCTTGGGAAATAGCGACTTCCATGACGAGAATATGACAGCCTTCACAGCTATCTGATAGGATTGCCTCCGTGGCAGTTTTGAATATGATGACCTTCGTAGTTGTTGCGATGTAATGGTCTTCGTAACTGTTTGTGGCATTCTCTTGAACGTGATAGCCTTCGTAGCTATATGACAGTGGTTTTTGCATATGCCTTAAGGGAAAATCTTGTGCATCATTCGTATCAGTGCGACTAATAGATATTCCCTGAATTGTTAGTCTTTGGATAATCTAGCACATCATCCGATTTTGGATAGAGGCAACTTACAGATGCCTTTTAATTTGCTAGCTTTTGAGTAATCTTGCACATCATCCGACTTTGAATAGAGGCGGCTTACAGATGTCCTTCGAATTGCCAGTTTGTGGGTAATTGTGCACTTTTATCCGATCTTGGATGTAACTCAACTTACAGATTTCCCTTGAATTGTTAGCCTTTGGGTAGTCCTGCACCATATCAACATAGATATGTCATGGCTTATAGATAACCCTTGGACTATCAATTTTTTGGTAGTCTAGCACTTTATCCTATTGCAGATATTATCGCGACTTATGCATTACCCTTGAACCTTCAATCTTCAGGTTATCCTACACACTATATGATTTCAGATATCGTTGCATCTTACAGATAACTCTTAGTCTGTCAAGTTTTGGCAATCTTGCACACTATCTGGTTTTGGACATCGTTGTGGCTTACAGACGACCTTTGGCCTTCTAATTTTGGGAGATCCAATTTTATCTTCCGATTTAGATGGAGTCTTATAGATATCCTTCGGACTATATGCTTTCAACCTCGATAGCAAGCGGTACTTGATTATCGGGGGTGATAAGGCCTTTGTCATATGATCAAATACTGCTGCATCTTCTGGCGATCAATGCTCTTGAACGCATAAGCATACTTTAGTGTGAGACTTTGTTGTCTCAATGCAATAATTAAAAAAGGGTGCATAAATATCCTTGATGTCAGACTCCAATGTCTTACGCGATATCAGATATGAATATGCTGGATGCCAGACTCTGTCGTCTGGCATAATAATAAGGAAGCAAATATATTCTCAATGTTAGACTCCATCATCTCACGCGATATAGGATATAAATATGTCAGCCTTGGCATAAAAAGGAGGCAAAGATATCCTCAACGTCAGACTCTGCCATCTCATACGATATCGGATATAAATATGCTGGATGCCAGACTTAGCATACTAATAATAATATCCTCAACGTTAGACTCCACCGTCTCATGCAATATCATATATAAATATGCTGAATTCCTGTCACGACCTGATTTCTCGGTCATGATGGCACCTACAACCCTCCGGTAGGCGAACCAATCCCCGTAGCCCAGAACAGTTAGTAATGGGCCACTATCTAACAAATAAGCGGAAGAACAGCTTATTAAGCAAAAGTAAGGGAACAAGATAAATAGAATAGATAACATGAATATATATATACATATGCGGAAACTAAACCAAACCCCAAGACTTGGTATCATAGTATAGAGCCAGAACTACATACATGGAGTGCAAACGATCCAAAACAATATATACAGATGTCTCTGAATGGTAATAGAGTACATAAAGCAAAAGATAAACTAAAGCTAAGCTTCGATCTCCAAGAGCACGAATCACAGCGACCTAACGGAGATGGCCCATGCTAGGATCTGCACCAAAAGAAGCAGGGGGTAGGGTGAGCACCAAATGTGAAGCATAAGGTACCCAGTAGGTATCATAAGTCGACTAGGCACATATAAGATAAAAGCGTAGTAACAGACAGAATAGAAGCAAGTAGTCACAGAAATCAATGAAAGGTACACAAGAACTAGCCCAGAGGGAAATCAACAGAACCACATGTGAGGCTAGCAAGCAGAATATATAGACCATAGGCACAGGTGAAAGTAAGAAATAATGCACCTGGGTCCTTCTAATAAGAGTATATACATAATAAGTTTACGAAATGGATGGTATACCGGTAACCTCAAGCATAAGGAAAAGGGAGTGAAGAGTAGAAATAGACATGCTCGGGAAAATAGAAATCAAAGATTGAACTAATTATGTCAATCTCAAAATCCAGAAACCAACAACTTAGCCGTAACAGGGAACAATTCCATAAATAAATAACAAGAGTCTACCTACAGTCTCTCGGCCGCCCATACAACCGAGGAACACAACAAGTGAAAACAAACCCTCCGGCATCCCATACTACCAGAGCATACAATCAACAAACAACAAACAAGGGTGGAGTCTCAAACAATGAATGATATGATGCATGAAGATCTCAAGTGAAATGGTATCTCTGTATGTACCTCCTCCGGTGCCGATCCGGCCCAGCAGGTAGGTTCCATGGAAGGACACTGCCCGTATACCTCTACTCCACCGTATACCCTTCCTCCGGCACACGTAGCCCGAAGCCCCAGGCCCGGATGCCAAGGTCCATGGAGGTCCCTGACCCCATACTAAAACTCAGTATCAAAACATGTCATCCGGAAGAAAGTACGGGTTCAAGATAGAGACCTAGTTTCGAATATGCATGCCCAGACCCTGTCCAGGACTAAAGTAGTGGAAAAATATCTCAAAAAACCCTCCAAGGGTGCCCGGGCATAACCGGGTCTAAACAGTAGAAAGTCATCTCAGGTGCTCGGTCCGACCGAGGCTAAAATCATCTCAAGTAGCTAGAAAACTCAACTAGTACCCCGGCCCTGCCGAGTCTAGCATTAATCGTAAAACTGGTGATATAAATCATAATTTTACCTTCTTTTACCCAAGAATATTCACAAGTTAAATCAAACCATTTTCAATTCATTTCCATCAAAAACGGGCCCCCGGGGCCATGCAAGGTTTAGAAAATAGTTCCAGTAGGCCTGAAGCCAAAACCATAGTAAAACATGGAAAAAACCTCTTTATATACATGGAAATGGTATGATCAAACACAATAGCTGCCCAGCAGCTCACAATCAACCTATCGACCCTGCACAGGCCCATAGCTACTCAGCAAGCATAACCAGCCTAGAAGGATAATTCTATGCCCGGGACTCGCGAACATTCTCAATATCCCACCTTCTATGTTCCAGAGTCAACAAGGCCTCACAGGACCACAAGGGTAAATAAAACATATCGGCAAGTACTACAAGCATCGGAGGAACAAAAGTAGGCGGACATGAATAAAGTGGTCAAGGTCTGTGGTACCAACCTAATAATCCAACCCAAGGATGCCAGCTAGTACAATTTTATCCGATATATGCTAAGTCTAGGGATTTTAAACCATAACCTACCTGTTGTCCGACGACAAGCTGCTAGGACGACGATGTCCAAGCTCGAACCACTCCAAGAAGCTCCAAAACGAAAAAAAATACCCTCCAACGAACGTCCGAATGCCCATAGTTCCTTCACAGAAATTGTTCCTTACGTCCTAAGCTTCGCAAACACTATATATACGCAGCTTATACTCACCTATAAACAGTTCATAATTAAGCTTAAATCGGCAGATTTCCCAAAAGAATCATAACTTGACGAAATGTCCGTAGAACTTCATAAAAATGATCATAAAAGAGCCCCGAGATGGTTACCTTAGCAAACCAAGTGTAAAGCTTGAATAAACACCAAGAAATACCAATTCTTATCTTTTGAAACCAGCTCCAAACGTGTTTTATCGAAGGGGAAAATGGTTGCCACGCGTAGAGGTCGCGTTTCTAGGCACGAGGGCAAACTTTAGCGATAGAAATCACCAAAAATGCACCTTGATCACTCAAGAACTCTCTTGGAACCCTCCCTTATGATTTCTCTCTGTTTCAGAACTGAAATGGCATTTTAAAACGTGAAGTTGAGGCTTTAAATCGATTTTGACCCGACCGGGTTCGCGACCCAGTTTCTGCCAGACAGTCCGCGGTAAAACAGTCATAACTTTTTACTCCAAGATCGGTTGGATGTGAGGTTATGTGCATTGGAAACTGGACTCGTAGACCTTCGATTTGGTAGGTCGGGGAACTTCTAACTCTTTATATATTGAGAGAAAAGCTCTGAGACATTTGACCCAAAGTTCAGAAAATTTATTAAAGAAACTTACGATAACTTTTGCCGACTTGCTTGACTTCAAAACTTATCATACGACCAAAAAAACGGCCCGGGCACCAAACTACCTGTCCCGACAAGCCTTAAATGACTTGGGGCCGCTACAAACAAGCTATAACGGTACAAGAAAGGCGAAACGCATAAATGACCGGAAGGGTCATTACATCATCCACTACTAAAAAGACTTTCGTCATCGAAAGTCAAGAACAAGTACCTGAAGGCTCGAACAACTGCGGATACTGAGCCCGCATATCTCTCTCGGTCTCCCAGGTAGCCTCCTCAACTGGACGGTGCCTCCACTGAACCTTGACAACTGAGATCTCCCAAGACCTCAATCTCCTGACATCTCTGGCTAAAATAGCTATCGGCTCCTCAACAAAGGCTAAACTCTCATCCAGCTGAACCGTCTCCCACTGCAACACATGAGACTCATCTGGAACATACCGCCGCAACATCGATACATGGAAAATCGGGTGCATAGATGAAAACATCAGAGGTAAAGCTAACTGATAGGAAACACTACCAACCCTCTGGAGAATCTCAAATGGCCCAATGTACCTGGGGCTAAGCTTGCCCCGCCTACCAAATCTCATCATACCCTTCATGGGAGATACACGGAGAAATACCGAATCACCAACACTAAAATCTAAGGCATGAAGTCTACGATCAGCGTAGCTCTTCTGCCTACTCTGGGCTGCCCAAAGTCTATCCTGAATCACTCGGACTCAATCTAAGGAATCTCGAAGCAAATCTATACTCTGTGGCCTAGATTCAGAACCATCAAACCAACCAATTGGTGATTTGCAACGCCTACCATACAAGACCTCAAAAGGTGCCATGCCAATGCTCGAATGGAAACTATTATTATAAGCAAACTCAGCCAAAGGCACAAACTGATCCCACGAACCTCCAAAGTCAAGAACACAGGCCCGAAGCATGTCCTCCAGGACCTGAATGGTCCTCTCGGATTGGCCATCTATCTGAGGGTGGAAAGCAGTACTAAGATGAACCTATGTACCCAAATCTCGTTGAATAGCCCTCCAGAACTGAGATGTGAACTGAGTGTCGCGGTCTGAAATGATAGAAGTTGGGACCTCATGCAACCGAACAATCTCACGAAGGTAGATCTGAGCTAACCTCACTGCACCATAAGAAGTCTGAACCGGCAAGAAATGTGCTGACTTAGTCAGCCTATCAACAATCACCCATATGGAATCAAACCTATGAGAAGTACGAGGCAAACCAACAACGAAGTCCATAGTAATCCCTTCCCACTTCCACTCGGGAATGGGAAGTCGCTGCATCAAACCATCAGGTCTCATGTGCTCGAACTTAACCTGCTGATAGTTCAAGCACCGAGATACGAACTCCGCTATATCCCGCTTCATACCACTCCACCAGTAAAGTTGTCTCAAGTCTCTATACATCTTTGCTGTGCCAGGGTGAATGGAGTATCTAGTACAATGTGCCTCATGAAGTATCAACTGAATAAAATCACTAATCCTCGGAACACAAAGGCGACTATCACACCTCAGAACCCCATATGAATCTAGAGTAGCTCGACTGGTCTCACCCTGAACAACCTGATCACGAAGGTCACACAACTGCTGATCCTCAAACTGACGGCTCTGAATCTGATCAATCAAAGTAGAACAAACCTCAACACTGGCGAGAACTCTGCTAGGATCCGACAAATCAAGCCTAACCAAACGGTTAGCCAAGGACTGGATATCCAAGGCCAATGGTCACTCTGAAACTGAAAGAGAAGCTAGGCTACCCATACTCACTGCCTTCCGGCTCAAGGCATCCGCTAACATGTTTGCCTTGCCCGGATAATACAAAATAGTGAAGTCATAGTCCTTCAGTAGCTCAACCCATCTCCTTTGCCTCGATTTCAGCTCTCGCTGACTCATGATATACTGAAGACTACTGTGATCAGTGAAGATCTCACAGTGAACTCCATATAGGTAATGCCTCCAGATCTTGAGCGCGAAAACTACCGCTGCCAACTCTAAGTCATGAGTGGGGTAGTTGCGCTCGTAAACCTTCAGCTGCCTTGACGCATATGCTATTACTCGACCCTGCTGCATCAATACACAACCAAGACCAACCCCAGAAGCATCACAATACACGGAGAAGCTCTGACCCTCAATCGGCAAAGTCAAAAATGGAGCTGAAGTCAATAAGGCCTTAAGCCTCTTAAAGCTATCCTCGCACTGATCCGACCACTGAAATGGGACATCCTTCCTAGTCAGCATAGTCAAAGGTGATGCTATGGAAGAAAATAACTGAACGAAGCGTCTGTAGTAACCTGCTAACCCAATAAAACTGCAGACGTCAGTAACAGTAGTGGGTCTAGGCCAATCACAAACCGCTAAAATCTTTCCCGGATCAACCCTAATCCCATCCTTAGACACCACGTGCCCTAGGAATGCAACTGACTCAAGCCAAAACTAGCACTTTGAGAACTTGGCATAAAGTCGATGGTTTCTCAAAGTCTGGAGTATAACCCTCAAGTGCTGCTCATGCTCATCTCTACTACGCGAGTATACCAAGATGTCGTCTATAAAAACTATCACAAATGAGTCCAAAGACGGGCCAAGAACCCTGTGCATCAAGTTCATAAAGGCTGCGGGGGCATAAGTCAACCCAAAAGACATCACCAGGAACTCGTAATGGCCATAACATGTCCTGAATGTTGTCTTAGGGATGTCCTCCACCCTAATCCTCAATTGATGGCAGCCGAACCTCAAATCAATCTTCGAAAACATGACTGAACCCTGAAGCTGGTCAAACAAGTCATCAATCCTCGGCATCAGATACCTATTCTTCATTGTCACCCTACTCAGCTATCGATAATCAATACACATGCGCATCGACCCATCCTTCTTCTTCACGAAGAGAACAGGAGCACCCCAAGGTAACACACTAGGTCTAATAAACCCCTTAGCTAACAGATCCTGGAGCTGCTCCTTAAGCTCCCTCAACTAAGCCAGAGCCATACGGTAAGGAGAAATAGAAATGGGCCAAGTGCCCGGCTCTAACTCAATAGCAAAATCAATATCTCTCTCAGGTGAAGGGCCTGGCAGGTCGGTAGGAAACACATCAAGGAAGTCTCTAACCACAGGAACAGACTCCGGAGAAGTAGGGTCAGCACTAGCATCTCGGACATATGCTAGATAAGCTAAACACCCACAGGAAATCAACTTCCTAGCTCGAAGACAAGAGATGATCCCAGACGGTGCATGGCTAACAGAACCCTGCCACACAATTGGGGATACACCGGGCACAGCTATGGTAATGGTCTTGGCATAACAATCCAAAACTACACGGTGAGGGGATAACCAGTCCATGCCCAGTATCACATCAAAATCTAGCATATCAAGGATCATCAAATCACCCCAAGTCTCTGAATCACCAATAGATATCGTACAAGATCTCACAATCTGATCCACTACTAAAGAATCTCCTACTGGGGTCGAAACATAAATAGGAATAGATAATGGCTCACTAGCCAACCCCAAACAAGGCACAAAGTAGGCAGATACATATGAACAAGTGGATCCAAGATCAAATAAAGCCATAGCAGACTGATGGCACACAGAAACTGTACCTGTAATCACAGCATCTGAGGCCTCTACCTCTGGTCTCCTAGGGACCGCATAAAATTGATGACGACCTCCACCTGCTCGACCGCCATCCCTACCACCTGCTCTGCCTCGCAGAGCACCACCTCTACCCTGATGACTACCCCCTCTAAACGGAGGCTGAACTGCTCGTAAAGGCTCGGTCAACTGAACTGTACCCTGCTGAGGGAAATCTCTAGCAAAATAACCAATCACACCACAAGTAAAACAAGCCCCTGGCGTCCTACTCAGTCGAGATGAACCAGCAGATCTCGTATGACCATCACGGCCTGATGCCCCAGAAACTGTACCCTTCGAAGACTGGCCGCTATAGCCCTGATGGTTGCTCTGACCCTGCTCGAACTGGGTACTATCGAAAGTCTGAAAGAAAGCCTGAATCGGTCGGCTGGACTGACCGTGGTGCTGTTGTGGCTCATAACGCCGGCCCCACTGGCCAGAACCTCTACCACCATATCTGGAACCACTGTAGCCACCCTGATGTCAAGGCCTCTTATCTCTGGACCCCTGATCATGTCGTTGTAAGTCCTCCACAGTACGAGCATAGTCTACAATAGCCTGAAATAACCGACCACCAACAATCAATATCTCAGCTGGCTGCCTGATCTCTAGCCTCAAACCCCATACAAATCTGTGAATTCTATCTGCCTCGGTAGGAATGATCATAGCTCCAAATGGTGCTAGCTGATGAAAATGGGTCTCATACTCCAAGACAGTCGTAGACTCCTGCTTAAGGTGAGTAAATTGCTCCCTGCGACGCTCACGATCACTCTGAGGTAGTAACTTGGCCATAAAGGCCTCATAAAACTCAGACCAGGTCAAAAGAGGTGACGATGGTGGTCTACAAGCAACATGGGCCCTCCACCATAACTTCACTGGGCCCTTCAACTAATAGGTAGTATAACCAACCCCGTGAGTCTCCAACAAACCCAAATGATGCAACATCTCCTCACAGGTAGTAATAAAGTCATGTGGATCCTGTCTAGAAGTACCAGCAAACCTCGGAGGTGCTAACCTTAAAAACCTACCCAACGCCTTCTGCTCTGACTCTGTCATAGCTGGTCGAGGAGCAAGAGGTTGTGCAACTGATGGAACCGGAATGACCTCCGCACGGGGAGCTGAAGTAGCAGGTTGCGCTCCTAAACTTTGTGCCACCAGGGCTGCCCCTTGAGCGGATGTCTGTGCTACCTCAGAAGGCCGCTCTCCAATCATACCCAAAAGCTGTGATAGTAATCCCCAAATATCTGGAGACTGAGCTGCGAATGGAGTTGGCACAGAAGTGGGCGCTGGAGCTGGTATTGGAGCTGGTGGTACCTGGGCTGCCCCCTGATCCACATGCTGCTCGGGCTCTATCTCAACTCTAGCAGCTCTAGCAGGTGCCGCTGCTCGAGGGCATCCTCGACCCCTAGCTGGAGTAGGAGGCTCATCTCCGCCTGATGCAGATGATCTCGTACGAACCATCTGCGGAAGAATAAAGTAGAACAAATGAGATTTCCAGAAACTTCAAGGGTTCTACGCACGACACAGAAGCAATGAAAGAGTCAAATTTCCTAAAATGTCACTGTAGCCTCCCGAAGATTGAGTACGGACGTCTCCGCCCCAATCCGCAAAACTCAACTAGACATTGGCTCCTATACCGATGACACCAGTGAACCTAGAGCTCTGATACCAAGCTGTCACGACCCGATTTCTCGGTCATGATGGCACCTACAACCCTTCGGTAGGCGAATCAATCCCCGTAGCCCAGAATAGTTAGTAATGGGCCACTATCTAACAAATAAGCAGAAGAACAGCTTATTAAGCAAAAGTAAGGGAACAAGATAAAGAGAATAGATAACATGAATATATATATACATATGCGGAAACTAAACCAATCCCCAAGACCTGGTATCATAGTATAGAGCCAGAACTACATACATGGAGTGCAAACGATCCAAAATAATATATACAGATGTCTCTGAATGGTAATAGAGTACATAAAGCAAAAGATAAATTAAAGCTAAGCTCCGATCTCCAAGAGCTCACCCTCAGTCTGAAGTAGTCCCCAACAGATCTCCAAGCACGAATCACAGCGATCTAACGGCGATGGACCACGCTAGGATCTGCACCAAAAGATGCAGAGGGTAGGGTGAGCACTAAATGCGAAGCATAAGGTACCCAGTAGGTATCATAGGCTGACTGGGCACATATAAGATAAAAGCATAGTAACAGATAGAATAGAAGCAAGTAGTCACAGAAATCAACGAAAGGTACACAGGAACTAGCCTAGAGAGAAATCAACAGAACCACATGTGAGGCCAGCAAGCAGAATATATAGACCATAGACAAAGGTGAAAGCAAGAGATAACGCACCTGGGTCCTTGCAATAACAGTATATACATAATAAGTTTACGAAATGGATGGTATACCGGTAACCTCAAGCATAAGGAAAAGGGAGTGAAGAGTAGAAATAAACATTCTCGGGAAAATAGAAATCAAAGATCGAACTAATCATGTCAATCTCAAATCCAGAAACCAACTACTTAGCCGTAACAGGGAACAATTCCATAAATAAATAACAAGAGTCTACCTACAGTCCCCCGGCCGCCCATACAACCGAGGAACACAACAAGTGAAAACAAACCCTCTGGCATCCCATACTACGGAGCGTACAATCAACAAACAACAAACAAGGGTGGAGTCTCAAACAATGAATGATATGATGCATGAAGATCTCAAGTGAAATGGTATCTCTGTATGTACCTCCTCCGGTGCCGATCCGGCCCAGCAGGTAGGTTCCATGGAAGGACACTGCCCGTATACCTCTAATCCACCGTATACCCTTCCTCCGACACATGCAGCCCGAAGCCCCAGGCCCGGATGGCAAGGTCCATGGAGGTCCCTGACCCCATACTAAAACTCAGTATCAAAATATTTCATCCGGAAGCAAGTCCGAGTTCAAGATAGAGACCCAGTCTCGAATATGCATGCCCAGACCATGTCCAAGACTAAAGTAGTGGGAAAATATATCAAAAACCCCTCCAAAGGTGCCCGGGAATAACCGGGTCTAAATAGTAGAAAGTCATCGCAGGTGCTCGGTCCGACCGAGGCTAAATTCATCTCAAGTAGCAAGAAAACTCAACTAGCACTCCGGCCCTGCCGAGTCTAGCGTTAATCGTAAAACTGGTGATATAAATCATAATTTTACCTTCTTTTACCCAAGAATATTCACAAGTTAAATTAAACCATTTCCAATTCATTTCCATAAAAAAGGGGCCCCCTGGGCCATGCAAGGTTTATAAAATAGTGTCAGTAGGCCCGAAGCCAAAACCATAGTAAAACATGGAAAAACCCTCTTTATATGCATGGAAATGGTATGATCAAACACAATAGCTGCCCAGCAGCTCACAATCAACCTATCGACCCTGCACAGGCCCATAGCTACTCAGCAAGCATAACCAGCCTAGAAGGATAATTCTATGCCCGGGACTCGCCGACATTCTCAATATCCCACCTTCTATGTTCCAGAGTCAACAAGGCCTCACAGGACCACAAGGGTAAATAAAACATATCGGCAAGTACTACAAGCATCGAAGGAACAAAAGTAGGCGGACATGAATAAAGCGGTCAAGGTCTATGGTACCAACCTAATAATCCAACCCAAGGATGCCAGCTAGTACAATTTTATCCGATATATGCTAAGTCTAGGGATTTTAAACCATAACCTACCTGTCGTCTGACGACAAGCTGCTAGGACGACGATGTCCAAGCTCGAACCACTCCAAGAAGCTCCAAAATGACAAAAATACCCTCCAACGAATGTCCGAATGCCCGTAGTTCCTTCATAGAAATTGTTCCTTACGTCCTAAGCTTTTCAAACACTATATATATGTAGCTTATAATCACCTATAAATAGTTCATAATTAAGCTTAAATCGGCAGATTTCCAAAAGGAATCATAACTTGACGAAACGTCCGTAGAACTTCATAAAAATGATCATAAAAGATCCCCGAGATGGTTACCTTAGCAAACCAAGTGTAAATCTGGAATAAAAAACAAGAAATAACAATTCCTATCTTTTGAAAGCAGCTCCAAACGTGGTTTATCGAAGGGGAAAATGGCTGCCAAGCGTAGAGGTCGCGTTTCTAGGCACGAGGGCAAACTTTAGTGATAAAAATCATCAAAAATGCACCTTGATCACTCAAGAACTCTCTTGGAACCCTCCCTTATGATTTCTCTCTATTTCAGAACTGAAATGGCATTTTAAAACGTGAAGTTGAGGCTTTAAATTGATTTTGACCCGACCCGGTTTGCGACCCGGTTTCTACCAGACAATCCGTGGTAAAACAGTCATAACTTTTTACTCCAAGATCGGTTGGATGTGAGGTTTTGTGCGTTGGAAACTAGACTTATAGACCTTCGATTTGGTAGGTTGGGGGACTTCTAACTCTTTATTTATTGAGATAAAAGCTCTGAGACATTTGACCCAAAGTTCAGAAAATTTATTAAAGAAACTTACGATAACTTTTGCCGACTTGCTTGACTTCAAAACTTATCATACGACCAAACAAATGGCCCGGGCACCGAACTACCGGTCTCGACAAGCCTTAAATGACTTGGGGCCACTACAAACAAGCTCTAACGGTACAAGAAAGGCGAAACGCATAAATGACCGAAAGGGTCATTACAATTCCAAATTTGGTATAATAAATAGTAATATTATCCTCAACGTTAGACTCCACAATCTCATGCGATATCGGATATAAATATGCCAGACTTGGTATGATAAATAATAGTATCCTCAACGTTAGACTCCACCGTCTTATGTGATATTGGATATGAATATGTCAGACTTGGCATAATAAATAATAATATCCTCAATATTATACTCCACCATCTTACACGATATCGGATATGAATATACTCTTGGGTCAATCCCACGCAGCCAGTGCGACTTAAGGACGCCTCTGAATGTCATCCTCTTTGATAACGACTGGTAGAGGGACATAATATTCGCAGCAAATGTATCTGCGGTATTAATGATGATGATGGTCCTCGCGACATAGTCCTCTTGACATGGTCCTCTTGATATGGTCCTCTTGACATTGTCCTTTTGACATGGTCGTCTTGACATGCAAATATGATAATGACGTGGATGATCATGCAATGGCATGCATAGCAGTTGCAGAAAACATCACCTTTGATTTTTATGTTGTCTTGTTGATTCATTTGTGTGTACTTGTGCTCAAGGAAAATGATTAGTAGACACAGCATCGCTTTTACTAGAGACCATAGTTAAACTTAAAAAACTTTAAAGACAATATCTATGAAGCTTAATCAAAATAACTTTTGTTTCAAATGTGAATAAAATGGTTGTGCCCATTTCTTGGGGCAGCCACAAGTACCATTTTCGAACATCGTCTGTTCGTGGTGCTTTCTGACTTACTGGGGATTGGCGAAGGACGTCACTGATCTCTCATTTGTTATCTTAATTTGAAGTTGATCAAAATGTCCTGATCTGCTTGGGTACTTGAGGATGCTGTCAATCTCTCTTTATCTAATAGTTCCTGCGAACTACAAGAAAATTTGTCCACTCTAGGAGTTTTTGCTTCTTTTGGCTTCTTCCTATTGTTTTGGCTTTTCTCGCCAAATTTTGAGGCATTTGGTCTCATTGCATTTCTTTGAACGCATTGGACAACGAGGGACTGCTTTCTAACATACTTTTGGGGACAACTTGCATTCACAGAAAAATTATTAGTTTTGCCAAAACTGGTTTGTGTTGACCTCCTTCGATATTCTGCTACTTGCTTTGTCTTCTTCGGATGCTTTGTACTTTTGGGCACTTGTCGCCCTCGACTCTCTCTGTGTCACGGTATACATAAGACAAAATCACATTATAAGGAGTAAAACTAGTCTTTGTAAAGATTGTTTAGCAGGTTCTTTGGAAAATAAAGATTTGAAAAAGGATAGTTTGGAAAGGTCTCTGCCCGTCATGTCGTGTGCTAGCTTAATGAATGTCCTTTACTCGAGGCCTTAACATTTCTGACGTATTGCTGGCAGACTCTGGAGATCCTTTGTCATCCTAGCTGGGGAGTTTGGAAATGATTTCTGAGAGATCTATCACAGCTGGGGATCAATCCATCTCAGACTGGGGATTTTGAAATAGACTCTGATCTCTCAGCTTTGGAGAATTCTTCAGAGTTTATTTTTGAACTCTTGAATGAAGTTTGGTGGAAATTTTGAGGTCTTCCTCAAAATATTTGCCCCAGTTAAAGGTTTTGCGATGAATCTCATTCCATTGGCAAGGGACTTGAAGACTATGTGGGGTTGATGAGATTCTCTCCTGAGATTCACTTCAGTTGCTCTTTAGCACATTCTGTACTCCTGCTTGCTGGAGACTGATCTTCGCCTTCTGAATTTTTGAAATTCCTTTCTCAAAAATTCTGCCCTAATTTCTATTTCCTGGGTAATATAATCGAGTCATTATGGTGCCTACGTATCCCATTGAGGCAGGAATCAGGTCAAATGTAGTTCCCACGCTTATAGTGGGAGAATGTTGGAAATAAATAAAGGGTGATCGAAGCTGACAAAGGCCGCCTACGTATCTCATTCTTGATAGTTCAGGTTGAACGTAGTTCAATATAGGAAGGGGAAAGATAGATTTTCCTAAGGGGTTGACCAAAGCTGACACAGGCTGCCTACATATCTCATTCTTGAGAATTTCGGTTAAATATAGTTCGTACAAAGAGGATAGGTACTTTTTAAGCTATTGCAAAGCATAAAAATGATTACAATTAGGAAATGCGATTACAGGGAAAGAAAATGGAATAAAAACTATCCTCAGGCATAGTATCTCTTCATAGCATCGGAGTTGATCGGCTCGGGCCACACTTGATCATCCATCTCGGACAGGATCAAAGCTCCTCTTGATAACACTTTTTGGATGATTTACAGTCCTTGCCAATTTGGTGAAAACTTTCCTTTGTCTCGTGGGAGGGAAAGATTAACTGTCTATTCCCCAGATTGAATTCTGGATTGACCAATATATTTTGGGAGATGATATTTATGCTCATTCTCGTCCTATTATTGTAGGACCAGTTAAAGAGGTCGATGTATGGCTTGAGCAGAGTGATAAGTTCTTTCTTTTGCGCTTTTGACAAACAAACACCGATGCTGATTTCTTTAACTTGACCGTTGCCTCCCAGATTAACCACTTCAAACTCTTTTAGGTGGGGCTTAGACTTCTTGGTTGTTCGTTCTAAGACCATGATGTCTTCAATATACCCTTTGGCTTCAATATCGTATCCTCTGACTGGTTCATTCAGCTCTTGGCATGACATGACATTAGCAAGTTTTAAGTTTTTATTACTGAAACCATAAACAAAATAAGTTAGACGGTACCAAGTAGATAAAATAAATAACAAATGTTTTTAGAATACGAGGGGGGGGCTTTCATTGAAATTCAAAAATATTTAAACTATGGATACAACCCGCATGAATGCAGGTTCATACCTTTTGGAAAGAGGTAAAATAGTTCGAGGAATATTAAATCATATAGGGTAGATCATGGAGCCTCATCCAGACCATCACCGATTTTTTATAAAACAGAGTCTTTGTCTACCCAGCCTAGCGGAGAGTCACGAGGGGAGTTGCGGCCCAGTTCTGCAACTTTTCGCAAGGCCTATCATCCCTAATCATGGCTGCTTTGGGGATTTCTTCTATTATAGCATTGTGTTCCTCGAATAGATCTCTTATTCCATCATCTAACCCATCACTTGGGGGACCAATACGCACTAGGAATAACTGATATAAGTAAGGTTGTGGCTTTGTCAATCCCGACTGCTTCTCCTCCTTGTCTTCTTGTACTACATACCCCAACCCGTGCTTGGTCAGCTGTCCAGGGATGCATATTGGCTCAGTCATGCCATCAGACTTCTTGCCTAGTCCAAAACCTGGTTCATATCCTCTCCCCATCATCATGGTTGCGAGCATCTTATAGATAGGTGGCATTGAAACTTGAGGAGCGAGATCTTCTCTGATGGAATTGATGATCTTTACGGTGTAGAAATTGTTTCCCCTTAGTAATTCTTCTATTACGGGGACATAGCTATTAGGGCAGCTTAGGTGACTCCCCTCACTATAAATCACCACCTCACGCTCATCCCAAATGAGCTTCACCATCTGATGCAAAGTCGATGGCATGGCTCCAGCTCCATGGATCTATGGTCTCCACAAAAGCAAGTTATAGCTGGTGATAATGTCCATGACTTGAAATTCTGCATGGAACTCATTGGGTCCCATTTGGATGCACAGGCTGACTTCTCTGATAGTGTCTCTTTTACCCCTATCAAAGGCTCTCACGTTGATCCTGCTTTGGCGAACCTTTCCCGGATCATAGTCTAGTTGAGTGAGTGTGGATAATGGGCAAATATTCAGACCCAAACCATCATCAATAAAAACTCCATTTATAATCTTCTCTTGACATTTGATAGTGACGTGCAAGGCCTTGTTGCGAATTAACCCTTCAAAGGATAGTTCAGCAATACTCAAAGTAGTTATAGCTTTTTCGGCATTTCCCACTTTTTAGGGATAATCGACACTATTGACTTGCTCACAACCCATTCTTCATCGACTTCTATCATGTTAACAGTGGCTCCTCCGTGATTCGGGAGCAGGTTGTTATTAACATTGGCCGGTGCTATTTGTAGTGTGACCACTCTTTGATCAATCAAATCCTAAATTTTGTGTCTCAGGTTAATGCAATCTTTGGTATCATGTCCGACTCCTACGGAATGATAAGAGCAATGTTGGTCAACCCTGAAGAAACGAGAGTCAGGATTGCCTAGTTTAGGTTGAATAGGCTGGATAAATCCGGCAGCCTTCAATCTCTCATATAACTGAGTTCTGGTTTTAGCTAACTGGTGAAAGTCCGAGGAGCTTTATTTTCCAAATTTGAATGAGGGAGATTAGTATTGGCCAGAGGGGGAACCTGGCGATCATTCTGGTTCTCGGGAGCCTTTTGATACACTTGGAAGTTTTGGAGAGGAGTTTGGTAAGTGGGCTGCACATTTAGATGTGGAGCTTGGTAAATGGGCTGCATATTCGGTTGTGGAGTTTGGTAAATAGGCTGAGTGTAAAAAACTATTTGAGGATTTTGTAGAGCCGGGGGAGGGGTTGTTGGAACAAGCAATTTTTTATAGTTGGTTCCAAAGGGTTTTTTCGGTTTTGTGCTCAGACTAGAGGATACCGAAGATACTTCTTCCCTCTTCTTTTTGGGGAATCCTACTGATCTCAATGACCCTGAGGCTTTGGTAATCTTACCATTCTGAAGGCCTTCTTAAAAAATTTCACGAATCTTAACTAGGTCAGCGAACTTTGATTTAACCGCTGATATCATTTTGTCGTAGAACTCTAATTCCTGAGAGCGCATAAACACCGTGCTTATCTCCTCTTTGTCCATCGGAGGTTGAACTCTCGCCGCCTCCTTTCTCCACCGATAGGCGTAGTCTTGAAAGTCCTCATTTAATTTCTGCCTGATACGACCTAGAGAATATCGATCTGGGACAACTTCCACATTATATATAAATCTTTGAGCAAAGTCTCAGGCCAGATCACTCTATCTAGACCATTTCTTCAATTCCTGAGAGGTGAACCATTCTAAAGACTCTACGCTCAAACTTCGGTTAAATAGCCTCATCATCAGGGCGTCATTCTTCCTGGCACCGACTATTTGGTCACAATAGCTTCTTAAATGGGCCTTGGGATTCCTAACATTGTTGAAGGTCTCGGAAATGGGAATCTTGAATCCGTCTGGAAGGTCCATCTCTGGATGGATGCAGAGATCATCATAGTCATAGCCTTTTTCGTAAGACGAGCCCCGAAACTCCTTAATCCTGGCTATCTTCTCTTTCATCTGCACCATGTCATAATCATGCTTCTTCTCTGTGGCCCTCAATTCTTTCTCTTTCTCCTCGTAGTGGTCAAGCTCGGGGATTTCTGAGAGGGCGGTATATAGTTCTACCATAGCATAGAAAGAAGGAGGTGGCATATTCTGGACTGTTGGAGGCTAGACATGTGGAATGGCATTTGGGTACGTAGGGGTATAGTTCTATGGATTGATGATATTGGGATGGTTATTCTGGGAGCTGTAGGTATTTGGTGGTGTATTTTGGTAATTTGAAGGGAGATTCTGTGGATGTAGGGGTTACTATTTTGGTTAGGAGGCTGGATGGGAGGAGTATGAATTTGATATGAGGATCCGATATAGGGAGGGTTATAGGAGAGAGGTTTGTTGGAAGGTCTAGGTGCGGAGGCAGGAGGGATATTTCCTGGATGGTTTTCAGTTAACAGGGAATTGAGTGGAGGAATTTGGAGAGGAGGCTGAGAGGTGCCCAGATTTGGAGTGAGCGTCAATAGCCAAGCTAGCCATATCCTTGGCTTTCTGTACCTCTTCTTGCATCTTCTATAATTTTCTTGCCATTTCTGCAATCATTTCGTTATGCTCGGCGATAATATTATCTCTTACAGCCAAAATATTTTCTTCCTCACTGTCAGTCATTTTTCCCTTAGAGAAGCGACGGCTAGAAGAGGAATCTATTTGCGCCTTTGAGCAGGTGAAGTAGGGATGTTCGGCCAGTTTTGTCAATACATATCAGTTTCTATTACCTGTTGAAGTAAAACAACTCAAAGGTCGATATGTCAAATCTTGTTAGTGATAAACAATGCAAGATATTTGAGTGAAGATAAACACGTAGAATTGCCTTAAACACATAAAGTTGCTTTTCATCAAGGCAAATTGATCCATGGAGTTATTGACTTGAGGGTTCGATTGACAGGATTTTTCCCATCGATTTTGGGTAGGTAGATTTTATCAGGAAAGTTGACTTGTCGAGTCCAGCACTTGATGTGTCTTCTGAATTCTTTGACATCCCTATCAAAGTGGGGAAATGAAAATTGCTTAACGATAGGGATAGGGCCCCGAAAGGATGAAGTTCGGATAGGGTTAGTTCATTTTCTGAAGAGGTAGAAAAAAGACTTAAAGGGAATTTCTTTTTAAAAAGTCTTTGAATTTTTCCTGGGAAATTTGAAGAACTCCAAGAGCGATTTTGGTCAAATTTTGCATGGTGGGATTCTATTCTGCCTATGGGTTCTAAAAATATTCAAATAGGAGTGGATAAATTCACCTTTGGTTTGAGCAACGCACATAAGCACGTAAGACAGTTATATCACATAATAGTTCATAGCGCGTCCTATACGGATATGTGACCTTTTCATGCCAAAGGTAGGCCCAACGAAATGAAGGATATGTATGTCATTTGTAAACGTTCCATTGCCCCAAAAATATATTTATACATATTTATTAATTTGAAATGGGGATACAAAAGGAGGGAAAAGAGGAATGTACATCAAAATCAGTCTCGCGCAGCGGTACAATCTTAAACTAGGCGCCCGTGGCTAGTCCTTCATTCTCGAACCTCTTGGACTTCTTGCAAATTTCAAACGCCTTTCGGATGACAATCTTCAAAAATAAAAGACTATATAAATATATCCCAATCCTGAGGGACAATGGTGCGTACAACTTGACATCACATTTTTCAATTGAACACATAGGGGATGATTGTTCTTTCAGGCCGTGGGCCCTTTCGAACACAAGGTGGTCTTACTAATGGACTTAATATCCCTTGGATATTAAGAGGTCTTAGGTCAATGCCTATTTCAGAATTTGGTTTTGCTCTAACCTGGGTTTACTAGAATAGGTTTTGAAATTGATCGAGAATACGGGTGGACAACCACGGCCTAAAATAACAAGTGACCGTTAGCAGACCGCCGGTCAACTACTTCACTCGTCTATTTTGAAATTTTGTGTTTTTTATTAAGAGCAATTGCAAATACTTGCATAATCGCCTTTTTACTCCTAATGCATTCTAATGCTTTGCCAAGAGAGGCAAAAAATGCCATGAACAATTTATATTTTGCGAAAAAGTAAACAAATAAGGAAAGCAATAAAATTTACTAATTATTACAATCCAAATAGTTAGTCAAATAAGTTAGTTGCAAATAATAAGGTTAGAACCTAGTTGAATAATCTCCAGTGGAGTCGCCATTTCTGTTTTCGAGAAAAATGGTTCAATATTTTTTTGATTTCGAGAATTTATTTCGAGAACCAAGTTAAAGTTTCAAAACGTTTTTCAATTAAAGCAAGAGTCGCCACTTAGTTTTATAAAAGGAAAACCAAGAAAAACTTATAAAATTTCTAAAGTTAAAAACATATAATAACTTTAAAAATCAGAGATTAAGGGTAAGCAGTTCTTATTAATGTTTTCGAAAAGGGTTTAAAGGCATTCGAAACATCCGCTAACTCGCGGTTATCCGGGCTTGTTTAAAACATAACTTATTTTTTAACTAACTTTTTAAAAAAAAAATCGATTGTTGGGAAATATGGAATTATAACTCGACTTAAACAGTAAATAAATTTTGAAATTTCTTAATAATAATTCAAAAATATAGTGAATTTATTTAAGGGAGAAACATGCTTGATTTTTGCATTTAGAATATAGAAAACATTTTCTATGAAGAAATTAGTCATAGCAAAAAACTAAACGAGAAAAAGTTCTTCTTTTGGGGAGCAATTCAACTAAGTTAAAATAGTTAGAATTAATTAATACAAATAATTATAACAAAATAAAGGAAAGAAGTTTGATTAAGCCTTTGCTCAATCAATAACCTGTCCTAATCTAGATTTTTTGGCCCTTTTAGCCCAATTCTTTGGACATTCGGACCAATTCTTTGAGTTGCTGCTTCTTATGGAGTTTTAAGTCCGAAGTATCCTTCCATTTACATACTTTAGACTTTTCCAAACTTTCTAATAGCTGCTAATACTGCTTATGGGTTTTAGCCCATTTCTTTCGTTTCCAAACACATGTACATCAGGTTCCTGAATTGTGCTGAGGCTGACTCGAAGATGGAGATGCAGAGACCAAGTCTCAACCAAATGCGAGTGAGAGGGAGAGGAGATTATGAATGGACTCGATCAAGATATCACATTCATAAAAAGGTATAAGGATTAGAGAATATCTTTAAAAATAATTGAATGCTTAGTGTTCAGATAACATCAATGAAAGCAATTGAAGGAAAAAAAGACTTGCATATGCTAGAAAGTTATTCAGCTAGCTACTTTCCTCTTTTAATTCAAACATAGAAAGTTCATAAAATTTTATAGGCATTTGATCATAACATCAATAACAAAGGAAGCTTCAAGAAGAAGTAGTTCGAGCAAATCTTTCAAGTATAATATAGGCTAAGGAAACAGACAGGGAGAGAAAGCAATTAAATCATTTAGATCAGTTTTTCTTTCTCATGACATTATGTTACACTCAGATGGTGAGGTGATCTTAAGCCCAAACAAAACAAGAAAGATGTTAAAACTAATGTTCACGAGTGGCAATAGCTAAGTATATCACGTAGTATTATCAAGAAGCCAGCACGTAAACATAAGCGCTATGAAATTTCCTACTTGTGAAAATTCTTATCATAACCCAATTTAGTAGGGTTCACACATAACAAATGTAAATTTACTCAAGAGAAAGACAGTTATTTATTAACGACAGACCAAGACAAGATCTCTTTTTAAAATGAGTTTTAAAGAAGAAAAATAATAATGTCTAAATAGATTAATAAGATCGTATAATTCCCAAGAAGATTAATAAGCTTGTTTGGCAGATTTTAAAAAGATCACGTTAACACACAAGGAACCAAGGAGTGGAGAAAACTTTTATAAAAAAAAAAGACATACTCGAGCGGATGAAATAAACTTAGATCAAACGAGAAGCCTGATTTCAGCATGTAAACAACGAGTTATGTCAAAAAAGGGGCTACTAACAATAATATGGGAAGGTGGCAGTTTAGTCATAGGTTTCCATTGACGTCGATCAAACTAAAATTACGTCCCTCTTAAGAGTCCAAAACTCATTAACCTCTAATTGTCCAAACTTAAGGAATCGAAGCTAGATGGTTTGATATCTTAAACATACCCAACACAGTGATTGTTCTTAAGACATTTATTCAAAATTTTAGCCCTTTAGAATACCACGAATTCATCTTTTGTGAATCCTAGATATACGAAAACACAAGAAACTACAAGAACGCTAAAGAAATTAAGTACTGCTAATCAAGCTAATAACAGGACGGTAAATGAAACTACTTCTTTTAAAGGCTCAAACTTGACAAATCCATTCGGTCTTTAGGCAAAGAAAAGAAATTTCAACTTTGATATGATTCAAATAGGGTAAAACAGAACCAAACACTCGAGAACAATCATGCTTATCTGGAAAAAAATATTTTGGAATTTTTATTCAGACGAAGCCTAATTTGCACAATCCACATAAACCATAAAGGATAATGATGAAGCAATACTTATATGCACTCACAGATAGCATATCCACGTTCATGAAGCACACATAAAGCAATTTCTAAGATGAGAAGAACGGAGAAAAAAGAAAACAAACGAAAAATCCAAGAACTTTGACTTAACTACTTCAAATAAACAGATTTTTAAGCCTTCATTCGTAACTTCTTAACATCACATCACATAAATCAAATAAGACCAGTCCAACACCACCCTACATTTCTACAACAATATAGAAAAAGAAAGAAAAGAATTGAACAGAAAAGTCACCTGTTTGTGAGCAGCGACTGGGACTTCAAGTTCTTCGTCAGAAAACTTCAACACACTGTCGGAGGGAACTTGAGACCTTCTCAGAAACAAAATAGAACTTTAGTAGGTATTTTTCTCTTCAATTTTGGGATTTTCAATGAGCCAAAGAGTGGTTCTCCAAAAGGGACTCAAGAAATTCCCAAAAGTCAACCCCTATTCTTGTAAACCCTTGTGGTTTATATATGAGAAATCTGGGAAAGAAATGGGGGAAAACAGAGGGTAATTTGGAGATTCTTGCTCGAATATTTGAAAATCTTCTTGGATAAGCTTGAGTAGCAAGGAAATTGTACCAATATTGTACAAATTCTCACTGATTTGGCGGAGAGAACGCCACATGTGCTTCTTGTAGAACCTTCTTGGTTCTTGACAGCTCGATTTTGACGGAGAGTGGATGTCGTTTGGGAATTTTGACAGGGTTGGTGTCATTGTTGGTGTTGTTTGATATTGCTGTTGCAACATTTTTGGAGAAAACATTAGGGTTTAGTTTGGTTTACTGAGAAGAGAGAGGAAGACGATGAAGTACAGGGGTGGTGAGCTAGGCTGTACTGGTCGCGTGAGTTTGGGAGTTGTGTTCTTTCTACGTGAATAATACAAAGAGTGAGACGCGTGATGTTGTGAAGTATATGTTGAAGGAAATAGGTGAGTATATGTTTGCTGGTTGAGGGAGTATAGGATGGTGTGGGTCGGGTAAGTGGTGAGAACTAGGCTCGGGATTGGATTCAATTGGGGAAAATTTTGGCCCAAAATGGCTAATAACAAAAGGTGTGAGGCTATTTATAAGGTGCTTTGCAAATATAGCCACATTTGCAAAATGTGACCATTTAAGTTAAGGAGATAGCCAAATTGAGAGTAAATTGATGAAATTCGACTAGAATTTAAATGATTTAAAGAATTAGGCTAGAATTGGAATACAGACGAATCAGTTATAATTAAAATTGAGCTTTAATAAATTTAAACAATTCAAAATAATTATTGTATTTAACACATAATTACCTCGTTTTAAAACTATGACATTAATTATTCAATTAATTTCTCATTTTGGATTAATTTTGGAGGAAAATCAAGCATTTAATATTTTAAAAAGGATTTTCTTATGAAATTAGACTTTAAAATAGTTCTTTAAGTAAACTTACATAAATTCCATATAATAAAATATGAAAAATATAAATTCTTACTCAAGACTATTATAAAGCTGATTGAGAAAAATGTTTTATTTTTTTGTACAGAACAATTATTCCAAAAAATTATTTAAGATTTGAAAAGGCTCAAGATTAATCTGTAATGTGGGCGGTAAAAATTGAGTGTCAACAAGGCTACCACCAGTTGAGGATTAGGGCGGAGGACATCCCTAAGACAGCATTCAGGATGCGTTATGGCCACTATGAGTTCCTGGTGATGTCTTTTGGGTTGACTAATGCCCCCGCAGCTTTCATGGATCTGATGCACAAGGTGCTTAGCCCGTATTTGGACTCCTTTGTGATAGTCTTCATAGACGACATTCTGATATACTCGCGAAGTAGAGATGAGCATGAGCAGCACTTGAGGGTTATACTCCAGACTTTGAGAGATCATTGGCTTTATGCCAAGTTCTCAAAGTGCGAGTTTTGGCTTGAGTCAGTTGCATTCTTCGGACATGTGGTGTCTAAGGGTGGGATTACAGTAGATCCGAGTAAGATTTCAGCAGTCCATGATTGGCCTAGACCTACTACTCCTACTAAGGTTTGCAGCTTTGTTGGGTTGGTCGGGTACTACAGACGGTTCATTGAGGGATTTTCTTCTATAGTATCACCCCTGACTAGGCTGACTAGGAAGGATGTTCCATTTCAGTGGTCGAATCAGTACGAGAATAGCTTCCAGAGGATCAAGGCCTTATTAACTTCAGCTCCTCTATTGACTTTTCCGGTTGAGGGTCAGAGTTTCTCCATGTATTATGATGCTTTTGGGGTTGGTCTTGGTTGTGTGTTGATGAAGCAGGGTCGAGTGATAGCATATGCGTCGAGGTAGTTGAAGGTTCACGAGCACAACTACCCCACTCACAACTTAGAGTTGGTGGTGGTAGTCTTCGCGCTCAAAATTTGGAGGCAGTACTTATATGGAGTTCATTATGAGATATTCACCGATCACCGTAGTCTTCAGTATATTACGAGTCAGCGAGAGCTGAACTCGAGGCAGAGGAGATGGATTAAGTTAATGAAGGACTATGATTTCACTATTCTGTACCATTCGGGCAAGGCAAACATGGTAGTGGATACCTTGAGTCGGAAGATGATGAGTATGGGCAGCCTAGCTTCACTTTTAATTTCAGAACGACCGTTGGCCTTGGACATCCAGTCCTTGGCTAACCATTTGGTTAGGCTTGATTTGTCAGATCCCAGTCGAGTTTTTGCCAGTGTTGAGGTTCAATCTACTCTTGTTGATCAGATTCAGGGCCGTCAGCTTGAGGATCAGTGGTTGTGTAACCTTCGAGATTAGGTTGTTTGGGGTGAGCCAGCCAAGGTACTCTAGATTCAAATGGGGTTCTAAGGTTTGGTGGTCGACTTTTTTTTCTGAAGGTTGGTGATTTGATTCAGTTGATACTCCGTGAGGCACATTGTTCTAGATACACCATTCATCCTGGTGCAGCAAAGATGTATAGAGACTTCAGACAGCTTTACTAGTGGAGTGGCATGAAGCGGGACATAGCAGAGTTTGTACCTCGGTTCTTGAAATGTCATCAGGTAAAGTTCGAGCACATGAGACTTGGCGGTTTGATGCAGCAACTTCCCATTCCTGAGTGGAAGTGGGAAGGGATTACTATGGATTTCATGGTTGGTTTGCCTCGTACCTCTAGGTGTTTTGATTCCATTTGGGTGATTATGGATTGGCTGACTAAGTCAGCCCACTTCTTGCTGGTTTAGACATCCTACGGTGCCGAGAGGTTAGCTCAGATTTACATTCATGAGGTTGTTCGGTTGCATGGGGTCCCAGCTTCTATCATTTCAGACCGCAGCATTGAGTTCACATCTCAGTTTTGGAGAGCTATTCAGCGAGATTTTGGTACAGCGATTCAGCTTAGTACGGCTTTCTACCACAGACAGATGGCCAGTCTGAGAGGACTATTCAAGGCCTGAAGGACATGCTTCGGGCCTGTGTTCTTGACTTTGGAGGTTCTTGGGATCAGTTTATGTCTTAAGTTGAGTTTGCGTATAATAATAGCTTTCATTCGAGCATCGGCATGTCACCCTTCAAGGAATTGTATGGTAGGCATTGTAGATCACCGGTTGGTTGGTTTGATGGGTTGAAGTTTAGACCTTAGAGTACAGATTTGCTTCGATATTTCTTAGATTGGGTCCGGGTGATTCAAGATCAGCTTAGAGCAGCTCAGAGTAGGCAGAAGAGCTATGCTAATCGTAGACTTCGTGCCTTAGAGTTCAGCGTTGGTGACTTGGTATTCCTTCGAGTATCACCCATGAAGGGCGTGATGAGATTTGGTTGGTGGGGCAAGCTTAGCCCTAGGTATATTGGGCCATTTGAGATTCTCTAGAGGGTTGGTAGTGTTGCCTTCATGATAGCTTTGCCTCCAATGTTTTCAGCTATGCACCCCGTATTTCATATTTCGGTGTTGCGTCGGTATGTTCTAGATGAGTCTCATGTGTTTCATTGGGAGTCAGTTTAGTTATATGAGAGCTTGTCCTTTATTGAGGAGCCAGTTGCTATTTTGTCCAGAGATGTTAGGAGGTTGAGATCTAGGGAGATTCCGGTTATGAAAGTTCAATGGCAGCATCGTCCGATCGAGGAGACTACCTGGGAGACCGAGCGAGATATGTGGGCCCAGTATCCGTATCTATTTGGGCCTTCAGGTTCCCTCTTCTTCTTGACTTTCGAGGATGAAAGTCCTTTTTAGTAGTGGATAATGTAATGACCCTTCAGGTCATTGTCGCATTTACGCCTTCTTTGTACTGTTAGAGCTTTCCTATAGCGGCCTCAAGTCTTTTATGACTTGTTGGGACCGGTAGTTTGGTGTCCTGGTCGTTCATTTGGTCATTTGGGACATTTGCCTGTTTTCGAGCTTAAACTTAGAATATCATTGACTTTAGTCAACATTCTTAGCTAACGTGCTCGGAATCAAATTCCTACAGTTTCATTAGCTCCAGAGCATTGAGTTTGATCTAATTGGACCTTTAGTCGAGTCCTGAGAACTTCCGATGTGGGTTTTGTGTTGCTTTCGTTGTTTTTAGGTCATTTGGAGTTGAAAGTGTAACTTTGGACAGCTTTCGATGATCAGAGCGTCAGATTCAAAATTTGACGATTACATCAGCTCTAGAATGATGAGTTTAGGTTAGGTTGGTGTTTGGTTTGGGTTTCAAGTGAGCCGGGCTCATTTTGAATGTTTGGTTGCTTGGTTGTTAGCATTGACTTGGGTCAACATTTCTCTGGAACGACCTCGTATGAAAGTTTCGTCAATTCTGTTGAGTCCGAAACATTATGTCCACTCTGTTAGCATTATTGGTTGTTGAGTATCGGTTTTTGATCGTGCCCGGAATGTCCCATAGAGTTCTAGAAATATTGCAGGTTTTTGTTGTTGCAGGTGCAGGCCTCAGGCCTTAATCGCGATCGCGAGCCTTTTCCCTCGCAACCGCGATGAAGCACCTAGTCCCTTTTTCTTCGCGATCGCGACGTCCCTTGTCGCGACCGTGATGAGGCCCTCTCCTCTTTGTTCTTCATGACCACATGGCTAGTCCTTGCAATGGCAATGGTCTAGCCAGTGTGGTCATCGCGACCGCGTGGGATCCCTTTGCGATCGCGATGAAGGACCCCTGGCAGTATATAAACTCCCAACTTCGTCTTCTTCACTCTAAAATTAGCTTCTTCCATTGGTTTAAGCTCCAAACTCGTCTAAACTCAGTATTGACTCAATTCTTGGTGTGGGGGTTCAAATTTCTTGGCCTTGATCGTTCCTCCATTGTTATTGGTAAGTTTTATCCCCTTAAATCCTTCAAATTCGCCTCTTTGATTCCTTAATAGTTCTTATAGTTGGCTGGCTCATTTGAGCCATTTCCTTGACTAAATTATCTCTATCATCTGAGCATGCACACTTAGGGGTATGGTAATCATTGTGCGCTTATCCAGTTTTGGCTTTGAGTTGTGGGGACCATGGGCCCGTCGATGACCCAAATTTCAACCCAGCTATTACTATAGCGTTATGGATATCGTTAGATTCATTTTAATGTGTTATTTATGTTTCTGATAGTTTGATTATCATTCGGAGATTCTTGGAGCAGTTCAGCCTCGGATATGGTCATGCCGGCAGCTTATCATCGGACGACAGGTAGGTTACAGTCTAAACTCCCTAGACTACCCATATATCGGATAAAATTGTACTAATTGGCATTCTTGGGTTGGGATTTCTAGCTTGGCACCACAGACCTTGACAGCTTTTCCCTGTCCATCCCATTTCTTTCCTCCGTTGTGTGTAGTGTTCCTCGTAGTTTGATATTATCACCTTCGTGGTCCTTTATGGCCTTGATCTGACTCTGGACCATAGATGGTGGGCTATTCGAGGGTGTCCATGAGTCCCGGACATCGTTATTGTGATACTAGGTTGGCTATCTGTGTTGCAGAACGATTAGAGCCTGTGCAGGGCCGATAGGTTAATTGTGAGCTGCTGGGAGGCTCTTTGTGTTTGATCATGTCATTTCCATGCATATAAAAGGGATTTTTCACATATTTTACTACGATTTTGGCTTCAGGCCTACTTGTATTGATTTTCTAAACTTTGCATGGTCCTGGGGGGCCCTTTTTTACGAAAATGACTTGGAAATGATTTGGACTTGATTTGTGGATCTTCTTGGGGTAAAAGATTTAAATATGGTTTCTATCACAGTATTTACTACTATTTCTAGACTCGGCAGGGCGGTAGTGCTAGATGAATTTTCTTACTGATTTGAGATGTTATTAGACTCGGTCGAACCGAGCATCAGAGATGTTTTATCACTGTTTTAGACCCGGTGATGCCCGGACACTCTTGGTGGGGTTTTTGAGATGTTTTCCATTGTTTTAGACCTGGACAGAGTCTGGGCATGCATATTTGAGATTTGAATCTCCATCTTGGATCTGGACCTACTCCAGACGATGTTTTCGAGATTGAGTTATAGTATGGGGTCCGGGACCTCCATGGACCTTGCCGATCCGGATCAGGGGCCTTGGGATGCAAGTGCTGGAATAGGGATATACGGTGGAGTAGAGGTATACGGGCAGAGTCCTTCTATGGAACCTACCTGTTGGGCCCGTTCGGCACCGGAGGAGGTACATACAGAGTTGTTGTTCCACCCTGAGATCATCATGCATCATATCATTCATTGTTTGAGGCTCCACCCTTGTTTGATGTTCATTGAGTGTACGCTCCGGTTGTATGGGTGACCGGAGGATTTGTTTTCGCTTGTTTGCATTCCTCGGTTGTATGGGCGGTCGGGGGACTGTAGGTAGACTCTTGTTACTCTATCGCGACTTTATTTCCTGTCATGGTTGTATATGAGGTTGGATACTGAGAGGTTGTTAGTTTCTTGACTTGAGATTGGTATGGTTAATTTCGTTATTAAATCTTGTTTCCGAGCATGCCTATATTTGTTCTTCTTCTCCCTTCCATGTCTACCTGAGGTTACCGGTATACCGCCCCCTTGTAAACTTACTCTTTATATGCTATTATTGCGAGGACCCCAAGTGCGTCATTTCTTGCTTTCACCTGTTCCGGTTGTGTATATATTCTACTTGCTAGCCTTATATGTTATTTTCTGTTGTCTTCCCTCTGGCTAGTTTCTGTGTACTTCTTCGTAGATATCCATGACTATTTGTTTCTATTCTGCTTGTTACTATGCTTTTATCTTATATGTGCCCAGTCGGCCTACGATATCTACTGGGTACCATTTGCTTCGCATTTGGTGCTCATACTACACTTTGCATCTTCTGGTGCAGATCCTAGTGTGAGCCATCGCCGCTAGCTCGTGGGAGACTCGTGCTTGGAGTTTTTGGACCGTTCCAGACTGAGGGTGAGCTCTTGGTGATCGGAGCTTGACTTTAGTTTATCTTTTGTATATTTTGTACTCTCTTAGCTTCGGAGACATGATGTATATGTATTGTTTTGGACCCTTTGTACTCCTTATGTAGATCCGGCTCTTATATACCATGATACTAGGTTTTGGGTGTTGGTTTAGCTTCCGTATATTTTATATATACTCCTGTTGTTACTTTTCTTCTCGTATAACCCTTGCTTCTATTTATATTACTTGTTCCTCCGCTTACCTGTTAGATAGTAGCCCATTAATAATCGTTCTGGGCTATGGGGATCGGTTCACCTATTGGGGAGTTGTAGGTGTCATTATGACCGAGAAATCGGATCGTAACATTTATTTTATTGTGTGAAGTTGTGAATTTATTTTTCTGAAGCTGTGAACTAAAATTATTTCTTGTTCTGATTTAAAATTAGGTTGCTTTGAGTTCTAAAATTTGATTCGAAGTTGCAACTCTACTTTAAAATTAACTGCACGTCCTTTCAAGCATCAAATTCATGAAGTGGTACACTCTCACCAATTGACCAAAAAGATCGTCAAATGATCAATAAATTGGGCGTCGATTAAAAATTATTTTAGGATCAATTTTGATTTTTTGAGTCTTACTGTTGAGTAACATTTTAAAACTTTGTATCTTGATGATAGAATTTTGAAATGTTGTTGTTTTTTGTGATAAATATTTTACTTATTTAATTTTTTTGTATTGTGTTAAGATTATTACTTAGTGTTATATGAGTTTTGTATAGGGTGCAATAAATAAGATGTGAATATGAAACTAGAAAATTAGAAAAATCAATCATTACAATAAATTAAAAGGTAGATATGAAATTGAGAAATTACGGCGATTGTAACTGTCTTAATGTAAAGAATTTTTTTGAATATTATTAAAATTATGGTGCTTCTAAAAATGTCAATTTGACAATACAAAAAAATTGAGTTATTACGGCAGTTTTTTATGCGTAATACGGCGGTTTCAAACCGTCACAACACGCCTTAACGGCGTCTCCTGAAAACGCCATAATCTCGTCTATCACAAATGTATTACGATGGTTTTTACAAAACCACTATAATTTATACACATATAACCGCCGTTAAATTTATTTGTTAGTACGATGGTATTATTTGTATAAAGTGGCGGTTAATATAACCTCCATAAAATCTATTGATTAATGTGGCATTTTTAATCTGTAAAATGGCAGTTTAACACCACCGTAATTATAAAAAAATTCATGTTCATTTCATATTATGACGGTTTAAACCGTCGTAGTGTTCAACTTGAAACTGCAGATTGCAATTTTTAAATTTTCAAATATTTTCATTCCTTATTAGCATCCTATTTAATGCAGCATCCTATACATTTAAACTCCTATGACATGATAGTGATTTAAACACAACATAAAATATCAAAGAAAAATATTCATCATTTAAAATAAAAGTACTCTAAACTACATCATCAAAATATTAAAGTTTTGAATTGTTATTCAACAAAGCAAAATATTCATAGTGTTATTTAACAAAGATACCCAAAAAAGATCCTAAAGTAATTTCTAATCATCATGGGGTCCTCCATCATTGTTACTGCTTTCATTTGAATTTGATGCCTGAAAATAAAAAAAGAAATAATTAATTGATGAATATAATAAGATTAGGTAGACTTTTGACGATTATATTGGAGTGAAAGAACAAGAGAGCAAGACAATAATGTCAAATATTTAGATCTAAACTAGCTACAACTTTGATATTATTAATGAAGTAATAATACAACATCAATAATTCTAGTATTATTGATGACCAGTTCCTCTTCCTAGCTAACTATGGTCAAGAGACTCGTAAATGACAATCCTACAAATTGCAACACCAAGTTAAAGGCATACAATGTCAATCTACTGTAGCCAATCCTACAAATTGCAACACCAAGTTAAAGGCATACAATGGGTCAATCTACTGTAGCAAATGCAACTTGAGGCTTTAGCCATTTTTTTATCTTGAATTATCTATATATAGACTGAAGAAATTCTTTTCCCAATCATTTTTATACAAGTAGTCTAATACCAAGAGTCACATGCTGCAGGGAGCACATAGTAATTTCATATTATCTTTCTGTTATTGAATTCATTGAACTTATCTATCTTTGTTTCTCATGTTTGTCTACACCCCAAGAAGCACATAATATTGTATGGCAACGCAACTAGCATTACAAATAAAATAAGATTAGGCAAAAAATATGATGTTTCCACATAATGCACTAGGTTACCGAACACTTGGCCATATTAACTGAGAGATATTAAAATGAAATTTCATAGTGACTAACCAACATAAAGTGCTTTTCAAATTTCAGACAGTCTATGAAGCTCAAAATACTCAAAAATAGAAAGCAAATAAAAATAGACTAGAAAACTACCGATCTTTTAAGTTTGAAACATAAGATGTCTACTAGGCACATGTATATTACAACCCATTTCTTTAAAATGCATTTTGAAAAGGGATATATATAACAATCATACCTGTGGAGGAAGTGGAAATAAGTGAGCAAACTCTTTAGGGATATTTCCTACGTTCTGTTAATATAAGCTAAGTAGCACATTTAATTGTGATTTCATACTCGTCACCTCTGGCTGCCACTCTGGAGTTAGAGCGCTAGTGCTAAATGAACCTGCATTAACACAACCAAATCTCCTAGATGTCTGTTTGAATGCCATAGTTGAAACTACACCCAAGCCTAACCCTCGAACACGATCAGGATGTTCAGGATCGAGTACTATACCAAATGCATCATTAGGTGAAACTTCAGCAATACTTTCTGATCTTTGACTTCGGATTTCTTCAATTTTCTCCTGTACAAAAGAAAAAATAAGAATGAACAATAGGTTAAGTTAGCAAAAATCAGCTTGTAGCACAGAGACCTTACCCCATTATCTTTTTTTCTTGAAAGAAACATAAGGTAAAGAGGCCACTAACATCAGAAGTAATATATTTGCAGTTCTGGGGCTCTGATTTCACAAATTACATATATCATTGAAGATACATGCCAGATGTCAAATCCATCGTAATCAGGACAACTAACAAGGCCCATGAGCCAATACCACATATTTAGTTCTTGTCATTTCTATTAAATTATAACTTTACAACTAAATTCTCACAATAAAAGTTATTGAAGAGCCTTGGACACAGAAGTTATAATTTTGGTCACATCAATTGTTAGTGTTCTTAATATATTATTCAAACAAGGGAAAAGTCGTCAACTTGAATCTCAAAGCCTAAAGGTATATATCATCTCTTATCGCCTACTTCAGTACGTACCACATGTTGTGCCAAAGCCTAAATGTATATATCGGCTCTTCAATGGTATTTGGATTCTGGTTTTGGTCGTATTAGTCATTTTTCTTTTCTTGTTGAAGCAAAACTAATGAGTATAAACTTGTATATATTGGGTTTAGGAGCATGGTAAGGTTTATCCCATTCAGCCACTCTTGCAGTAGTCGTAGAAGTATCATACAATCCTTTATCCCACTCAGTCACTTTTAGAAGTATCAGCAAAACTAATGAGTATAAACCTGTTTTTTTTTCTCAAAGATCAAAAGGTTTGGTTTTAATGTGTAAGAGATGTAAAAGACTAGAAAATTCTAATTGTTTATCATGTGACTGCAATTGAGAAGACGGATAATCAGGATAGACAGAAGAAATTACTCGAATAACCATGTATACGAAGAATACTTACCCCAATCTCCCTAGCCGCCTCAGTTACATAACTCCCATCTTTCCTCTTATGAGTCTCAATCCACATTTTGCCTCTATCAACATCTTTTCCCTTTGCCTTCTGAAATTTTCAAATTGTAAAACATTAGCAACTAATTAAGAATATACTTATCTAAGCACATCGTATTAAATTACCATTTCAGCCCTTCTTCTAGCCAAACTCTTAGCACCCCCGTTATGAGGAATTTGGCTTTGTCGACTCTGGATTCTTCTTGCAAAGTTCCTACAATTTAAACGGGAATAATATGAAATATTCAGTCCTTGTCAACGGTAAATTGGAATTATTTGGTATAAAGACTCAATGATTCACGGGATTCTGCAATTCACACCAAGTATGTCATTTTGTTACGTTCTTCATAGATACAAGAGCCAAAATATCTGTTAGACGAGAGTGGTTTTCACTTTTTACCCAAAAAGGGAAATATCACTCAAAGTCTTAATCTTTATGTTCTTTCCCAAATGGATTCAAGTTATATAATATACATTGACAATGTCACTTCAATTTGACTGGCTCTATTTCCAAGTTATCACATTAGACTTCAATTTGAGACTGGCTCTATCAGTAAGTTCTTTCTAAATAAGGCAAAAGATTCAACAACAATAAAACACTACTAGAAAAACAGGGAAAACCGACCTCAAAAAACCGACATCCGGAGGTCGGTTTTCCCTGAAATACCGACTCAAAACCGACTCACAAGACCAAGTCGGAAAAGGCTTGATTGGTTTTGTATACCGACATCGTGAGGTCGGTAAATACCGACCTCCGGATGTCGGTTTTAATTTTAAATCCAAAAATTAAGAATTTAATATATATTTTATTTTCTTTTATTTCCGACTTCCTGAAGTCGGTTTCTTTTTAAAAAAATATTATTAAAAATATAATATACTGACCTCCGGAGGTCGGTATTGTTTAGTTTCTAATTTATTATCTTTTTGGTGTTCCGACCTCCGGAAGTCGGTATTACTGAATTTTTAATTTATTATTTTTTTGATTTTCCGACCTCCGAAAGTCGGTATTACTGAATTTTTAATTTATTATTTTTTTGGTTTTCCGACCTCCGGAAGTCGGTATTACTGAATTTTTAATTTATTATTTTTTTGATTTTCCGACCTCCGGAAGTCGATATTACTGAAATTTTAATTTATTATTTTTCTGATATTCCGACCTCTTGAGGTCGGTATTATTTAAATTTCATTTTCCTATTTCACTTGATTCCGACTAATTGAGGTCGGTTTTTTGGAAAATTTTATTCAAAAAACCGACTTCCTGATGTCGGTTTTCTGGAAAATTTACCAAAAATACCGACCTCAGGAGGTCGGTTTGTTGTCGATATTTTGCCATAAAATTGGCAGTAAATTGCTGCAATTTGAATTGTCCACCTGCATATTTGATAATGCATATATTCAACCAAAACCAGCTCAAATAGCTGTCAAGACGATATTTTTCTATATTTACGTTTCACTACTTCAAATTAAACTTAAAATACGATCAAACAATCTAAAAAGTGTACAAACTATATATACTAAGTTCAAAATGTCTACTAGTTAGGTACAACACAACTACTCATCATTAGCATCATCATCCTCATCCTCATCCTCTTCTTCACCCTCCTCACCCTCGATATCAGACTCATCCACTAGGCATCGACGTTTATCACTAGCACAATGAGGAATAATCTTTCCGACTCAAAAAGAGATTTTAACTGGGACTGAAGCTCCGCATACCTCTTGTTCTCTATCTCCTTTGATGCTGCAATCTGTGCAATCTGCTCGTCTCTTTTCTTCTCCCTTTCGGTTGATGCAGCAAGCTCGGCAGTGAGCATAGATATCTTCTCCTTCATTACAGACACGACCGCTTTATCCACATTATCGAAGCCTGAAGATGATGGACAATAAAACCAGGGTTTCTTCTCCGCAAAAGCCTTTTGTGTGTAACCATAGACTGAACCTCTTACTGGTTCACCCGCACTCTCTCGCCAAAATTGTTCTACTTGTTCATATGTAAGCGGTGTGTCCTGACTTTCAGGAGGTTGAGTACTACGGTACTAAGGTCTATCATAGAGTCCATTGCTCCTTGAGCAACATTCCAATCAGATTTGATACTTAACAATCTAACTGCAACAGACAATTGAGAGTGCGGACTCCCCTCAAAGAAAGGACGACTAGCATCACGCAATTGTTCATAAAAATTGTGTGCTTCTTCATTGGGAGGTTCTTCTACATTTTCCCCAAATTCAAAATCAGAATGCATCCCAAAAGCATCATGAATCATATCCGTCATTCTAGAATCTTGGACATAATTATGTTCCTCAGATCTACTACTTTCACCAACAACAAAGTTACTAAACCTATTAATGTTACTATCAACTTCACCATGACTAGCCCAAACTGTATATCCTGGTTTAAAACCCTTGAACATAAGATGCATAGAAACATTCTCTGTTGTTTGATATCTCACGTTGCTACAGTTAATACAAGGACACCTAATCAACTTTGAAGTTAAAAAAGGTTCAAGTGTCTTTGCATGATTTATAAAACGAGTGACACCTTCTGCAAATTCCGGAATCATACCCGCTCGACCAGGATTGTTTCTATTATACATCCAACTACGATCAGGTTCCATCTACACAAATAATAAATCAAACTAGAGCTTAATTAAATCACATTTGAACTAATTCCAATAACTAAATCACACTTCACTATAAAAAGTCACTAGTTCAAAATTCCAACTAACAACTAACTACACTTTACTTATTTTAAGTCACTAGTTCAAAATTTTAACTTACTAACTTCACTATTTTAAGTCACTAGTTCAAAATTTCAACTAACAACTAACTACACTTTACTTATTTTAAGTCACTAGTTCAAAATTTTAACTTACTAAACTTCACAATTTTAAGTCACTAGTTCACAATTTCAACTAACAACTAACTACACTTTACTTATTTTAAGTCACTAGTTCAAAATTTTAACTTACTACACTTCACTATTTTAAGTCACTAGTTCAAAATTTCAACTAACAACTAACTACATTTTACTTATTTAAGTCACTAGTTCAAAATTTTAACTTAATACAAACTATACTTTACTTATTTTAGGTCACTAATTCAAATTTTAACTTAATACAAACTACACTTTACTTATTTTAAGTCACTAATTCAAATTTTAACTTAATAAACTTCATTATTTTAAGTCAGTAGTTCATAATTCCAACTAACAACTAACTACACTTTACTTATTTTAAGTCACTAGTTCAAAATTTTAACTTACTACACTTCACTATTTTAAGTCACTAATTCAAAATTCCAACTAACAACTAACTACACTTTACTTATTTTAAGTCACTAATTCAAAATTTTAACTTACTACACTTCACTATTTTAAGTCACTAGTTCAAAATTCCAACTAACAACTAACTACACTTTACTTATTTTAAGTCACTAGTTCAAAATTTTAACTTACTACACTTCACTATTTTAAGTCACTAGTTCAAAATTTCAACTAACAACTAACTACACTTTACTTATTTTAAGTGACTAGTTCAAAATTTTAACTTACTACACTTCACTATTTTAAGTCACTAGTTCAAAATTTCAACTAACAACTAACTACACTTTACTTATTTTAAGTGACTAATTCAAAATTTTAACTTACTACACTTCACTATTTTAAGTCACTAGTTCAAAATTCCAACTAACAACTAACTACACTTTACTTATTTTAAGTCACTAGTTCAAAATTTTAACTTACTACACTTCACTATTTTAAGTCACTAGTTCACAATTTTAACTTAATACAAACTACACTTTAATTATTTTAAGTCACTAGTTTAAAATTTTAACTTACTACACTTCACAATTTTAAGTCACTACTTCAAAATTTCAACTAACAACTAACTACACTATACTTATTTTAAGTCACTAGTTCAAAAATTTTCAACTTACTCACTTCTATTTTAAGTACTTAGTTTCAAATTTTTTAACTTAATACAAATAGCACTTTACTTATTTTAAGTCACTATTCAAATTTTAACTTAATAAATTCTTATCTTAAGTCACTAGTTCACAATTCCAACTAACAACTAACTACACTTTACTTATTTTAAGTCACTAGTTCAAAATTTTAACTTACTACACTTCACTATTTTAAGTCACTAGTTCAAAATTCCAACTAACTACACTTCACAATCTTAAGTCATTAGTTCAAAACTTTGACTTACTAAATTTCACAATTTTAAGTCACTAGTTCATATTTTTAGTTTATATGCATGATAATGATGTGCACAATCAGTAGCCCAATGGCTCACAAATAAACCTATTGGCCCTGCACAGGCTCCAATCGCTCTACAGCATACATAACCAGCTCTATAATCGAGATATCGATGTCCGAGACTCACGGACATTCCCAAATAACCCACCATCTTTGGTCCAGAGGCATAATCAAGGCCACACAGGGCCACAAGGGTAATACTTAATGCTAATTAGTATTAAGTGTCAATACTAGATGGACACAAATTGATCTTGCAAGAAAATCAATTTTGTCATCAATAGGATCAACTAGTCTTGACACTTACTAATCAACCACATTATAATCAAATTAAAGACTAAGTGTCAACACTAGATGGACACAAATTGATCTTGCAAGAAAATCAATTTTGTCATCAATAGGATCAACTAGTGTTGACACTTATGCTAAACAAGTACATTATAACTAAATTAAAGACTAAGTGTCAACACTAGGTGGACATAAATTGATCTTCCAAGAAAATCAATTTTGTCATCAATAGGATCAACTAGTGTTGACACTTATGCTAAACAAATACATTATAACTAAATTAAAGACTAAGTGTCAACACTAGGTGGACATAAATTGATCTTCCAAGAAAATCAATTTTGTCATCAATAGGATCAACTAGTGTTGACACTTATGCTAAACAAATACATTAACAATGACATGCCCTAGTTAAATGATAAATCCTAATTTAGTAACTAAAATTAACAAAGATAAACCCTAATTTAATAACTATAATTAATTAACAAGAAAATTAAAATTACTTACCTTGATGGACCCCCACCGGAGCAGCAACAGAGACGGCGATAGGCGGCAGCGGCAGGCGACAACAAACTTCAGCAGCAGCAGCGGCAGCAGCGAGCAGCAGCAGCAGCAGCGAGCAGCAGCTACCTTCAGCAGCAGCAGCGGCAGCAATGTGCAGCAGCAGCGGCAGCGGCAGCGACAACAACCTTCAGCAGCAGCAGCGGCAGGAGCAGCGGCAGCAACCTTCAGCAGCAGCAGCGGCAGCGGTGGAAGGCACCAACAACCTTCAGCAGCAGCAGCGGCAGCGGTGGAAGGTGGAGGAGGGGGGGACGCCGGAGGGAATGTTTTCGGAGGGAGGGGGCGCCGGAGGTGAGGGTGGTGTGAGTGTGAGTGTTAGTGTTAGGGTGTTAGGGTTTTTAGGTAATAAAATTAAAAAAAAAAAAAAACCGACCACTTGAGGTCGGTATTTTTAAAAAATAAAGTATTTTTTGATAAAACCGACCACTTGAGGTCGGTTTTTTTAAAAAATAAAGTATTTTTTGATAAAACCGACCACTTGAGGTCGGTTTTTTTAAAAAAACTAAAAGTAATTAATAAAAATTATTTAATCATCAACATATTTCATAAACTCGGATACATTATTGATTCGTTACATTACTCAATGATTATGCTACTATACAATGTATTTCATACTACTTGAATGGATTATCAATCGATTAATTAATTAGCTTTTGAATACGTACTATATATGTACATCATGACTAGACGAGACATATATTTAAGACGACAGACCAGTAATATATAGGACTTGGTTAATTATATTACTCAACGATCGTCATCGTATAGTACCTCATATGTACGTAATACAATGTATTCCACTAGCTACTTGGATGAATTGTCGATTAGTTAATTAGCTTTTGAATATGTACTATATATATAAACATACATCACTAAGGACGAGACATATATATTCAAGATGATGGACCATTTAATATACAGGACTTGATTAATTATATTACTCTATGATCGTATATTACCTCATATATGTACGTAATACAATGTATTACATACTACTTGGATGGATTATCGATTGGTTAATTAGCTTTTGAATACGTACTATATATATACGTACAATATCGCCACAAAAAAACATATATTCAAGACGACAGATCATTACTATATATATAGGACTTGCTTATTTACATTACTCAACAATCGTATATTACCTCGTGTGTACGTAATACAATGGTATTCCACTGCTTGGATGGATTATCGATTAGTTAATTAGCTTTTGAATACGTACTATATATATACATACAATATCGCAACAAAAAAATATATATTCAAGACGACGGATCATTATAGTACATAGAATAACTTGGTTAATTATATTCAATGATCGTATATTAACTCATATGTACGTAATATACAGCATATTCCATACTACTTGGTTATGGATTATATATCGATTGGTTAATTAGCTTTTGAATACGTACTATGTAGATACGTACATCACTAGACGAGACATATATTCAAGACGATGGATCATTATTATATATAATATATAGGACTTGGTTAATTACATTTCTCAATGATCGTATATTAACTCATATGTACGTAATATATGACGTATCCATACTATCCATACTACGTATTTGGATATGTATTATCGATCGGTTAATTAGCTTTTGAATACGTACTATATATATATATATATACGTATATACATCACTAGACGAGACATATGTATATTCAAGACGATGTATAAGTTATGAGGGAATCTATGTATTATCTTATACAGGATATAGAAGGTGGAATAAGTAATACTTGTATAATTAATACATGAATAACTAATCTCTACATAACTAATACATGTATAAATAATATATAGATTACCTCATAACTAATATCTACATTACTAATACCTATATAACTTTAACTAGCTACCAAACGACCCCTTAGTGTTATACACAATAGAAAAATAGTGATTATTACAAATATTTTAAAGGTAATACCGACATCCGGAGGTCGATTTTATTCAAAATAATTAAATAAAAGTAAAATACCGACCTCCGGAGGTCGGTATTACCTTTAATTTTAATGAAAATAAAATTAATTATGTTGAATAAATAATACCGACCTCTGAATGTCGGTATTAATATTATTTTTATTTTATAATATAAATAAAATAATTAAATAAAAAATAAAAAATAAATACCGACTTCGGGAAGTCACTATGAGAATAATTTAAGGTAAATAAAATCAATTATGTAAATTTAATATTACCGACATCAGGAAGTCGGTATTAATTTGTTTTTTTGTTTTTTATCTTTCAAAAAACCGACATCCGGAGGTCGGTTTATTTAAAAGTTATTAAAAATATTTCTTTTTTTCATTTTTTTATATTTAATTGAGATAAATTTAAATTTTATTTTTTATTTACTAATTCGATACCGACTACAAGAGGTCGGTTTTTCTTTATTTTATTTTTTTCTGGGAAAGTTTCCGACCATCGGAGGTCGGTATTTGGTTTTCCCGCATTTTTTTTCCAAATAAACCGACATCTTGAAGTCGGTTTTCTTAAGAAAATAAAATAATTTTTTGTTTTTAACAATACCGACTTCCGGAGGTCGGAAATTACCGACTTCCATAGGAGGTCGGTAATTTTGAGGTCGGTATTCGCAGTTTTTTTAGTAGTGAAAATGAATTGTTCGATAGGTCAAGAGACTGCAAGTTTTGGAGTTCCCCCATTCTGGTTGTTATCATTCCTGAAAAGTGGTTACCAGAAAGATTTAGTTGTACAATGGCCTTCAGTTCTCCAATATTTGGTGGAACTTCTCCCTCTATAGAATTTTGTGCCACATCTAGATAGAGAAGACCTCTCATTTTCCAAAGGCTCAAGGGAAATTTTGATGAAAATTTATTAGAACCCAAATAAAGCAGTAGTAGCATGCTTAGATTTCCTATACATTCTGGAATCACTCCAGTGAGCTCATTACCATCCATAGTTAATTGAACCAAGTTAGATAAATGGCATACCGCCTCTGGAATATGTCCCTGCAATTTATTGTTAGTTAGATACAGCCCTTGGAGTTGTTTCAGCTTACCAACCTCAGAAGGAATACCTCCCGCCAAGTTGTTTTCTTCAATGACTAAGGCTGTAAGACCGCTCATGTTGCCTATACCTGTGGGGATGAGGCCATTGATGTGTGCATCTGTTATATGAAATTTTTCAATAGTAGATGAAAGATTCCTAATAGAATTGGGGAGAACGCCATTCAACGGATTGTAACCCACTTGTAGATCTCGCAACATCCTACAGTTCGCCAAAGAATGGAAGAGTTGCAACTCATGCTCTCTTGGTTCATTGGTAAGTTGATTAGTATGTAGGAGCAGTTTTCGCAGCTCACGAAGATTTCCCAAATTAGTAGGAATAGTTCCTGTGAGAAAGTTATTATTTAGCGCCACTATCTCAAGCTTGGAAGCATTTGTGATGTACAGAGGAATTTCCCCTTCGAGCTGATTGCGCCCCAAGTAAAGTTCTTCAAGATTCGGAAGATGAAGACCTGTAGTGGCTGGAATTCTCCCCGAGAGGTTGTTGGAACTGAAAGCAATGACTTCCAAAGAAGATATATTGAAAATAGCCTTCGGAATTTGACCAATAAGATTATAATTTTGGAGAAAGTTTAATCGCCTCAAATTCGATAGCTTCCCTAATTCGGGAGGAATTTGCCCCACTATGTGATTGTCTGGACAATCAAGATATTGCAGAGTGGAAATATTGCCTAATGAAGCAGGAATATTCCCACTTATTTCATTATTACCTCCGATAAGGAACGCCACGAGCTTGGCTAAACAGCCAATATTTCTAGGTATATCTCCAGCAATATTGTTATAAGATATGGACAAAACTTCGAGCTCTGTGAGTTGGCATATCTTAGAAGGAATGGAACCAGAAATTTGGTTGTGAGATATACTTAGAAACTTCAGATTTGACACAATATTCCCTTCATCAAGCAAGAGAGGACCGGAAAGGATATTGTTACCCAGATGTTCAAGTAGCGACAAGATATTAAACAGTGTTGTAGGAATGGAACCTGTTAATTGATTATTGACCAAGGACAAAAATGCAAGTTGACTTAGATTACCAATTTCCTTTGGAATATTGCCGCTGACTCTATTCCCATACAAACTGATGTTCATCAATTTTGTGGCATTTCCAATAGAACGAGGGAGTATACCTGTGAGGCTATTGTTCCTAAGATTTAAGATTCTGAGTTCGGGTACATACCATGGCCCTTTCCACATTTCACCACTGAGTTCATTGAAAGCCAATGAAATTATTTCAACTCTCCGGTGTTGAAATAGACTTGTTGGAATGCTTCCTTCTAGCTGATTCTTTTGAACATCAATCACTCGCAAGCGAGGCAAGTGGCCAAGGCCATAAGGGATGCCACCATGGAAGCTATTGTTCTCAAGATTGAGCACACTGAGAAAGGACAAATTTTCCAAAGACAGCGAAATTGTGTCTTGAAGTTGCAAATTAGGAAGAGCCAAGGCCACAACCCTTTGCCTTCTTGAACTGCAAGTGACACCAAACCAAGAGCAAAAGAAGTATTCTTGGTCCAATTATTGGCCAAAAAAGGAGAATTAGGACTTGTAATAAGATTTTGGAAAGCTAGTAGAGCTTCTTGGTCTGTTTCATTTGAGGAAGTAAGGGATGTAGAAAATTGAATTAGAAAGAGAAGAATCAATAAGACAATGTTCTTCTTCATTCTGTTAAAAACAGAATGCTTTGAAGGGATTTGGAAACTTGATATGTTTAGTTGTCAAAGTTATTCCATTATATAGCACTAAAATTCCCCAAATGTTTGTTGACTTGACAGTCGCTATTTATGCATCACGTTATAAGAGACCATGTCATGTGTGTGGGGTAAGCTTTTTCTAATGCGACACTAGAAATGCTTCAGTATAATGAATAATGATAATGTCACGACCCAACCTACCGGGCCGTGCGGGCGCCTACTTTAACTATTTAGATAGACGAACCCTCACCACCCGTTCAACAGGTAACTTGCAAAAATTAAAGTGAACCATTAATCAGTCCTTTTTTATACATGAGAAATTCTTTTACAGAAAATATTCATAAAATAGACGACTTAAAGAAATTGCGGAAAATCTTTACAACCTTTAAAAACACCCTCTCTAGGACCTAGTATAAGCAGGTACAAGAGCTACTACATGATTTATACAGAACATGTAAAAGAGACACAACTTCCGTCATGGAATCGAAGGACAGAAGCTGCTGGAGATCACCATCGTCATGTACCTATGAAATATCACCAACCCTGCAACCAGACTATACCAAAAAGGTATAGCAAGAGTAGAGTCAGTACAACCACACGTACTGGTAGGCATCATCGGTCGACCCGAATCCACAGGTACCATCATATAGGAAAACAGGGAAAAACATGAAAATAAATATTATAGCTCCCTCATTCACCTTTAGCCTTGACCCTGACATCTAGGACTTCCCAAGTCTCACTCATAACTAGACTTCTCAAGTCACCTTGACACGTAGACTTCCCAAGTCACCTTTAACCTTTACCCTAGTCAACTACCTTGACTAAATACCCAGACTAAATCCGGCCCACTGCCCAATCAAACCACTTATACCCAAGTATTACCTATCATTTTTTGGACTTTCCCAGACCTCTAGGATAGCTTTACCACCTGGTTATATTAACCAAAAACCACACCCAGACTCTTAGTCTTCCTCTATAATTACCAACCACATGCAATTCACCTAACAACCATTGACACCTTCAATGACCACCATAGAGCTACATCTAAATCCCTTCTTGGATCACATAACCCGGACTCTCCAAGGGTCTTCCATCCACACCTAAGTGTTCAACAGACTACCCCGGTCTACACCAAGACCCACCCTTAGCTTATTAACCATGATAATTCATGACCGCCATTATTACACTTAATGACATCAATTTATGAGCACATAACCTCTTTTAAATAGTCCGGACCCACCCAGATCCCCCTCACATATCTAGTGTTAACATGACAAACCTGGTCTACACCAAGACCAACTAACAATATACTACAACAACCCGGCCTACTCCAAAACCAGACTAATAACATAATATAGCAACCCGGCCTATACCAAGACCAAACTCACAATATACCATAATAACCCGGCCTACACCAAGACCAAACTAACGACATAATATAGAAACCCGGCCTACACCAAGACAAAACTCACAATATGCTATAACAACCCGGCCTACACCAAGACCAACAAATAACATAATATAGCAATCCCGGCCTACACCAAGACCTAGCCCACAATATAATATAACAACCCGGCCTACACCAAGACCAAATTAATAACATAATATAGCAACCCGGCCTACATCAAGACCAAACTCACAATATGCTATAACAACCCGGCCTACATCAAGACCAAACTAATAACATAATATAGCAACCCGGCCTACACCAAGACCGAACTAACGATATACTAACTCGGCCTCTCACGGACCATAAATAAAAATTACATCTCAATAATACAGCCCGGTCCACCACGAAACCAATACTAATCAACAAAATACAACAATATCAATATAATAATACAGTCAAATAAACCCGTACCAAGTGTGGTACCCGAGCCAACTGTTAGTAATATCCCGTATCAGGCGTGGTACCCGAGCCAACCGTTAGTAACATTCCGTAACAGGCGTGGTATCCGAGCCAACAGTTAGTATATCTTGTACCAGGTGAGGTACCTGAGCCAACCGTTAGTATTATCCCGTACCAGGCGTGGTACCCGAGCCAACCATTTGTTATACCTATACCAGGCATGGTACCCGAGCCAACCGAATGTCAATCAATTCACAGTCAAATAATGAACAAACAACTTGTAAAACCAACAAGTAATACACCGTTCAATCCACAGACTGTAAAACAGGACCCTTAGACATTCTAAACAATTCCTCTAAGCAATGCAATTCATACAAACACTTAGATAAGAGTACAAAAATATATAACATTCACAGGAATCGTAAGCCATCACCTACCCTCTTTCTCGGGTATATAACTTAGCCTCGACCTCCGTCTGGAGGCCAAACATATTCACCTTTTATTTACGAAAAATGAACGGTTTCCCTTTTTAGCATAATTTAACAACCACATTAATTTTTGAAACTTACCTAAATAATAACAATGTAAATTACCATCCCTTAGCCCTTAGCAAAACCAACACTACTTATCATGCCCTTCGTGTTCCCGAAACCTCACCTGGGAATTTCCCATTTTTATACCCATTTAGTTATCCTTGCGTTTCCCGGTTCCCCGAACCTTCCCGACATTCCAGTCCATCAGCCCTATCATCTTATCATACCAAGACAACATAAATAGCCCCAAATAATTATCAATATCCCATAATTTAATCCAACCAATTCCTAGCACACACATAACCAACACCGATTCACCAGACTCCGTGCCCAGAGGCCTAATCATGGATTCTCCTTTTCCACTATACAATAAGTACAGAATGTAAGCAGGTCTATCTACTCAATGAAAACCTAGCCTACCTGGACGCCAAGCAGCTGCAACCGTGCATTTCTGACTCCGTGGAGGCATTCCTGGCAGTCCTACAGGCCCAAATCCATGGTTTCGCATCCTTTTTACCGGAATTCCTCCTCCCCATGGCTCCCAAGCCTTAGAGCAGCCTAGGAGGGTTTTTGGAATAGCTCTCGTCTATTTTTGGGACTGAAGAGAAGAGAATGAAATTAAAAACTCATTTTTTGGGTTTCTTGTCCCGTCGCTCCACTATAGTTGTTCCTGCTCTATAGCGATATCACCGTAGCGGAGTCAACCGCTATGGCGGAGGTTGACCGTCTTGACTTCCGCTATAGCGGAGGTCATTGTGGCAGAGCAGTAGCGCTCGTCATGGACACAATGTCGAGAAATGTCCAAAATTGTTCCATTTTACAACACACTTATTTTCTCAACATTCCGGAACAACCCTTTCACGTCAACCTCGATTTTGGGAGCTCTACTTACTCGAATTCGATTCCGAAAAGTCCCCCGGACTCTTCTATGTCTTAGCTACAAGGAAAACTAACTTGGACCAAGATATCTAACCCAATCCTTACCCGGATTGCCCTAGACCCTACCTCACTCCAACACCGATCGAGACTAGCCTAGCCCAGAATTTTCAACTCCCAAACCCAGAAGTTTTCTAACCCGAAACTTGGCACGAATGGTTTACCCATAACGACGAACCCAGTCGTTACAACACATACCAATTTACCCATCGTTCGTCCCCGAACAATCTCTACGGTGGAGGGAAAGAATAAGCTTGTCCCTCAATCTTAATGCCAGCGTAAATATAACCTTAAGCAAACCACCGAAAACCTCCCAATCCCTTGGTATACCCAACTCAACCAAAAATTTAACTCACTTCCGCTCTATCAAGTAATTCCTTCCTTCGAGCTACACAAGGCAACTAGAATACCCCTCCTCGAGTGCCCAAGAAATTCGGGGTCTCATCGAAACATCGGAGCAAAAGAAACTCAACGAATGACCCAAAATAATTTCCATGACAAGGGAACCAGATCCCACCATGGCGACCCCTTTTCCGCTATACCCAGAGTTCTACTAACCCAAACTCCATTCTGGAAGCTTCCTATGGGGTACTATGCCCCTCACATATCATCCTATCACCTTACTCATATCAACACTATATCCCGAGACACCACGTGCCTCTAAACCACACAACAGCAAAAATTCCATTGGAACCCATCCTAGCCTGAGATTTTGTCAACTCTCGCCTTAGGGGGAACTCTATCTGGGCACTTACACCCTAGACGTGGCTAAAATTGGTACACCCCTACCTCTCAAAGAGCAGTAACACTGGGTATTATCATGGTCAAGAAGAGAGACAATAATGCTAAAGAATCCATTTTAATAACCCCACTCCTTCGATTGACCCTACCACTAAGGATTTTCAACAATAAACCAGTCAATAATCACCCTCATAACATAGCCTATGAGCAGTGTCCAACACTATTCAGTCAATTACGGGTCATCTTTGTCAAATTTCATATGGGTGACTATACCCACCAATGATCAATCACAATCTTATCAATACCCCGAGCTATCATGCCTTTCTTTTCTTCGCGTTTGGATGCTAAATTTCCGATAAATTCCCTTATACGCGTACTATATTATTTACTGTGTAAAATAGTGGAAAACTGAGAAGGCAACTTTAAATTTCTAATTCATGGGTTGTTATCCATCATCAATGTCATAGTTATCTTGTAATTATTGTACTCCATAATCCATATGATAAATTATAAACATGAACTTTCTACCGTTTATATTCCCAAGCCGTTATATTTTATGTGGTGAAAAACACTAAAATTTTCTACCACCCAACAATCCTTTCATCTCTATAAATACACAAACTTAAATCTCAATCACTCCACCCAGTTGATTTTTTTTCATTTCTACACTTATATGTTGATTCATTGTCGATCATTGTTGTTCTGCCAAACTTTGTGATGGCTCAAGCTGATCACTTTCTGAAGGCAAATGTTAATCAATATAGTGTTGTTAAACTTCAGCTCAAGAGTTTTACGAAAAAGAGGCATCGAGATTTATTTAGAATTTTTGGAGCTTTTTTATTATATAAATAGAATAATATGTAATTGAGAGTTATTCTTTTGATAAAAGTTTTTTTTATTATGATTAAATTATACTCTGTAATTGAAATTTATTTCTTGCCATTTGGTGGTATACATTTTTTAAGTTGTTAGATTTTAAAAGTACTTAGATTCTTTATATTAAGCACCATACGAGATTACTCCAAAAGAAAATAAATATGTATATTAGAAATATTACACAATTGAAAAAAAGACTATCTTCTTTAACTCAATTCTTCTCCATCATCTTCAGTTTCACGTACTTAAACTATAACAATTGATAGTTTATTCTTTCATATCTTTATGTTTTGGTTGCTATGCTAACAACTAATATTTTCATACACGATATTGTATTTTCTTTTTATATGCTCTGCAATAATTACTATATAATCATCTCCCTTTTTTTACTTTTTTATTTTTTTTAATATTCATGTATTTGAGTCGAAGTAAGATTTATATGATTTTTGACCGTATTTGGGTTGATTACTACGGGATTCAACATATGTGTCAGTTTATTTTTTATTTTTCATGCGTAATAGTTAATTTTACCAGAAAGGATATTGTATCGCAGATGTATGGCAATTAGCGACGAGATATTAAATAGTGTTGCGGGAATGAACCTGTTAATTGATTATCAGTCAAGGACAAGTCTGCGAGTTGGCTCAGATTACCGATCTCCTTAGGAATGTTGGCACTGACTCTATTCCCAGGCTGAATGGAGTCATACCTATGGGGCTATTGTTGGTGAGATTCAAGACCCTGAGTTTCGGTACATACCATGATCCTTTCCACATTTCACCACCGAGTTAATTGACAGCCAATGAAATTATTTGAACTCTCCGGTGTTGAAATAGACTTGTTGGAATACTTCCTCGGAGCTGATTGGAATACTCTCCGGCAAGCGAGGCAAGTGGCCAAGTCCGTACAAGATGTAAACATGGAAGTTGTTGTTGGCCAACTATAGAAGAATTTCATGAGCCCCTAAATAAGCAGAGAAATGAGAAATAGAGAGTGATCGATCTCGATCAAGGTTTTATCCACGCGATGAAGCTCACCTCTTTCCTGTTGCAAGTCAATAGTGACTCCTCTGCCTCTAATTTCATTCACTCTGCCTTGTATGAATGTCTTCTCTTTCCAGAATCAACAACATGTCTTTACCCTATAAAACTGAGATGACTATAAATCATCTCAGTTTGATAACAAATGTTTATTTGCTGTCAAACGTTGAATCATCAAAACTACCTTTTGTAGGATTTTGGGTAATAAGTTCACATTCTAACTTGCAAGTAACAGTTTCTCTATCTAATTAAGTTTGTTAATATAATAAAAGTAAAGTAATTTGGGACTGTCTTAAATAAAAAATTGTGTTACCAAGTTAACTGGTACCAAAATACCAAAATTAGAGGATATATGGTACAACAAAAGCGTCCAAACAGAAAGTAAAATTGTGCAGCTAAACACTTCCATAATATTTTCTTAATTTAATTATGGTTTATTCAAGCATTCAAAACATATTTACAAATAAAGAAAGTGAAACAGGTTCAAAACCACTCTGATATGAAAGCACAAAATGAGGAAAATGCAACACAACAAAGTACAAACAGTACATGACCCCACGACGACTTTACTAAAGAAACCAGGTATGCAAAAGGCATCATATTAACTTGCAGCTCGGAAAGAACACCATCGAAAGAGATGCTAACTTACTATGTTTCCAGAAATGTGTTCTTGATTTTGTTAAGCCTCTTGACTACATCTTTCATGGTTATTCTTGAATCTAGTGTTTCCTTTGTGCAGTCTAAAGCCAATTCTATCATGGAGGCTATGCAGATTTCACTTTTAGAAGTGATTTTTTCTTCCTTGGAAAAAAGATTGCCATCCACAAAGTCCATCATAGTCCTTGGAAATGCTTTTTCTATCCATTTCCTCAAGTCAAGATTTGCATTGCATAGCTCGTCATCTGTTGGACTTCTTTTGGACAAAACCTCCATTAGCATGATGCCATAGCTGTAAACATCACCACTAGTGGACACTATTCCCTCCGAGCCAAATTCTTAGAAAAGAAAGAAATGAAAAAAAGTTACACAATTGAAATAAAACAATAATTTTGTACAAATAAAGACTTGCTTTTTTACTTCTAGAACTTGGAGAGGCTTAATTATTACTCCTATAAGAGATTAGAGAAAATCAAAGAGAGTCGATTTTTTATACCCGGTGCAATGTAACCAAGAGTTCCCAATGTCTCGGTGTGTGCCATGGACTTGCTTACGGCTAAAATTTTAGAGATTCCAAAATCACCAACATGAGCCACCATATCTTCATCCAAAAGAACGTTGGCTGGCTTTAGGTCGCAGTGAACTATCGGAGCGTCAATACCATGATGTAGATACTCAATTGCCATAGCCGCGTCAAGCATTACAGTGACTCTTTGAAGAAGGTTCAAGTGGCAATCTTCTTTGTGCAACCAATTCTCAAGACTTCCATTGGGCATAAATTGCAGAACAAAGGCTCTTATACAGTCACTAAAACAAGTAGTAATCACCGGAACAAGATTTTTGTGCCTAACATTTCTGATTACTTCACATTCAGTATCAAACCTCTTGCATACTTGCTCATTTTCCAAATCCAAAACCTTTATGGCCACCACAGTTCCACTAGATAATGTGCCTTTATACACAGAGCCAGAGCTTCCCACACCAATTAAATTTGATCCGTCAAAATTATTTGTTGCTCGTTGAATCTCATGATAAGAAATCAATTGATAAGTTTTGATCTCCAGAACCTTTTCCACATCTTTGGACTTTCCTTTCTTCTGTCGTTTCATTATCCAAATTGAAACCAACAAGAATATCAGAAACGATGAAATAATCACTGGAGTAACAACTTTTAGCACAAGATCCTTAAACTTTGATTGTTGTCCAGGATTAGTGATAGCACAAGAAGGAACTTCCAATATGTGCATTCCACATAGACCTTTGTTCCCAAGAAATGATTGCAGAGTGAAATTTGCAAACACACCACCACTAGGTATTGCACCTTCTAAATCATTAAATGAAACATTGATGGCTTTAAGGTACAAGAGTTTCTCCAATGACCTAGGAATAGTACCTGACAAGGCATTTACAGACAAATCCAAGATTTCCAAGTCTATTAAGTTGGCAAAGGATAAAGGAATTGGGCCTGAAAATGAATTGTTTGATAGATCAAGAGACTGCAGGTTTTGGAGGTCCCCCAATCTGATTGGTATCATTCCTGAAAAGTGGTTACCAGAAAGATCTAATTTTACAATGGCTTTCAGTTCTCCAATATCTGATGGAACTTCTCCCTCTATACAATTTTTTGATATGTTTAGGTAGAGAAGGCCACTCATCCTCCAAAGGCTCGAAGGCAACTTTGAAGATAATTTGTTAGAACTCAAAGAAATGTCTTGTAGCATGCTAAGATTTCCTAAACATTCTGGAATTAATCCAGAGAGCTCATTACCTTTCGAATCTAATCGAACCAAATTAGATAAATGGCATACTTCCCCTGTAATATGCCCCTGTAATTTATTGTAATCTAGAAATAGACCTTGGAGTTGTTTAAGCTTACCAATCTCAGGAGGAATATTTCCCATCAAATTGTTATCTTGAAAGACTAGGGTAGTAAGACCACTCATGTTACCTATACTAGTTGGTATGAAGCCACTGATGTGTGCATCTCCTATATTAAATATTGCAATAGTAGATGAAAGATTCCCAATGGAATTGGGCAGAACGCCATTCAACAGATTGTAACCCACTTCTACATATCGCAACATCCTACAGTTCGCCAAAGAATTGAAGAATCGCAACTCATGCTCTCTTGGTTCATTGGTAAGTTGATTATGATGTAGGAACAGATATCGCAGCTCACGAAGGTTTCCCAGATTAGTAGGAATAGTTCCTGTGAGAAAGTTATGTGTTATCTCCAGTATGTCAAGCTTGGAAGCATTTGTTATGAACAATGGAATTTTCCCGTCGAGCTGATTGTTATACAAGAGAAGTTCTTCTAGGTTTGGAAGATGAAGACCTGTAGTGGCAGGAATTCTCCCCGAGAGATTATTGAAACTGAAATCAATTATTTCCAAAGAAGATATGTTAAAAATATCCTCTGGAATTTGACCAATAAGATTATAGTTATGCTCAAAGCTTAATTTCCTCAAATTTGATAGCTTCCCTAATTCCGGAGGAATTTGCCCCACTAGTAGATTGTTTCCACAATAAAGTTTTCGCAGAGTGGAAATATTGCCCAATGAATTGGGAATAGTCCCTTTTATTGGATTATCACCAATATAAAACTCCTCGAGTTTGGATAAACAACCAATATTTCTGGGTATTTCTCCGGTTATGTTGTTAAAAGATATGGACATCACTTTGAGCTCTGTGAATTGGCAAATGTTGGAAGGAATTTGGCCAAAAATTTGGTTGTAAGATATACTTAATAACTCTAGATTTGACACAATATTCCCTTCATCAAGCAAGACAGGACCAGAAAGGCGATTCAATCCCAAACCTATTTCAAGTAACGATGAAATGTTAAACAGTGATCCAGGAATCGAACCTGTTAATTGATTATCGACCAAGTAAAAAAATGCAAGTTGGCTCAGATTACCAATTTCCTTTGGAATGTTACCGTTGATTTTGTTCCCAGACAAACTGAAGTTCAACAACTTTGTGGCATTTCCAATAGCAGGAGGGATTACACCTGTGAAGCTATTATTCCTGAGATTTAGGACTCTGAGTTCGGGTACACACCATGGCCCTTTCCACACTTCACCACTGAGTTCATTGAAAGACAAGACAATCTTTTGAACTTTTTGGTGTTGAAATAGGCTTGTGGGAATACTTCCTTGGAGCTGATTCATCTGAATATTAATCACCCGCAAACGAGGCAAGTGGCCAATGCCATAAGGGATGCTTCCATGGAAGCTGTTGTTCCCAAGATTAAGCACACTGAGAAAGGACAAATTGGCCAAAGACGGGGAAATTGTACCTTGAAGTTGCAAACTAGGAAGAGCCAAGGCTACAACCCTTTGCCTTTTTGGACTGCAAGTGACACCAAACCAAGAGCAAAAAGAAGTATTCTTGGTCCAATTATTGGCCAAAAAATGACTAGGACTTGTAATAAGATTTTGAAAAGCTAGTAGAGCTTCTTGGTCAGTCTCATTTGAGGAAGCAAATGATATAGAAAAAGAGTAATATTGAATTAGAAAGACAAGTATCAATAAGAAAATGTGCTTCTCCATATTTGCTGTTATTATGCACTGGAAATTGAATGTTTCAAGGGAATTTGGACACGGAATTAATTTGTGTGTGTGGCATTTCCAATGATTAATGTGAAAACATATATAAAGAAAAGAGAATTTGTCCATCTTTCATTAAAACATATTAAAAGAAAAAAGAATCATATCAAGTTTCTTTATATTGTTAAATAAAAGCAAGTCAATAGGAATCAATCTTTTAAGTAAAAAAAACATCTACCAAATGCGGAATGAGTCAAAAAGGAAAAGAAAGAAAAGCATCCATGAATGAAAAGACCTAAAAGGAAAAAAGAAGCACCAAAAGGAAACCCAAAAAGAAAAAGGCAATAAAAAAACGACACAAAAAACAAAAGAAAAAAAGTTACTTCCTTCATCTATTTTTACTTGTCCACTATACTAAAAATAGTTGTTTAATTTTACTTGTCTAGTATGGAAAACCAAGAAATAATTTATCATTTCTATTTTACTCTTGCTATTAAAAATTATTTATTTTCCAACATTTAGATGACTTATATATAATTAATAAAGGTGATATAATAAAATGACCTTTTAAATTATTATTTCTTAAGGGGTATGTCAAGTCACACCTAAACAAGTAAAGATAAACAAAGGGGGTATTTCATGTAATGACAGGCATGGGATTTAAACCCTGAACCCAATTTACAATATAATGGTTCATGGGTTCAAGTGAATCCATACGTAGAGATTTGAAAAAAGAAAAATAATATTATCTTTATTCAAAGTTGAAAGCCCCTTGGTGTAAATTTGGATTACTAAAATACCCTTTAAAAGTTGAATGGGATAATAAACTCCGTTGATCTTAAATCAATGGCTAAAAATGAGTTGGATTATGTATCGTAAATTAGTTGCTTATAGACAGAGACAGCAAGATTTTATAGGCATTTCAAGGTCTATTCTTCTGATAAATGAAACATATTTGAATTGTCAAAAACAGTTACGATATGGATGGTTGGAGTTCTCTATGATTGTTGTTTTTCCATTTTATGTGCATCGGCCTTCTCAGGATCCAAATCCTTTAGAAGCTCTAACACACTAGGATTGAAGCTGAGAGTTTCCTTCACTTCTGTGATCTTCGCGTTCTCAACCATTGCCTTCGTTGACTTCATCCTCTTTGCTACAAATCTGCATCTCTATACATCCTGTCGATGCTGAAAAAAGCAATTGTGTGCGTTCAAGAAAGAAAATGACAATCTTTGAGCTGAGAATTTTCACGCCTAGCTAGGTCAGCAGAAACTTTTGCAGCATTTGCTTCATTGATAGCCTGCTTTAGGATGTCTCTCAATCTGAAGTTTTCTTCTCTTGCTGCTTTAGTCATTTGCTCGGCTGCTTTAAGAGACTCGTTGAGCTTACTAGCCTCGTGTAGAGCAAGATCTCGTTCTTCTTCAGCTTCTTTTATGCACGTGATGAAGCTCATTTCTTTTCCATTCCAAGCCAAAAGTGACTCCTCTGCCTCTAATTTCAATCTCTCTGATTTATTCTTATACAGTTCTGTTTCCTTTTTCGCTTCATCCAAAAACATTTTATATCTGGACTTGGTGCTTTTGATCATCTCTTTCATGTTTGCAGCCTCTTGTTTTACTTGTACTAACTCTAATTGTGCAGCACGGAGTTTCTCTTTCGCCTCAGATGCTTCGGTAGCAACTTCCTTCAATGCTAATGCTAAATCATCTAAGGCCTTTCTGCTCTTTTCTTCTGCCTCATTTGCCAACTTCATTTCATTTTTTAGTAAACTCATCTCATCATTCAAAGCTTTGGCCTTTGATGATGAAATCTTCTCATCCTCTTTTGCTACCGAATTGGCAATATCTGCATTGAAAGAACGATCAAAATAACTGCCATTTTGCTTGGAACAAGTGTCTAAAGATTCAATTTTTTCATGAAGAGAAGCAATCTCAAGCTTGGATTCTTCAAGTTCAATCTTGATTTGTTCAAACTGCCTTGTTTTTGACAACCAAGCATCAAATATTTTGGACTCGGACAACTTCCTGTTTTCCAATTCCTCTTCTAATTCTTGAACCCGTCCCCTAAAATCAGACAACCAATCCGTCACACGAATCTTGAATTCCTTTACATGACTGAATCCCTCTTTCACGTTTCCTAAACTAGCATCTTTCTCTAGTAACTTGAGATCACATTTTTTCGCCTTTCCGAGCTCCAACTTCAAGGACTTGATATTCTTATCATTTATCTTCAATTCTTCTTGTTTGTTGGTAAGCAATTCCTTCAAAGTCCTAACTTCTACATATAGTTCTCTTGGTTTCCTTGGTGATATTCCATCACTCACCTTCATATTGGCCTCACTTAATTCATTAATGGCTCTGTTCTTTTCTTCAACAAAACATAATTGCTCTCTTGTGTCTCTCAGCTCCTCCTCAAGTTTCACCATTTGTTCTTGCATGACCAAAAGTCTATCAACTCGATTCTACCCACAGAAAAATAAATAACAAAATAAAATTTCAATATTTGCGATAAAACAAATCATCCATACTCATCAAAAATCACTTACTGAAGAAGAAAAAGATCAAGAATTTGCTTGCGTAATCCCCTAAAATGCACGAGAGTGAAAAATTAAAATGAAAAGACATTACTCCCTCACATTACCAATGAAGGTTTGAAAGTATGAGAGTCAATTCATATATTATTTGTGTCGATTTGATATAACAACTACAATTACGCCACAGTCCCAAACTAGTTGAAGCTGACTATATCAATTCTAACTATCCATTTCTCTGTGTCTGAATTAATAAAGTAGCCGTTTTTTTACTTTATTTTTGACACAAAATTTGCATACTGAAAACCTAGATAATAAGTAAATCAGAAACTTTTATAATACCTCAGAGAAATGCTTAGCAGAGGACTTTTTTTCAAGAGAAACAAGGGCATTGCTATCAATTTGTGATCCCAAAGCATCACATCTACAAAGCTTTGATGCAGAAATTGTTCTTGAAATGATTGATGAATACCCCTTCTTTCCAGAATCAATGGACCTAGCTCTGAAAATTCTCCAAAAACATTAAAGATTCAATCTTTATCATCATGCAATAAACTTACATAATCAATAAGCAAGACACAAGACAAACCCAAGAATCAATAATTTCAGGACATCAAAAAACCCATGGAAGACAAATGGTCAAACCTGAAATAAAAAAGGTCAGTTGATTTTTTTATCTGTCTAAGCCTTGGCGGAAGATAACAGCTAACTGGTAGAATAGTTGAGGTGCCCGCAAGTTATCCCAAACACCATCTCATAGAAAAAAAATTGAGACAAGTTCTGATCAGAAGCATAAAATAAGAGGTACCTTGACTTGGAGCGTAACATCATGTGTATACGTTTGGAATCACTATTCATTGAAGATTCTTGATCTTGGCAAAAATCAGAATATATGATCACAAGTTCCACTTTATGTTTGCTATGGCTATGACAAATAAGTTGGAAGTTGGGGCTTTTTTATTTGCAAGTCTGCTGTAACGGCCAATATCCATAAACTGAAACATATAAGTAACAGTAAATGTTAAGACATAAATATGTAATTTAATAACATAACTTGCCTTTCACACAAACTAACAGTTTCAACCTTGTATATTTAATTAAGATTTGTTAATATAATAAAAGTAAATATATGTGTTACCTTTCTAATAGTCTTAAAGATGATGTGATCACACAAATTAAATAACAAGATACTCCCTGCTGCTTTCACTATTATATTGTTCCTAATCCATGCCTCTTTTGCCATGAAAGATCAAATAATATTTTCTTTCCTAATGATCTTTTCAAACATTTTTGGTGCAGTGTCTAACTTTGTCTAGGCGCCGGCAAGCATGATTTTTTATTTTCTTTTTTGTTTAATTCATGGCATGCCACTCTAATTTAATAAAATCTAGTTCAATGTTATTATATTCTCTAACAACTCCTGCAAAAGTACCTTAATATAGTTTGTTTAGCTTTAAGTTACAATTGGTATTACAATTGACAAGTCAGCACATTTGCTTCTTTTTAGTTAAAATTGTTGTTAAAAGGAAACCATATAAGAAATTTGTTGGGTTCTAAACATAAGATGAATGAGAAATGGATGGAAAATGAAATTTTGAATGAAAGACTCCTTTTGCTTTTTGATGACGCATTCCTCCCACATTGGTGGTGGAAAGGAAAATTTTTGTGCTTCGATATAGAAGCACTCTTTCATGTTGTTAAAGGGTTGAGAAGAAGACATGTCTCGCGCCATCGTCGGCTTTGGGGTTGGATTTGGATCAATCCAAAATTTCTAACCCGATTTCTTCCTCATGTATGGGCCGCACGTAACGCACATTGAAGAGACGCAAATCTTCAGCTCTCTGTTTAAGATGTGCGGACCGCACATGCCTCCACATACACTCTGTCAGAAACGTTCCAATGTTTCATCTTTTTGGTTTGGATGTGCGAAGTGAATGTGCGGCCGCACAAGCTGATGTGTGGACCGCACAACACCTACGGCTATTCTGTTCACCAACCGCCGCCTTTGAAACGCGGGACAATGCCCCCCACCCTCTACCCTTCTCCACTTAAATATCTGGCTTAGTTAGCATGGCCCTGTGACCTAAGTCATAAGTCCCTCAACCTTTCCCCTACTTAAGCCCCGGGGCAAGTTCAACCTCATGTTCTGTATGTTCTTTCTAAAGATTGTTGTGAAGGCAGCTTTGTTACACTCTCATCATCACCTCTACAGAATATTGTCCTGTTTCATCAGTTAGTGCTCTTTCTAGCCTCATTCATCCCCTGCTTTTGTAGTGCACTAGCACAATAACAGCCTCAACTTGGAACCAAGAGAGAGGTATTTTTTGTTTCAGGTACCAGAATTATATAAATGGAGTTGCGATGAAGTAACCTTCTAACAAACTCAAACAAAATACATGAAGATGAAAAGCACAAAATTATTCCACCCCCACCTATGGAAATATCATTTACCCACAGCTGATCAACCCACTGCAGTATAATCGTAAGGGGACTCGTCATAAATGATGGTGCACAGAAAAGGATATCCTTTGAGGCTGAGCACAAGCGCAGTTGAAGGATAATCATGATACTAAGTTAAGTTTATGTTTGCTCTTCCCAAGGATTATACCGAAAAGGGAATTGGATTATGGCCCCAAAACAAAAGTACAACCCACATGAAGTTCATTTTCCAATTATATCTCAAGGAAAGGGGACAATTGGTGAAAACTTACATAATCCTGTTGCAATTTTCAGGCATTAGTAACCTTTCATGGGATGTGGACATGCATAGAAATGAGAATCACAGCCCAGCAAAGTAAAATTCAGTTACAGTCCAAGAGACAAATATGAACAAATATCCTACTATGTTTTTAATAAACAACATCGTATACATCACCTTCCTTCTGCTGAGTTAATGCTCCGGGCAGTAAGCATAATTTTACATCCAATAAAAGTTCCTTTTCCATGCATCCTATTGAGCTGAATCTTCCTCTTCCCATAAAAGTGCGATAAACGTGACAGAATCAGCAGGGAACAACACTTTAAAACCAGGTATAAATAGTGTTGTTCCATTGGAAAAATTCGAGCATCTAATATCCTGAAATACAAAGCTCAAAAGAACTGCTAGGAAGCAATACCTCACAAGATGCAGCATGATAAACAGATCAAAGTAACTGCCACATCAATCGAACTTCTGTTTCAATTACACATGGAGCTGAATACCTGAATATCAGTATTCATTATTTTCAGTTGCACATCAGCTGTTAAATTTTTAAACAATATATTTTCTTTTAGATCTTAAGACTTTTTTCGCAATGCAGCTGCAAGCCAGTGAGTCCTCTATCAATGTCATTTCTCTTCTATTTGTTTGAAAGACATATTGAAGGGGAGCCTTGTAATTGGTAAAGTTGTTGCCATGTGACCTGAAGGTCACGGGTTCGAGCTGTGGAAAAAGTCTCCTGCATTTATGCAGGGTAAGGCCGCGTACAATAGATCCTTGTGATCTGGCCCGTCCCCGGACCCCGCACATAGGGAGTGTTTAGTGCATCAGGCTGCTCTTTATTGCTTGAAAGATATTACTACTTGCACAAAGTAGCAGTAGGAAATTCAATTCATTATGAAACCTGGATGCTAACAGAAAGCCAGACACCTCGGATTTATCTTTGCAGCACTTGATTAGATTTCAGCTGCGGTCAATCTGATGCAAAAGTAAATACCATCCAACAAGACTCTAAAGTGTTGGTCTTTGAACATTATAGGGGAAAGCAATATTTTCAATTTAACCTCGTAAGAGTAGAGCGGCAAGTCTAATATTATCAAACACATGTTCAGTGAAACAGCAAGTAGCCACAGAACTGGATGAACCTCAAAACTGTAAGCAACAACAACAAAAACAACATGCCTAGTATAATCCCACAAGTGAGGTCTAGGTAGGGTAGTGTGTATGCAGGTCTTACCCCTAACTTAAAAAGGTAGAGAGGTTGTTTCCAATAGAAACTCGGCTCAAAACAGATGAGAAAGACGACAGCAGCAACAAGCCGCCATAACAACAAGAAAATACAATAATCAAAGCTAAAGAATCAAGCAATAGAAATAGAAATCTAAGAACATGAAAATACAAGACTAATACTAATCAAAACTGTAAGCATACTCAAGCAAATGCAAGTCATGAAAAAATGACACTTATTAAGTGGTTAATGGCATGAAATTTTCCATTCTTTAACAGATGTCACCAAGTTGCTCTCAAAGATTGCAAATTTGAGGCAAATACCCCAAATAATTCAATATATAAGTTTTTGCAAATGCACCTAAATTGTTTGGATTGGTACAGTATCAATACCCCCAAACATATCCTAATATCTTGGTTCTAAAAACTAGAAAACTATGGTTCCTAAAACAACATATGATCACATTAACCTCAATCCTACTTATTAGTCACGGAGACGCCAAGCTTTCCTGCCACAATCACAGTAGTCGCCATATCGATAAACATCCCATGCTCAACCACACCAGCAAGCCTCAAAATTGCATCACTTGCTTCCTTTAAATCACCCATATCACTCTTGAAATACAAGTCAATAATGTAATTCCCATTATCAGTAACATATGGTTCACCGCCACTTTCCCCAACTACCCTCAACTTCCCAACACAACCAGCTTCAATGAACAACATCTCTAGCCTTCTCAATGTAAATTCCCAACAAAAGGGTACAATCTCCACTGGCATAGCAAGGCCAGTACCACCCAAATGACTCACCAATTTTGACTCATCAACAATAACAATGAATTTCTTGGAAGCAGCTTCCACCATTTTCTCCCTTAACAATGACCCACCTCTTCCTTTAACCAAATTCATTTGTGGGTCAACTTCATCAGCACCATCAATTGCCAAATCAACAATAGGGTGTGCATTCAGATCTGATAAAGGTATCCCTAATGAAACAGCTTGTTCATGGGTAATACTTGATGTTGGTATTCCTACAATGTTGTTCAATTTCCCATTCCTCAACAATTCAGCTATTTTGTCCACAGCATGTTTAGCTGTGGACCCTGTGCCAAGACCCACAACCATGCCTGACTCAACAAACTCAACAGCCTTATGTGCAGCAATTTTCTTCAACTCATCTTGGGATAGAATGGCAGGTGATGATGGGGTGGTGGGGGAAACAATCAATGATGGGTTCAAATTCTTGACCTTTTCAGACACAAAAAACTGAGGGTATGCAATGGCCATCTTTCTAAATTGCAAAATCAAGAATCAAGAACCAAGAATCAAGAATTTGTTAACAAGAAGAAAAAAAAAAGATAAAAGCTTTGACCTTTAATGTATATAGGGGGGGGGGGGGGGGGTTAGTGGGTATGTTTGATATGTAGGCTAGAAGATTGGTAAAGAGAGATAAGAGGAGATTTAGGGCTAGAAAATGTGAAGTGAGGAGAACCAAGAAAGCAGGAGAGGGATATATATAGGGGGGAAAAGAGTGGTGGGATAAGAAGAAATTCTGAAAATGGAGGGATGTTTATGGCCTTAATAATGGGGAAAAGAACAGGGGATAGGAACCTAGTTATCAATGGATTAGATTTGTATGAATCTTTTTGTGTGGTCAAAGGGATTGTGTAGAAATAGAACACTTATTAGCATCATTTATCAGATTTGTTTTAATTTATTTCACCTACTTTTATTTTTAGCATTTCAGAAAAATAATTATTTCTCTTTTTAGCAATTTCTTAATTTTAGCTCTCCACATGTAATATTTAATATCACAAGAACAAAAAATGATCTATTTAACATATTTTTAATTTAAAATTATTTTTTAAAATTTAAGTCAAATTAAAATAGATTAAATAAATTAAAACAAAAAGAATATTAATAATTGGTTTTACAGAGAGAAAGGGGGAGGAAATTGAGGTGCCTAGGGAATGAGCATATATAGAGGCCAGCTAGAAAGCGCGGAGGATTGGTTGGGGGAGGAGGCATGATATTTTTGTGAACGAAATCTCCTCCGTCTATTTTACTTATCTACTGTATTAAAAATAAATATCCAATTATACTTATTTAATTTATAAAATTAAGAGATAATTTTACACTTACTTTTTAATTTATCTTTATCATTAATTATAGTTATTTTTCTATTATATTTTTTAAGACATTATATTTATTATATTTAAAGAGTGATATGATAAAATCAACCTTTTATTTATAATTTCTTAAGAAATGCGAAAAATTAATAATGGACAAGTATTGTTGGACGGAACGAGTAGTTAGCAAACAATTCAAAATGTGATTTCACGAGTTTAAAGTCGATCTTCCATCTTTTCTAACTACTCCCTCCGTTCACTTTATTTATCATTTTTATTGAAAATAAATGATCTAAAATAGTTATTATTTTAAAAGATTAAAATATAATTAGTTATTTTATTTTTATTTTTATCTTAGTCATAAATATAGAGAGATATCAATATAATGCAAACAAAAAAATATTAAATATTGAGGAGTGATAAATAAGGATAATTTAGTCAAATTACACTCTAATTAATATTTTTAGTCAAATTACACTCTAATTAATATTTTCTAAAGAACGTATAAATCAAAAAGTTACTTCGTTAAAAGAAATTACTTTCTTCGTCCATTCAGGATCGGCTTAACCACTAGGCCACTAAAGCAATTGCTTGGGGCCCCCAGAAAATTGAGGTCCCATTTTTTATTAAAGATGTACGGATACATATTTATTAAAAAAAATCATATGTACTTATAAATTGAAAAAACATTGTCTTAACATTGAACTTTCTCTTTAACACATAATAGTTATTTTGATTTTGATGGTTTAGATTTATTTTTTGAATTAAGAGTTAAGAGAAATAATATAAGTAGAAGATAATGTCATAATGATCTAATAGAAATACTCAATCAAATAAAAAGACTTGATTCTTTTTCAAATACATATATTACTTATAGAGTAATGTTAACAGTTCATGTAATTGTTGCCTCAGCCTGTCAATTAGATCTGTGGAATCCAACCTTAACTGTTCGTGACCCAGAATTCTATTTTCTCATCAAGCTGACTACTTAAATAGGAAATTCAAATGAAAGAATGAAAGAAGCTTTTCAAAAAAAATTGATAAAATCTTATCTAAAATTAACAATTCTCAAAAGAGATAGAATGGATTAGCTATATTATCAATTGAAAGGAAATTATTAGAACAAATTATAAAAAAGTAATTAATAACTTTGTATCTAAAAAAGCTAAAAAGTAGACTTTAAATAAAACTATATATGACGATTTTTTCTTTTAATTTTTTTATATATATATTTAGGGCCTCTCTCTAAAGTTTGGCTTTAGGCCCCTAATCTTGTTGAGTCGGCCCTGCGTCCATTTTACTTATCGTGACTTGCCACTTTTTTAAAAAGCAACAAATAAAATAATAATTTATTATATTAATTTTTGAATAATAATAAATTTTAATTTAAAAAATAACTATAATTAATAATAAAACTAAATTAAAAACTATGTAATAAATTATTTTTAATTTTTAAATTAAACAAGTATAAGTACATAATCATATATGACAAAAAATTTCGTAAGTTCAAGCATATATGACTAAAGTTTAGATATTTTTATCTGAACTTTAGTTGATGACAATCATGCTTGCTTGGCAAAGCTTTTTACATTCAATCTTCCAACAAACAAAAATAGAAGTTGTGTTCGACACTCTCTTTTTATTTTGCTATGAGATGTTGAGAATCTTTTGTTTTTCAAATCACCATCATTTTACATTTATTTTGGCCTCACTACTGGTCTACCGAGCTTTTCTAGCCACCAAAAATATAGTCTGCTTGTTGAAAATTATAACATAACTAACTCAACGCTCAGATGAGAATAACATATTATTTTTCTATTCAAATTATATAAGACATCAATAATGATCATATTGGGGCCTCACAATCGGTCAATGTTATATCTAGGCTAGACTAGATAGAATTCTTTTGAATGAGGATTGTCACTCCTATGTAAAAGTTATTTTGCTTTCACTAGATCCGGAATAATCAACTATCTATTGTCTCTGAATAATCACCCAATAATAAAGGAGGTAGGGTGCAGAGACAATCGTAAGGTTTGTCTAGAAAGGATCAAGCAAAAGAGTTTGTCTGGTGATTTCTAGGTTGCAGCATGTTCGATCATTAATATATCTTTGTGTTGCTTTTCCATTTTTAGAATAGACTTTTTCATGTAAATGCTACATAATTGGCTCTCATTCTTCAGATACTACAAGTGTAATAAAAGTATCTGTCCACAAAAAAATGACCATGTTTCACTTACACAGGTACTTACATATAGATTATGGTGTAGTCCCAACTAGATATTAAAAATTTCTTATTCATTTTTAATGCGGCTCTTTTGAAAACAAAAAACAAAAAAAGAACTTCCAATAATTATACATCCTGAGAATAAGCAACTTTCTAAGCCAATTCTCAAAATACCAACGATAAAGTCAAACTTATACTAACTTCAATTTGCCTAAAGTTCAAAACTTTTTACCTCATTTATGCATATATAATTGAAGTTATACTACTTTTTTCTGAACTTCAGCCATATGTAACTTTAGATATTTTTATCTGAACTTTAGTTGATGACAATCATGCTTGCTTGGCAAAGTTTTTTACATTCAATCTTCCAACAAACAAAAATAGAAGTTGTGTTCGACACTCTCTTTTTATTTTGCTATGAGATGTTGAGAATCTTTTGTTTTTCAAATCACCATCATTTTACATTTATTTTGGCCTCACTACTGGTCTACCGAGCTTTTATAGCCACCAAAAATATAGTCTGCTTGTTGAAAATCATAACATAACTAACTCAACGCTCAGATGAGAATAACATATTATTTTTCTAATCAAATTATATAAGACATCAATAATGACCATATTGGGGCCTCACAATCGGTCAATGTTATATCTAGGCTAGACTAGATAGAATTCTTTTGAATGAGGATTGTCACTCCTATGTAAAAGTTATTTTGCTTTCACTAGATCCCGAATAATTAACTATTGTCTCTGAATAATCACCCAATAATAAAGGAGGTAGAGTGCAGAGACAATCGTAAGGTTTGTCTAGAAAGGATCAAGCAAAAGAGTTTGTCTGGTGATTTCTAGGTTGCAGCATGTTCGATCATTAATATATCTTTGTGTTGTTTTTTCATTTTTAGAATAGACTTTTTCATGTAAATGCTATATAATTGGCTCTCATCCTTTAGATACTACAAGTGTAATAAAAGTATCTGTCCATAAAAAAATGACCATGTTTCACTTACACAGATACCTACATATAGATTATGGTGTAGTCTCAACTAGATATCAAAAATTTCTTATTCATTTTTAATGCGGCTCTTTCTGAAAACAAAAAACAAAAAAAGAACTTCCAATAATTATACATCCTGAGAATAAGCAACTTTCTAAGCCAATCCTCAAAATACCAACGATAAAGTCAAACTTATACTAACTTCAATTTGCCTAAAGTTCAAAACTTTTTTACCTCACTTATGCATATATAATTGAAGTTATACTACTTTTTCCTGAACTTCAGCCATATGTAACTTTAGATATTTTTATTTGAAATTAGGCTTTGTTAAGCCTAACTTCAAATACCTCATGTCTAAAAGTATTTCAAAGTGAATAAACATATAAAATATTTTAAAAATAAATACAAATTAAATAGCGGTGTTTAAATAGGGTACTCTGTAAACATTGTGTTTGTCAGTGCAAATAAAATATTGGAAATTGTTTTGGTTTGCAAATTAAAAGTAACAGATAATTATGAAGTACTGAAAAATATATTTAGGTGCTGAAATTAATTTTTAAATAAGCAGTTGTATATTTAAATAAAAGTGTTGGTTATGATAATAAGCAGTTATTATATTTGATAAATTGGTGATGATAACACTATTTTTGTCAATACAACTAAATGTTCCTGAAGCTATTTACAAAAGATATACATTCAAAAATATAAACAATGTAATACAAAAAATATATCTTCTAAAAAAATTAAAATAATTAAAATAAAAAAGAAATTAAAATAATAGAAATAAATAAATTAATTAAAACATATACAAATAAAAAGAAAAAGAAAAAGAAATTATAAAGTAACCTTGTAATTACACCGTGTAATTACCAGCAATACACACCTACCTCTGAGAATTGAAGAGTGTAATTACCCCATTCCAATTACTCTCAATTGCTTGCCAATCAATTACCTGGCCAACAAACATGTCAAACAGTATAATTACACTCAATTACACTAAATTCAATTCCCATTATGACTTTTTAAACAAGCCCTAAAAGAATATTCAAAGATTTTTACAAAGATGACATAAAATTCATCAGTACTACATCAATTTTCCATCGCTGACCATTGCTGCCACAACTCATCATTATCAACTATTTGCTACCACCTACGTATGAACCACCATCATCGCTCACAACGACTTTCAGTTAATCACGTAAGTCAATTATCATTACTATTAACCACCATTTATAATCATTATCACCAATCACTAATTACGATCATCACAACCATCATCATTCACCACCATTTTTAGCTATTATACTATCGTCCACCACAATTATTAGTTGTCATTATCAATTACCACAATCAACAATCATTGTTAACCACTACTGTCAGCGAAAAACACTACTATAGCAACTACCCAGAACCACCGCCATCACCTTACACAATCTCTAATCAACATCCACAAACACCATTATTAGTCATCATCACCTTCGATTGTCATATAAATTTTTAAAAATATTTATTAATATACTATTAAATTGATTTAGTATTTATTTAATTTTTTTTATTAATTTTAAATAAATATAAGTTTTATAAATTCAAATGTTGAGAAGATAAATATCTTAATTACTTAGTATTTAAATGTTAATATATTATCTTAATATTTAAAAATATATTCAAATTTAAATATTTAAATTTTAATATCATTTTAATATTCAATTTCTGACATTTTTAATATTAATAAAAATCAAATGAGGTCTAAGGTTGGTAGCGCAAAATTAGATACTCCTATGCTAGTGCTATCTCTCCAACATTTGTTTTATAAGATACTCCCTCCGGTTAATCATACTTGTTCATGTTACTAAAAATAGATGTCCAACAATATATTTGAAAAATCAATGGATAATTTGTCCATTTCTATCCATTTTACCCTTAGTTATTAATTATAGTGATTACCCAATATATTTTTCAAAGCATTGAGGGGTCGTTTGGTAGCTGGATAAGAATAAAGTTATCCATGTATTAAACTATGTATAACTTATACGACGTTTGGTAGATGGATAAGAAAAAAGTCATTCATGTATAAAATTAGTACGACGTTTGGTTTGTAATTTTAAAATCCGCATAACTAATACATGTATAAATTATGAGGAAATCAGTGTATTATTTATGCAGAGTAGAAGATGGAATAATTAATACTGGTATAACTAATACCGTATAAGTAATACCCGCATAATTAATACCTGCATAACTAATACCCGCATTAACTAATACCTGCATAACTAATACCCACATTACTAATACTTGTATAACTCTAACCAGCTACCAAATGACCCCGAATTAATTATATTCAAAGGTTGATATAATAAATTATTATTTTTTAATGTGTGTGCCAAGTTAATAGTAGACAAGTATTGTTGGACGGAGGGAGTAAATGCATAAATAGATAAACAAATATAAATTTCTTGGCTGTAACTTAGCTTTAGTACCATCAACAATTCCCAACATTTTTCTTTCTTCAAATAAACAAACAAGTATCTTAACCATCTGTTTCCAGCTCAGTACAAGCCCATAACTTTGTTACAAGTGAACCTTCCCATTTCCTTCTTCAAACCAAAGGGTGACTTTGGGTGGGGAACTGGGGGGAGGGGGTCCAAAACCCCTATAAAACCCCACCTAGCTATCCAACTCTAATTCATCAAACAAACTTCAAAAATCTTGAAATCTTAAGAATTAAAAAGATGGCTTCTTCTAAATCAGTGCATGTAATATGCCTTATGGTTTGTGCATTTGGTATTGCAACTGGTGGTAAATTTGATCAAGAATTTGACATCACATGGGGTGATGGCAGAGCAAATATACTCAACAATGGAGAGCTTCTAACTCTATCACTTGACAAAATCTCTGGCTCAGGTTTTCAATCCAAGAATGAATCTCTTTGGTAAAATTGACATGCAACTCAAACTTGTCCCTGGAAATTCTGTTGGCACTGTCACTGCTTACTATGTAATTAATCCTTCTCCCTTTTCTTTTATATCTCTAAAGCGTATTACTTTTTTGTGAGTTTTCTATCTGAATTACCAGGTGTTTGTATTTTGATAAATAGTTAGTAATAGTTCAGGTAGGAAACACAAATACCTTATAGTTCAGATATAGAACTCGCAAAAAAATGATACTTTAGATATGTTTTTGTCCATTATCTCTAGATTATACCATGTTCATTGAGTTGAAATCATAACGGGCATTCAAGTATCGGTACATGAAATTTTAATGAATTTGAAAGAAATTGTATTGAGAAGTAATCTATATGGAACTTCTGGCGCGTCTATTTGTGTCAAGGGTCCTGGATATGTAACTGCTCAAGATATCATCTTGCTGCCTTATGTAGACATCGTTGATAATACACAACATATAGCTAGTTTAACGGAACCAATTGAGTTTTGTATTGGATCACAAATAGAGAGAAATCGTGGATATCTGATAAAAACTGAAACTGATTTGTTTTTTTCTTTGAATTTACTGCAGTTGTCATCACAATGGGCAACACATGATGAGATAGATTTTGAATTCTTGGGAAATCTAAGTGGTGATCCTTATACACTGCATACTAATGTATTTAGTGAAGGCAAAGGCAACAGAGAGCAGCAATTCCATCTTTGGTTCGACCCAACTGCTGATTTCCACACGTATTCCATCCTATGGAATCCACAACGCATCATGTAAGTAATTAAAGATTCAAACTTTCTTAAAAAATTCACACTTTTTGTGATAAATCTTGAATTGGGGTTCTCTTGTTTTTTTAGGAAGTGACAGTTTTGACTTGGGGTTCTCTTGTTTCTTAATAAGTTTCAATCTTGAATTGGAGTTCAATCTTTAGGGTGTGTTTTGTATATGTATGTAGGAAGTTTTTCGATTTTTCTCATGTTCGATTGGTTAAATTTTTTGAAAAATATCTTCTCTAGATAAACAAGCGCCTTAAAAATGAGAAAAAATGACTTTCCGAATGAAAGTGTAGAAAACAAGTTCTACAAGTAACATTCTGCATTAATTGTGTCTTTTCCGCCCTCCAACGCACCTTATTTTCACCCCATCTCCATTACTCCGCACCCCATCACTCCACCCCCATCTTCCATATTGTTTGTCTAAATTATATACAAATGCTTTTAGAATAATACTTTTTGGTTCTGTACCAAACACAAGAAATAAGTTAGAAACCCACTTATTTTCCTAGAAAACATTTTTTCTCCGTACCGAACACACCCTAAAGATTCAAATTTCTTCAAAATTTACACTTTTTTGTGATAAATCTTGACTTGGGGTTCTCTCGTTTCTTAGAAAGTTTCAATCTTGAATTGGGGTTCTCTTGTGTTTTTCAAAAAGTGTCAATCTTGAATTGGGGTTCTCTTGTTTCTTTTAAAAAGTGTCAAATTTGACTTGGGGTTCTCATGTTTTTTGGGTTGAATAGATTTTATGTGGATGGAACACCTATTAGAGAATACAAGAATGCAGAATCAATTGGAGTGTCAAATCCCAAGAACCAACCAATGAGGATATATTCGAGTCTATGGAATGCATATGATTGGGCTACAAGAGGGGGACTTGTAAAAACTGATTGGAATCAAGCACCCTTTAGTGCTTCTTACAGAAACTTCAATGCAAATGCTTGTATTCCCAATTCTCCATCATCATCAACTTCTTGCAATTCAAATTCTGCATCATCAAACTCTGCCAGTAGCAGCAGTTCATGGTTGAATGAAGAGTTGGATAATATAAGCCAAGAAAGGCTAAAATGGGTGCAAAAGAATTACATGGTTTATTGTTGGGTCCGATGAAGTTTTGTTGTTGGGTCCGATGAAGTTTTGATGATTAACAAAGTAACATGAAACAGGTAAGCTAAGTTGGTCCATTCAAAGTGTTTCATGCTTAACATGCTCAGGTACAAGTTGAGGACCGGTGAGAAGAAACAACACATGGTCTTAGTGACATAAGTTTGTCATCATCAAAAAGGGGGAATTTGTTAGGATATGATGGTTTTGATGACTGACAAGAAGCATGAAACAGGTCGCTCAACCTGGTCCATAGGACATCAGCTCACAGGAATCCTAAGTGAAGTAGGACTGTGACATGTCAACTCCACATAGGCAAGATAGCTGGACAAATCGAGTCAGCAAAGAGATATGCCAGTACAGATGAAGTAGAGTTGGACTACAACACAAACGAAGGGATGAGTTTGAGTACAACAAGAAGTCCCACTTGAAGTAGAAGTCTATGCAAGTAGAGTTCGGATGAGAAAAGGAGTTCAAATGAGAGAACAACTCCTTGAGGAGTCGTGCTTAAATAGCAGAGCTGCTATCCAAAGCAGGTGTGCAATCACAGGGAATAAAAAGGCAATTGTGAAATTGACTTTAGGAAGTGCAACGGAGGATACTGAAGAAACACATTGAAGAACCTGGTCCTAAGTACAGAGTCCAGCTAAGGTGTCTTAGTAGTGATGTATTAGGAGTTGTTCTTTGAGTTGTAATCATAGTTCAGTGTGTTATAAACTGAAGTAGGATTGTAGTCTTCAAGTTGAGTTAACTCGAAGATTTGGAAAACACAAACCTTGGGTGGTTGGTGTTGTTAAGGATTAGAGTTTATAATTCCTATGTTACATCGAGTTGTAATCATTTTGTTGAGGCTCATTGTGTTAGTGAAGTTGAGGTTAAATCCTGTAGAGGTACAGGTCGTGGTTTTTACACCTTTGTGAGCCGGGTGGTTTTCCACGTAAAATCACTGTGTTATTTAGTTACTGTTTTCTTACTGTTGAAACACGTTAGGCAACCTGTTTCATCGATAGGTAACTAATACAGTTAAACAACTAAATCGGTAGGACGTGCAGACTATAAATTAGTATCAGAGCAGGTTTCTTAATTAAAGGTTAACACCTTAAGAACAAGATCCTGAAAATGAATTTTGCACCACCAATTGGACATTCTGAAGGACAATCCACTACCAGACCTCCCCTCTTCAATGGATCGCACTTCATTTGGTGGAAAGCTAGAATGGAGGATTTCATTCAAGCTGAAGACTTTGAACTATGGCACAAGATCACTGATGGTCCAACAATTCCTTTGAAGACGGTTGAAGGAGTTCCTGTGAAGAAAGTAAGAAGTGAATTCACTTCTGGTGACCTCATTGCTCTCAAGAAAAATGCTAAGGCAAAAAATATTCTAATCTATGGACTGGGTCCTGATGAGTATAACCGAGTATCCAGTTGTACTACTGCCAAACATATCTGGGATGCCTTAGTAAATGCACATGAGGGAACAAGCCAAGTGAGGAAGTTCAGAGTAGCCATGTTGTTTACTGAGTATGAAACCTTCAAGATGAAGGAAAGTGAGTCACTGCAAGACATGATCACTAGAATCACTACCTTGGTTAATGAACTATCATCCTTGGGAAAGATCTTGACCACTGAGGAACAAGTTAACAAAGTTCTCAGAATTCTACCAAAATCAAAATGGGATGTGAAAGTCACAGCCATCAGAGAAGCAAAGGACCTCACTGATATGTCCCTAGATGAACTGGTTGGGAACTTGAGAACATATGAAATGAACATGGAAAATTCCAAGAAGGGGGAAGGTTCCAAAGAAAGGTCCCTAGCACTCAAAGCATCTGACAGTGATTCTGATCTTGATAAAGATCAAGTTGCATTTTTGGCAAAAAACTTCAAAAAATTCTTCAAGAAAGGAAATGGGTATGACAAGAAAGGAACAGGTAGCAGGAAGCGGTCCATTGACAAAAATCAAGAAGGATGTTACAAGTGTGGAAAGACTGACCACATGGTTAAAAACTGTCCACAATGGGAAATTGAGTGGAGAAAGGAAAGGGCTGAGAAGGAAGCAAAGATAAATGAAGAGACAAACTCTAAGAAGAAAGAAAAAGAAGACTATGCCATGTTAGCTGCCTGGGGATCAGGAACTGAGGAGTCTGATGATGAAGACGTAGCTGAAACTGCATTCATGGCATTTGGAGACTCAGACCTGGAAGAAGAAGAGGCCAACTCTGAGGTAAGCATTCTTGAACTTAAAGATAAGTTGCATCTTTTTTCTAAAAGAAAACTTGTTACTCTGATGAATGAATTGATTGAAGACTTTGTTGAACAAACTTCTGATAGGAACCAGTTATTCAGTGCTCTTGCAAGTCTGAAGTTTGAATACATTGATCTTGAGACTTGTAAGATTGAAACTGACAAAGAAAATGGTATCCTAAAGGAACAGGTCAGTCAACTTGATTCAATCAACTTAAGTCTAAAATCAGAAATCCTAAAAAATGCACTTTCTGAAAATTGCAAAGATAAAATGAGTGACAGTCAAGAGATTGCTGAGTTAGAATTGAAAAAATGCAAAGATAATCTTCTCTATGAAAAGGAAAGGGTGAGAAAATTGAGTCTAGAAGACTCTAGGATAAAAATTGATCTTGAAAAGGCAAATAAGTGGACCAACTCATCTAGAATAGTGAAGAAGTTAGGAGAAAGAACTCATAGTGAAAAGGCAGGTCTAGGATTTCACAAAGAAACTGCTTCTGCTAAAGATCTGTGTTTTATCTGTGGACATATGGGGCATCCCACTACTGAATGTCCAACTGCAGCCTGGTTCACAAATAAAAACATTAGACTGGCAAAAAGAAACACTTCTGAATCTGTGCAAAGGAACAGGTCCACTAACCTGTTGCCTAAATGGGCTAGAAAAATTTAATACATCATTTTGCTCACAAGAAAGGACCCAAGCTTGTCTGGGTTCCTAAAGTTAACCCTTAAACTGTTTTGCAGGTGAAAGTGAAAGGGAGCAAGGAACATTGGTACATGGATAGTGCTTGCTCAAAACATATGACAGGAGACAAGGAAAAGTTCTTTTCACTCACCTCAATCAAAAGGGGGAATGTTTCTTTTGGAAGAGGCAAAAAGGGTAGAGTTACTGGAGTTGGAAAGATTGAAAAATCTACAGCAAAGGCAGTAGAAGAAGTGTACCATATTGATGGGTTGAAGTACAATCTACTCAGCATCTCTCAGCTATGTGACAAAGGTTGAAAGTGATGTTGATAACAGTCTGCAGAAATAGGTTGTACCACCTGATCCATCTGATGAGCAAACTGCTGGCACAATGACATGGGGAACAACCGATGCCAAAGTGACAGGGGGAACACCAAGCCATGAAACATCTGCTGGAACATCACAAGAACTTGTGCTGAAGAGCTATAAGTACCAAGATTCTCATCCCATTAAGAATGTTCTCACAGATCTGACATCTGGAATCACCACCAGAGCTGGTCTTAAGGACTTGTGTGCTTTTGAAGCATTCCTGTAAATGATTAAACCAAAAAAAGTTCAAGATGGAGGAAGCAAAGGATATTGACACACCTATTACCACTGCCACTAAGCTAGACTTGGATGAAACAGGTCCATCTGTTTTTACCAAGGCATTGAGTAGAGAACATTTTGAGAAAATAGGTTATACTTGGGGATGATTAAGATTGCATAAAACCTCCCTCAATGAATTGACTAGTATAGGTGGTTCCTTGCTTGAGATTATTTAGGAACATGTCATTCAACTCAGTCTTGCACATTTAGTTGTGTGTCCCAATTCCAGATGTTAACTATGTTAACCTAATTTTGTGTTAAAATTGTGCAGAGACATGGTCCAAGCAAGCAAATTATGTTTATGTGAATTATTCGCGTCAGGTATGATCTATCTTGTGATATGTTAGTAATTATCAAATGAAATAGTTGAGCTCTCTTGTTCCATACATTAATTGTGTCTGCCACATTAATATGCACCACACACCATAACCGTCAAAATCAAGAGTCCTCTCCTCATTTTCAAACGTGCACTGAAGAAGGAAATGTCACCATTGCACCGGCTGTATTTTGATGTGGTTCATAAGATTCTTACTCCAAGGAAGGAGAGAAGAACTGAGGCAAACTTCCTTGACCTAACCATCATGGAGCTCCTAGATACGAAAGTGAAAATTAATTTGCCAAGCTTGATCATCAAGCACATGCATCGTGTGCTCCTGAAGGATGGAGAAAGGTCATGCTCTCCCATGTGGGTTCTGGTTGGCTCAAATCTTTGACGATTACTCCTTCCCTATTCAGTTCTAGACCTTCCAAACCACAAAGAACATTCTTGGAACAATGAACCATGTTGCTCTACCTGCTTCTATGAGGAGAGCTGACACCCCATTGCAAAAACTGAGGAACTGGATGCTGCCCAGGCCACTCATGCAATGGAAAATTGACTTTGCTCGTGAAAAGGCTGAGAGTGCTAAAGCCCTTCGTCGGTTGACTCATATGATATCATCTGTTCCATCCTCCTCTGCTCCTAACTCCTAGTGTACTCAAGCCCCATCCTCAACCTTGTCTCTTGTCTGCTCAACTATTTTGCTTTGATATTTTACTAGCTTATATCTCATGTAGTGACTGCAGTGACAAGATTAATAACATGGCTTGTTGGTCTTTACTTGACTTGCCCTCTCTTAATGCAAATTTTGTGTTAGCTTGTCTCTCATCTATTGAATTGATGATAGCACTAGTGCCATGAATTGTCTGACTTGGCTACATTCTTATTGCACTGAACCAGCTTTTCGATGATGTCAAAAGGGGGAAGAAAGGGTTATGTAGTATTTATAACCCATGGCTTAACCTGTTCTATTCAAATATTTCAAACTATTGTGCAAACAGGTACTTGCAACAGATGACACAAAGGCATAGAGTTTGTCATCATCAAAAAGGGGGAATTTGTTGGGTCCGATGAAGTTTTGTTGTTGGGTCCGATGAAGTTTTGATGATTAACAAAGTAACATGAAACATGTAAGCTAAGTTGGTCCATTCAAAGTGTTTCATGCTTAACATGCTCAGGTACAAGTTGAGGACTGGTGAGAAGAAACAACACATGGTCTTAGTGACATAAGTTTGTCATCATCAAAAAGGGGGGAATTTGTTAGGATATGATGGTTTTGATGACTGACAAGAAGCATGAAACAGGTCGCTCAACATGGTCCATAGGACATCAGCTCACAGGAATCCCAAGTGAAGTAGGACTGTGACATGTCAACTCCACATAGGCAAGATAGCTGGACAAATCGAGTCAGCAAAGAGATATGCCAGTACGGATGAAGTAGAGTTGGACTACAACACAAACGAAGGGATGAGTTTGAGTACAACAAGAAGTCCCACTTGAAGTAGAAGTCTATGGAAGTAGAGTTCGGATGAGAAAAGGAGTTCAAATAAGAGAACAACTCCTTGAGGAGTCGTGCTTAAATAGCAGAGCTGCTATCCAAAGCAGGTGTGCACTCACAGAGAATAAAAAGACAATTGTGAAATTGTCTTTAGGAAGTGCAACGGAGGATACTGAAGAAACACATTGAAGAACCTGGTCCTAAGTACAAAGTCCAGCTAAGGTGTCTTAGTAGTGATGTATTAGGAGTTGTTCTTTGAGTTGTAATCATAGTTCAGTGTGTTATAAACTGAATGTAACACCCCAGGTGTTTAAGGTTGTCCTTCGTCTTGCATCGAGGGCTTACGAGGCTAAATTCGAGAGCTTTATTAAACACCTCTCGTATTCAAGAACATCTGATTTAAATTGGAATTTGAAAATTTATATTTTTACTGCCTTCCTAAAAATATTTTAAATATTTATGAAAAATTATTTAGTTACGAAATATTTGCATATGTATTTATTTTATAAGAGTTATAATTTATTAATATTTTAATAGAGATATTAAGTTTAGTTACGTTTAAAAATTATTATTTAACTAATATATTCAATTTATATGTTTTCTCAAATAGTGTCCATGTTGTAAAGAAAGGGGAACATAATATTTTATTTTAGTTAAATTGACCCATGTGTGCCCACATGATAATGTTTATTTGATAGATATGCATATTATAACTATTAAATAATTATAAGCTTGGTAGTTAAGTAATCTAAGTGTCTATGCACTTGGCCGACTTTGATTTTAGGATATATATACATATATGTTTAGGATTAAAACATGTTTGGCAGCCTATGTCTACACACACACAAAATATTTGGTCCTCTGTGTTGTGTTTCATATATTTTGTCACTCCACGTTTCTATCCTTTTCCCTTGTAACGTGATATCATAAGAGTTTCCTAGAACTGTAGGTGATGAACTACTAGTTAATCGGAAACAAGTGATGAAATATTCTATTACGTTTCTCATATTTCCTCTACTAATTGGAGACTCATGACGGGGTTTTACTTTGGATATTCTATTGGTAGAAGACCTATGATCTTCAAGTGATGTTAGAATTGTAATTCCTTGTTATAGTTGTAATGGGTAGATGGAGTTTTGTGGTAGCTCGAGAGCAAGCACTAAGGTATGTAAAGGCTTCTTCTTTCTTTTCTTGGCACGACTCCTTGATTTTTAGCGGTTACAAATTTATCGTGCTTTTGAGAAACTATTTATAGAGCTTTAGAATTATCATGTTATTGTATTTCTCTTATAACGTTACTCTTTGTCATGAACTTGTATTCGGTAGTATTGACTATGTGCCGAGTGTGGAAGTAGTAAGTACTTATGTAATCTTGTTGATAGGCTGAATTGGGGCAAGCATATATCCCAATATATAAATATCTAGAGGGTCTATTATATATCAAATTAAAGTTCTTTGAGTCTAGTTTCTAGAACATCAAACCGTTCATTCATATGATGTCAGAGTAAAAAGTTATGACCATTTTATCACAGGCTGTCCGGGCATAATCGGGCAGGGCCTAAATTATCTCAAAATTGTGTTTTGACTTGGTTTGATATAGTGAAGGTGCTGGGTTCTTCTACGAACTTGTTTAGTTTTGGATTTTGAAGCTTTTGTCGTGGTAATCGTCCTTCTACGACCCTCCCTCGTAATTTCACGTTCTAGAATCATTTTTATAGAATTTCGAGCAATGAAGCGATGTTTTGGATACAGTGGTTTTGGGCATCCCTTTTTCTCATCCAATTGGGTCATTATTGTTGTATATTGGTGGTGTTAAAGTGTTGGAGGGACTCGTGTGTTGGTGAGCTTCTTCTCGGAGTCGCGTACAACAGTTGTCGGATTGAACAACGTGAAATACACCTTGTTAGATTGTCTTGGGAGCTCAGTGCTCTTGTGAGACATTGATAGTTTCTTGTTGTTATTATTAGTTGTGGGTTTAGTAGGAATTGTGATGTTGATTGTTGAGTTAAAGTGGGCTGGTCGTAATAACGACTTTAACGCCTTACTGATTGATTGCGGCTCGTTCCTGCGGTCTGGTTGATTCTCGTAGTTGTTGTGTTACGATCAGTTGGTCGAGTTTCCTGGAAATACCTTTGAGATTCAATTTAATGGCTTGTTAAGTCCATCCTTCTTCTTGGCATGTTCCTTTATAGTCCATAGTATATTAAGGCTAAGCGTTGTCTTTCCTTTGAGCACGAATTTTAGAAAATTCTTAAATCGTCAAATGCGATATTTTACCATTCTATTGTTAGAAAGACCGTCTATGAAAGGTATTGGGATCACAACTGAAGTATTTTCATGATCCTATTAAGCTAATCTTCCACTCGTTCGGTTATATAGAGTATTCGGCATCTATATGTCACTTTGTCGACTTCCTTGACTATATGTCCATATGTTTGAATTCTTATTCTTCCTAGAGTGTTGTGACTTAAAATGGTTATGAAGGGACATTAAGAATTTGCAACCAGTCCTCCTTCCTTGCTAAAATGCTTTTCGGAAAAACTCTAAAATGATACGTCGATTTCCAAAATTCTCAAATGTAACTCGTATGTTTAAACTACCAAAGGATTTATTTTTTTGAAATCCCTTCCTTTACAAACTATTAGGGAAACATATATAGCGACTAAGTGAGGCACCTTAAGCTCTTTATGAACATCCTCAGGTTTATGTTACCTTTCTAAAGTCGAATTAAGTGTTCCAGTTTATTCTTCAAGCATATGAGGTTCTACGAGGCATCTACATGCTATACGAAAGTGAATACGAGATTATGAGAACAAGAGTACCAACATGCCAAGATTAGCAACATAATTATGATGACATACGTGCATTACTCATACATGATATGACATGCTATGCATCGACTCTCGAGCTATAATCGGGAGGTATAGGGCCTATTACCTATATTTATACGTATGAGATACAGATGGCCACGAGTTGGCAGATATGATGCCGGTTAGCTACCGGAAGACACCACCATTGCTAGCACTTGGTTGGGTATGACATGCATTTGCATCTATATATATGTATTCACGACATACGATTACGCGAGCATACCATGCATATTTAATTTATATAAGGTCGGATGTCGACCATGGAGGCTATCAGAGTTTCAGTTTCAGGTGGTATCTCTATTACCCTTTTACAACAGCTATTTATGATTCTATGTTCCACCTTATATACCAGTACATTTTTATTGGTACTGACGTCCCATTGCCTGGGGACGCTGCATTTTTGTTTCGTGCATGCAGATGCAGGTCCATGTAGGAATTCTGATTATTCCCTCTACTAGGATTCGGGGTTCAGCTGTGAGTTTGTAAGCTCCACCTCTTCTTGGAACTTTAATAGAATGTTTACCTTTGTTGTATAGTTTGGGTATAGTCGGGGCCTTGTCCCGACCAGTGCCTATGAAACTCTTAGAGGCTATTGTGGACATCGTATTCTGGGTTTCTTTCTGTAGCTTCCAGTCTCCATTCCCTTAGACTAGCATGTATATGTAAGTATGTATGTATGTTTTCTGTTGCGGCCTCGTCGGCCAGCCAGTACTTTATTATTTTTGGCTTGTCTACCGTTGTTTGTATGACGTGTTGTATTCAGGTTATGACCTTAATGGTCCAGGCTTAGTATTTTCGATGTTATGCTGCCCAACCCTATGGGCCCATAATTGAGTCAGTTAGTATGTTTCAGTGGCTAACTCGATCGAATAAGGTATCGAGTGCCAGTCGCGCCTCCCCCTAGTTTGGGGCGTGACACCGAAGTAGGATTGTAGTCTTCAAGTTGGGTTAACTCGAAGATTTGGGAAACACAAACCTTGGGTAGTTGGTGTTGTTAGGGATTAGAGTTTATAATTCCTAGGTTACATCGAGTTGTAATCATTTTGTTGAGGCTCATTGTGTTAGTGAAGTTAGGGTTAAATCCTGTAGAGGTACAGGTCGTGGTTTTTAAACCTTTGTGAGCCGGATGGTTTTTCACGTAAAATCACTTGTTATTTAGTTACTGTTTTCTTACTGTTGAAACACGTTAGGCAACCTGTTTCATCGATAGGTAACTAATATAGTTAAACAACTAAATCAGTAGGACGTGCAGACTATCATTTATAATTACTGCACTGATTCAAAGAGATTTCCACAAGGATTTCCAGCAGATTGTGTTCAGAACAGTTGAGCATTTACAGTGACACTTGAAACATATTAGGAGTAATGTATTTTTTGTTTATGATCTTTATGAGCTACTCTACTATTCTTTTATTGTTTTGTACCAAGTTCTTATAAACAATGGAAATTGATATATTCTTTTGTAAGCGTTAGTTACTAGTTTCTTATTGTTTTTTTTTAACTTTGTGCATTTTGCTTGAGAATTCTTAGAATTGCAACTTCTTATATATATTTCTGGTACTTGAAACCCTTACATATATTTCTGGTACTTGAAACCCTTACAAGCTTTGATGACTTTCTTTTTGGCACTTTGCGCTCCCAAATCTTGAGCATGGATCCGCTTTATACTCTCAACAAAGCTTACTCGTTGGTAAGCCAGGAAGAAAGGGGTAAAAGTATTGTTCGAGGACGCGAATAAAGGGAAGTGATAAGCTTTGCAGCGGAAGCTACTGGTGGTGGAGGAAAGGGACGACAAGTCCTCTCTAGTTTTCAACCAACCCAGGTTCTAGGAACTATGGAGCTCCTCATTTGCTCCTATTGTGGAAGAAATAATCACGACTATGATCATTGCTTTCAACGACTCGGTTGGCCTGGGTCAGGCAGGGGTCGAGGACGTGGAAGGAGGCGCGCAATTGGACAGCAAAACAGTAACTTAGGTCGTGGAGGAGGCCGCACACAACCACAACATCAGCAGCAGGTCACACAACAGCCAACTGCCGCAGCTATGGCAGTACACCCTGCGGATAGTCACAAGGAGTCAGCTAGCGATATCTTTGCTCGACTAACACCCGACCAGGCACATCGACTTCTGTCTTTGATTGAAACTTCACCAGTTAGATCTTTCTGACTTCATCGGTCTCCTGCTTTTGTAGTGAACTATCACAATAACAGCCCCTCCATCCCTTAGTATTTTCAAGTAAAAGTTAGGGAATAACGTTTTCACGAGCTTTCCTCAAAGTTAGTAAAACCATACTTGTAACCCTAAGTTCATAATCAAAATAGTAAAAATGTTTACCAAAGGGTTTGAAAACCATAACTTTTATAAGATACTTTGAAAAGGGATCGTTCTGCGTACCTTGGAGAAGAAGATTGTGGAGAGGAACTCTTGGAATAGAAATCCTAGCCTTTGATATCTCTGAGACTTGGAAGATTGGTGTTTTGAGGGAGAGGAGCATTTGAAACCATCGTGGAAAGAAGTTTCCCGTAAAAAATTTACCTTAGGACTCCTATTTATAGGCAATCCCAATTAAAATCCGGATTGGTCTAGGAAAGGAAAGATGCGTCAGAAAAACGAACGCCAAAATGGTCCATTTTGGCCACAAACAGACCATTTTTGAAGGCGTTTTAACTTTCGGAAATTTTTTGGGTTTCTGTCTCCGAAAACGGTTGGAAGAATGGACCGTTGTCTCAGAAAACGGTCCGTTTTCCTTTCCATTTTAACTCCCAAAATTCGACGGGCTTCTGGACAGACAGACGTCTTCTTGGTAAATTGATCATAACTTTTTACTTCGGATTCCTATTAATGCGCGGTCATTAGCGTTGGAAAGAAAACTCGAAGATCTTTAATTTGGTGGGTAATAGGCCACCTAATTCCTTATATTCTAGGAGAAATGATCGTTTGAAGATGACCCAAGTTAGAAAGTTATACGAAAACTTAGTCGGTAGAGAAGCTTTCAACTTAACTTGTGCTAGAGGTTCTTTAATACCTTAATTCACATCCAACACTCTTCCCACACATAGTGCTTGACCATAACACTTAGTTACAATGAAATCATCCGGGTTCAGGTCTAATTACAGGCAAAAAAAATAGGAATCCTAGCTCGAATGTTTGGGGTGTTACAATATCTCCCCCCTGGAATCATTCGTCCTCGAATGATGCGTAGGGACTTATTGAAGCCATACAAGTAAGGAAGTAAAGGCTATAACTTCACATCAAGAATTCTCTTTTAAACAAATATGGAAAGACCTCAAGAGGCGCTCTATGACAACATCAAGCAAAACGTGAGAGTAGGAATCGTGAGACATATAAGGCTTGGCATAGACATGATCTAGGAAATAAGTTTTATGGAACATGATCATACTAATGTACGACATGAAATTTTGAAAATCATAAGCATGAATTGAGATTTATACATGGCATGAAATAAGGTTTTGGACGTCTGAATAGAAGTATCCTCACCTTAAATGATATGGATAATAGCCCTTAGATTTAGCAATTCTACTATATAACCTCCTCTGCATACTACACATCACCCTTTGTAACTTGAAGTTTTCACATTGGCGCATATAGCTACTAAAGTCTGCATCTAACATCTTGCTCTCACCCCGTTCAAGCCTAACTTGAAGGCGTAAAGTGCTACATCTAATGTGATCCTACTAGTTTAAATTTTGAGATTTTATACGCCATACCCTATAGGAACCTTCTTCTCTAAACGTGATCAGCCCTTAGGTTTATTCTAAACACGTCAAAGTCTCTTTTTATATCTAGGTTTATCCTCCAAAAATACTACTTCTCCTTATCTCCTTAATCAATCAAGATCAAGCTTTTAATAAGAAGTCACTTGCCACAAGAAGCAATTGCCCACAAGCATCCAACATCAAATTCAAGTCTATTACTATATTCTCTTCCCGGCTTATATATAGTTAAACTATCAAAGAATTCTCTCAAGCATCCCCACAATCAATAATTCTCAAACTTTTACACGGAGACACATCATATATTCCCAGCTTACTATTTTACAAAAAAAAAAATCCCATCTCGCACCTCATCCACACTTAACAACTTAGGTGGCACAATCACACCGTAGCCATCACTAAAGAGGAAACCTCCACTACATTCCATCTAGATCACTACTTAGCTTTCTTTTCTGACAGTTGACCAGACATGAACTAAACATTACTGAAGGAGTAGATTGAGAGCATGAACTGTATGACCTGCAAATAGAGGCCTAACTTTTGACCACAAACATGGAGTATGAACTGAACATATTTAATAAGAGCATGAGCATTGGGGATAGATGGATGTTGTTCAATATTGACTTATACTCAGTGTGACCTTTTCACTCAAGATGAGATTTGGGAAATCTGGTGCGATGAGTGCGGGTACTTCATATATACTGAGCGCACAAGGCGCAAACTGAGGGTTTCCGAGCATAGACATGCCATAATCATCTATAACTATCAAAGGTGAACGTACACATGGCTTAGAGAAAGGAAATAAAAAGCATGAATCCTTCAAGAAGTCTGATCTGAGTATGTACATGATGTAAGATGATTTCAATAGCCATTTTGGACATATCATGAAGCTTGAGTTCATAGGATTGAGTATAACGTGAGATATGGGTTCATGGATCATGAGCATCGTATCATAAACCTTGGATCCCTAGAACCTTAGAGAAAGATTTATACCGCTGAGAGACGTTATCGCTTCCATTTCAAAGGGCAGAGCATTGACAAGAGACTCACATAGAAAATTCGTCCCTCAGACATAGGCATGATTCAAGGGCATAAGACATGGGTAGAATGTCCTCTTAAGCTGAAGTATAAGGAATATGCCAGAATAAGAATGGATCATTATGACACGCATCATAACTCCCTTCTGCAACTCATCACCACTAGAAACTCAATACTTCCCTTAGTTCAACACCTCATCATCTCCCCCTTAGCGCAAAAGTCACTATCCTAGACCCGCGGACTTATTCTATAAAAAGATCTATAAGTACAACACTCGGCACTGCGGGGTATCACTATATACATGAACGCTAATCTCACCCAGACATTATATTTGGAAAAAAAAATACCAACTCCTTTCTAGGACATTCTCTTCAGAGACACTATTCTTAACTTACTTTAACCTCTATAGTCGAAATATTTAAACTTAGCTCTCTTGAGCGCATACATTCACATTCTCTAACACTTAAGAATATATCTTCTACTCCTTAGTCTACTAGCACTTATCCAATCTCATATCCACCCAATCCAACGAGTTTTAAAAAGACAAGCCAAGAGGCTCAACAACGCCCATTTAGATCTATAATTCCCTAAATTTCATTCCAAAGAATACCAAATAATAACTACTTAGCCTCCTCCATATAAAGAAACTAAAGAACACTAATCAGGAACACCTAGCATTTCACAACGTAAAACCTCATCTAACAACATATTACCTCGGATGCAACTCATCCTTATAAACGTAAGGCTCTTATTCATCTAATGAATTAGCCATAATTCACTGCTTTAACACTAGTTCTCACTTATATATCATGCTTACACCTTCAAACCTACTAAATGAGTCTCATAAAGGTAACATTATCATTCCCAACTATCACTTCTTTCTATCTCAGTAACCACCCCTGACTCAAACTTAGTGTCTAGCACTAGGTAAAGTCAACATCAAAACTTAGCATGCTATTTAAGCTTACAGCTACCAGATAAAATCAAGAAACACTAATCCACCAAAACTTTGACAGAGTGATCGATCTTAATTCCTTCTCCGACATAATTATGGTTCATAAGCACGACCTCCTTCACAACACTACTGTTGCACCTTAACCTTCATAACACATCTTCTCACATACTTATTGGTTTACAACTACCAGATAAAATTCTAGAAACTCTGGGTCTACTAAAATCACATGATAAGGATAATCGATCTTAATCTTACAATATAACCCATTACAGCTCATTAGCACATTATCCTTCCTCACATCACATTTACTTACCCATGCATACATTTAAACTACCTTCATAGTTCTATAAGCATCTTTAAGTCTCCCTCTCCAAAACTTCAAAATGGAGTCTAAATTTTATAAATTTGTAACCACTCTATCCCTGCATTCACAACTTATAATTAGTCTATGCTACTATAATAACAAGGCATCATAAATTCCTTCCCTATTTCAAATAATTCAAAAGGAACATCTTAACTAACCACTCTACTTCTACCAATCTCCACAAAAATTGCTAATCTTGCTACACTAGAACTCATACCATACGGGGATGCAACCTCTATCACTCCCTAATTAGTGGGTACCAGACTCTAGCTATATTTTTCGATCATTTACTACCTGCACTCTCTGATTTCTAAACTCGTGACTCCACATATCCCTGGCCTTGGGATTACTTCACTACTCATATCTCATAACACCCTAGTTTATACTTTCTCACGGGTGTAAATATTATCCCAACTCTCACATACATACTTTTCCCCTTTGAGCGTGACAGCTACAACAAAGTTTTTGAAAGGGTCTGAAAACACGTCTCACCATGGCTCGAAGATATGATCCATGAGAATAGGGGTTTACACTTAGAATCAATAGACTTTGTCGCACTAATGGACTTCTCTCAAGTCCTGGTGTAGATTCGTAACTTTTTTGATGATTCAACCATGTAGGATTACGTCGTAAGGAGTCTGAGCTTTGTAATTCTATCACCTAGAAATTTAGGCATAGCCAACGGAGTTAGAGCAAAGTAGGAATCTGGATAAGTTCCTCATGGCCAACACTATTGCACGATCTGGAGTATGAAAGAATGGGAAACATTTCCTAAATGCCCTATAGCTATAGCCTCCTGATTATAAGTGTGGTGCACGACACACCTATAAACAAGACTCTACTAGACACGGCTTCGTAGACACCCTGGGATCATGAACCGTGCTCTGATACCAAGTTTGTCACGACCCGAGACCAAGCCCTGGACATGACGGGTAACCCAGACCAATGAAGGCCTGAGAAGACCCCTTAGCATTCATTAACAAGCACATTCAATAAATAAAGAATTTATGAAAAAAAGACCCATTTGAGGACATCACTTAAAACATATATAAAAAATTAACCAAGTGTTGGGAATAAAATATTTAAACAACATCTACATAGGTCTATGAAGCCTCTAACATACTGATGAAATATCTATGCCGGGACATGACCCCGACAATACCATAAAACTAAAACCAGAGTCAAATAAGAATTTAGATTGCCTTCCGAAAGGTGGAGGGCTCATCAGAAGCTGGACCTGTCCGATCGAACCTAGTGTTGTATAGTACCACGAGAAGGTGCCTCTGAACCTACATCATACAACGATGTAGCCGCCCGAAGACGGTCAGTACGTGGAATATAGTGGTACACAGAACAGAAAAATAGATACAATATACTCTATCTGAAAAGTTGGCATTTAAATACTTCTAATACAATAAACAATAAATATCTGTAGAAAAAATTCCATTATGAGAAAACATTGAACTTTCTATCTGTTACTTTTGAACTAGATGGTATCACCGACTTCTATTTAACACCACAGGCTATGTGGGTTCGATCAACGCTCGATCGGCTAAGCCCCAACCCATGTTTGTCGCATGAGTCGAGATTTCAATATAATATGACCAGTACAATCGTCCTCGTAGAGGAAAAGATAAGGTCGTCCTAAGTTAGGATCGAGCCATCCCTATGTCGGCAAAACACAAGTTTCGGGTGCTGAGACGTTTAGCCTCACACTTTCTCGGTTAACCATCTAATTCTCTTAGAGCCCAAATTATTACCATTTTCAATATCTTTAAAAACATCCTTTAATAATACAATTCCGTTAGGGGCATAATTTGTTATTGCTATCGCCATACCAAGACTTGCAAGTCATTCATTTCATCAATATAGAACCCATAGGGTCTGTCAATAATTCAATATGCCAATTTCATAAAATTCGTATAGTAAAACGATAATTTCTGTCTCAATCCATTCCATAGAATATCAATAAAATTCATAAATCACTTTGAAGACTTTTGGATATTAAGAAGAACAAGTAAAAACCTTTCAATCCCTTTTTTGAGTACCATTCATCACATAATCCCTTAGTATTTTCAAGTAAAAGTTAGGGAATAATGTTTTCATGAGTTTTCCTCAAAGTTAGTAAAACCATACTTGTAACCCTAAGCTTATAATCAAAATAGTATAAATGTTTACCAAAAGGTTTGAAAACCATAATGTTTATAGGATACTTTGAAAAAGGATTGTTCTGCGTACCTTGGAGAAGAAGATTGTGGAGAGGAACTCTTGGAATAGAAACTCTAGCCTTTGATATCTCTGAGACTTGGAAGATTGGTGTTTTGAGGGAGAGGAGCGTTTGAAACCATCGTGGAAAGAAGTTTCCCGTAAAAAATTTACCCTAGGAGTCCTATTTATAGGCAATCCCAATTAAAATCCGGATTGGTCTAGGAAAATAAGACGCATCAGAAAAACGGATGCCAAAATGGTCCGTTTTGGCCACAAACGGACCGTTTTCGAAGACGTTTTAACTTTCGGAAATTTTTTGGGTTTTTGCCTCCGAAAACGGTCAGAAGAACGGACCGTTGTCTCAGAAAACGGTCCGTTTTCCTTTCCGTTTTAACTCCCAAAATTCGACGGGCTTCTGGACAGACAGACGTCTTCTTGGTAAGCTGATCATAACGTTTTACTTCGGGCTCTGATTAATGCGCGGTCGGCGGCGTTGGAAAGAAGAATCGAAGACCTTTAATTTGGTGGGTAATAGGCCACCTAATTCTTTATATTCTAGGAGAAATGATCGTTTGAAGATGACCAAGTTAGAAAGTTATACAAAAACTTAGTCGGTAGAGAAACTTTCAACTTATCTTGTGCTAGAGGTTCCTTAAGACCTTAATTCACATCCAAAACTCTTCCCACACATAGTGCTTGACCATAACACTTAGTTACAATGAAATTATCCGGGTTCAAATCTAATTACAAGCGAAAAATAATAGGAATCCTAGCTCGAATGTTTAGGGTGTTACAGTTTGCCTCCTGATGTCTTCCAAATTGTCCACATAATAAAACACAACCAGGAATAGAAGTTGTTCTTGTCCTCGTTATTAGGTTGGTTAGGATTACCAACCTAAATATGGACATTAGTGTGAGGGGCACATTCTCAATGGTTCCCATCCCTGGTTCTTCATTATCCCCAGCACAATATGACTTGCCAAAAGTAGCTGTGGGCATGAAGTATTGGTTACCATTTGACGGTACATTAGCGTTAAGTTATTGCTCATCATTTGTAGCTCTCTTGTTTTCACACCATCACAAAAAAACCAAGATCCATCATAATTCCACCTCTATGGTTTTGGTTACGTATTGTATCGTAGAGGTTCGGGTAAACATTTGGTTGATCAAACATGGGTGGCAAACGCGTACCTTTGGATGGTCCAGTTCCAATAATATGGCAAAGCAAAAATTGGATCATTGATGAGTGATCCCAAGATTGTCTCATAGAAATAGATGTACCATCTATGGAATGGGAAAAAAGATCCACAACAAGTGGACTTGTGGAACCTTTTGCCATCTTCCTAAGCACCAATACAATAAGCAAAATGGATGGCATCCGAGGGTGTGGCCTAGTGGTCAATGAAGTGAGCTAAGAACCATGAGCATGAGTGTCAGAATACTACTAGAAGATTTCTAATGGCGATTCTAATGGATAATTCATCAATGATTTGTGTCAAAATAACACATGCCAAGAAGAACATAAGTCGTTGAACACATAAATTATATTGTTTCTCATAGTAATTATATTTAAGAACATAAGTCGTTACATTATATTTTCAAGGTATGAAATTAGGTACTTCAACCTGCTGCCAAATGATGTCGATTCCCAAATTATAACTCAAACTTACTCCGTCACATTGTTTTTTGGATCTCTTTCCTAGTCAACAAAAAAAATTGGCTCATTTTGCCTGGCTCAATGAACATAGTGAATGAATTCATTTGGGTGCACCAAAAGTTCAATATACGAGTGATTAGCTCATCAATTGATGATGCAAAGGGCTGGTACATCCAAACTATTAGTAATTTATGCACAAAAAATACCAAGATGACAACTCTATAGAAACATTGGAGAGATTGTATTAGCATTTAGCACACTCAGCAAATACTGCCAAGAAAAATAAAGCGATGCTGTAATGTTTTAGCCAAGATGTTCAAGAACATCTGTTTCTCTTTCTCCATTTTGTGGTTCCGGGTCAGGGGATATAGTAACATTCTTGTTTTTCCAAATGTCGCATTACTTCTGATAGAAGAACATAATGAATAGGTTCCGCGGATTTAAACAAGCAAGCAATCCAAAAGCATCTGTATACCTTCCAAAGCTCTGTGGGCCAGCTATGTTTACATGGCCTGAAAATGCAGAGCAAGGGAAGTATCATAACAATCCAAAATGGGAATGATCTTTAAGGTTGAATGCTCTGAGCTAAAGGAGTATGAAGAAAACCTGAAATAATAGCACAAGTAGCTTCCATTGTTGGTTAACGGAAAAGCCTTGGCACTGATCCTTTTGGAATCTTGCCTTCAAGTTTTAGCCTTCTATATGCTTCTCTCATGTGACACGGCCTGATAGGTCCTGTATCCTTTCTCTCAGCCATTACCATTCTAGCTGGAAAAAAGAATTCCAAAAACGATACAGCATAGTGAATACTTGGGATAGATTGATGCCACTATAGGTCCCTAATTTTACTCAACCGAGGACGTTTCACCTTGAACTACAAAATATTGGTGCCAGCACGGTTTTGTTAATGAAGCCATAAAGCTCAGTAAATCAATTTTGGGTAGACGGCAGAAGAGAGGCAGAAAAGAGTGAAACTGAGGTTTGATGAAGAGAGGGCAGCCAAGAGCACGAACATCAAAGAGATGGTAGGATGCTTGCTTGATCATTAAGGGCAATAAAATCATTATACTTTTTCTTGCTTTAAAAGCTCCATTTCTTCTTATCCCTAGATGAAGAGCCTAGCTCTTTGAATGAGCCAACACATGTCAAATACTGCTTCAGACATGTCAAAGATGCTAATAAGCATAGGGCCTTTTCCTTCACAGGGTGAACTTTGATGAGTGGTCCATTGACGCCATTTTAGTGCGACTTTTTAAGTAGTCAGTTTAAGTGATGAAGTGCTTAAATAGCAAAAGAAGGCAACATGATCATTCGTGGATAGTTATAAGGCTGCTATTACATTTTACCCTTTAATCAATGAACCAACTACGCCTCACAGGAAAAGATATTTTGGCTTTATCTGATATCTAATATAAGCTTGTAAATGTCTACCAACCTGTTTCAACAAGCTCACCAACAAACAATTTTGCTATACCAGATACCACAATTGTCATTGGCAGAGATATCTTTGAACTTCCTGTGATACTGGTCAGTAACTGCATAGACAACATAGGCGAAGTGATGACACTAACAAAATCATGCATGAGAAATTATGAGCGTGAACAAACAAACAAACATCTCAATGGCCCAGGGGGGTGAACAATGTCCTTTTAAGGTAGCAAAGATCATTGTTCCCAAAGATATTCCTGAAATGTGGCATCTAATTTCGAAGTTCTGAAATTATATATTCTTGGCAAAAGACAAACTTAACACCAATTGCTTTGATCGGCTAAATGTAAGGGCCTGGTCGAATATCAGATAAGAACGCCCTCCAACCTCAAAAATGGAAACAGAGCTAGCATTGGACTAGAGGTGAAATGAAAAAGGAAATAAGAGTCTTCAAGTAAAGGACACTACCACTTTTCTACTTATTCTCTTTCTGTTACATATTTATTTATTTGTGTTAACTGTACCTGCTAACTTAGAAAGCCTCAGCATATATTAGAAAACTTAATTGACAGAGGACGAAGAGCAAGTTACCCAATTTTCTTCTCACTATAGCCCATTTGTCTAAACCCCCTCTCGCAGCTCAAGACAATGAACACACACATATGAATGGCCATACACGTTCACAAGTTAAGAGAGGGAAATAAACAGTCTCAGTATATCCTCTATGGTACTTTTGGGAGATAATACAAATCATATGTAACATGTGCAGAAAGGAGGCTAATGGAGGAAAAAGAAAGAGTGCCAGAGCAACATACCTTCTTCATGTTAGATTTCTGAAATCCCGACCTACGGAAAGATTCATACCTACTCATTTGCTCCTCTGTGAATTGGGACAATATAGACCTGCAAAAAAGAGAACAAATTGAAATACAACAGCATCCAATAATAATGTTTCTTTTTTTTAATTACATGTGAATTAGGGACTAGGGCACGATTGCTATTGTGTGCCAGCCATGGGAAAGCGAGCTCATGTACCATCCCAGAAGGCTCTAATGGCTCAAGGTACTGCTTCGCAAGTAACAAAGCAACAGAGGAATTCGGAGAAAGAACATAGATTTCATTTTTTAATTCAGAAACTTTTGTAGCTAGTTTTTGCCAGAATATAGCTTCTTGCAAGTAGTCTTGTCCCTTTCTATCTTCCTGGAGGCCTAAGATTAATTGAAACCCTTCCTAGAAGATATTTAGTTTCTCTTGGATGCTCATTAAGTGTACTACTTGTTTGTTCAATGGTAATATTCACATTGCAAAAAAAAAAAAAAAGTATTTACCCAGCAAGAAGCTAAAAGGACTGAGGTGGCTGTGGTGTAAAGCCAATGCCTGTGGAGAGGGTAAGTTTCTAATTGGATATAGCTCCAAACTCCAATCATAGGGATTCAAGATCTTCATGATAAAATAGCAGGCACTCAAGGTGGAGGCTATGGAAACTATTAATTTTTCTCAGAGGCCTGTTTATTTGTTAGAATGAGATTAGGATTACATGAATGGGCCAGTGAATGGAGTGGCGGTGACGTCAGCAGCCACCGGATTCCAAATCTCAACCTCCACGTATGTGTTATGTTACTCATTGAACTAGAGATATTTAAGACAAGGAACAATTTTGAAAATGTCTTCCGTAGGGAGGGAAAAACACCACAGAAACATGTTTTCCCATGTTGTTCTCCATTGTCTATAAAACACAGAATAAACAACACACTCTGTTTTACCGAACAGCCCAAGAGTATGTTTCCAGACCGGGTTCAATAATCTTCCTTAAAATGCGATAGCAACTCTCTATTACCAAGTTAGAGGATTACTGGAATTGGCCAAATAAAACTTTAAATTGGATGTTATGCCAGAAGTGCAGAAGGAAATGCTACTGGTCAGGAAGGCTCAAGAATATACACCTAAATAGTGGTATCTACGTTTTGGTTCAGGCAGTAAAAATAATTTTGACCAACCAAACCTACCAGTACTAAAAGTCTAACTAATCCAATAAACTGAAAACCAAACAGTTTGATCTGGAAGGTCTCGGTTTGCTACCCTCATGATTTGAGTAGTTTGGGCTTGTTGTAAGACTTACATATTCTTACTGAAAACATGCAATAAATACAGGAAAAAGAAAATTGCAAACACTTCATAGTCCAAATTTCAAAAATAATACCAATTGTTTTGGCCAAGAAAAAATAAATACTCAAGAGACAAGCAAAGTTGACTATAACGAACTAGCAAACAGTGATGTTGAAAGTGAAAACAGAAATTTACAGGTTATGGGCATATAGACTATTCTTTTGATCTACTACAAAAATCCAAAACCCATTGTTTGAATCTCGTAGTTTCAATTTATATGACACTTCTTTTTATTTTTCACATTCGGAAATGTTCGACACATTCAGCTAATGATATGATTCTATAAAACTTTCACAACTCTCAGTACTACAAATTTTACATATTTTAGACTTTGATTTGATGTTTTCTCTATCAAATAAACTTTTCAACCATTACTTTGATACTTTCTTCCCTCCTGCTAGTACAATGCATAAGTCAAATTAACATCTTGAATACTGCATGGAGCAATCAGAGTAATATATAATGAAAGAGAAGGACTATATAGGTTGAGAAAGCATCAAATCAAGGAAAACTCAAACCAATCGGTTTGCAAATATTTTAAACCATGAGTTTCAGTTGTCTTGATGGTCTGGATTGGTTTGGCAGTTCTTTAGACATCCCTCACTGTTGAAAGGCAAAATCTTACCAGAAAAGAGCATAACTGCAATGAGCTTTTACTATTTGCTGATACTGCCATAACTATATCCTTCCTTGAATACAAGCTACAGTAGTCACCTTCCCAATTTTCCCCTCGCTTACAAACCCCAGTCCAAGCAAAACTTACTACCTTGCCAGAAAGATGGTACCTACATTGCTAGCAGGTGGCACCTGAGCTATGGATACAGCTAGTTTAAAAGCCAAAAATTCATTGGTGCTTTCTATAGGTACTCACTTGCATCATAAGCAAGACGCCTTATCAAATTTCTAATAGATCTTAGAAGAATCCAAATGGTTATGAACTTATAATTATTTCAAAATTCACAAAGCAGATATCCTAAAGGTACAGGCGTGTAGCAACATACTAGAGATACCAATGACATTAGCGGTTCTTTTAGCAAAAAGACCAGCAGAAAGAAATGGGAGAGGGAGAAACATAATAGAACTGATTGACTTCTTGTTGATAAAAGAAATTAAAAAGAAAAAAATCAAGGACTTACTGCATCTTCACCAGTTTATCAGGATCACTGCTTGATGCGAACTTTCCAAACTGCACATCCATATTTTCTTCCTCTTCCTCCTCATCTTCCTCTTTGATTTTATTACTTGGACCAGCAGTACCAACAGACATTGGTACAGTGTTAGATGTCAAACGATTTTCAGAACCAGGATTGATATTAGCATCATCACCTCCATGGACACTACCACTAACTGCAGCTTGGTCTTCAGTTTCATTCTCATCAAGGCCAACAGGAGATTCAGGGGGTGATCCCTCCTCTTCCTCTACGGCAGCTTCAAAAGGATCCTTTGAATGCTTCATAGGATTGTCTGCATAGGAAATTGAGATTAAAATGAAGTATACACACCAAGGTTAGAACTTCCCCATCTTAAGTAATATTACCAGCATTCAAATCACAAACTTTAGTGTGCCTTTTGAAGTTACTTGTTCAATGGAGACTAGGGAATGATGTTATGTAAGACCCTCCAACTAGACAACAACAACATACCCAGTATAATCCCACGAAGTAAAGTTTGGGGAAGGTAGAGTGTACGTAGACCTCACCTCTACCTCAGAGGGGTTGTTTCCGTTAGACCCTTGGCTTAAGAAAAAATAGTCCAAAGCAGTCCACAAAAAGAAGTAACATAAGTACAAGAAATCAGATAGTAACAAAAGACTAGATTGATAGTAAGTAAATTTCCAGCTCGGATATTCTTAAGTAATTTGTAATTGCAAGAATGAAAAAGAAATAAAGCAAGGGGAGAGTTTAATTTACAATGTAACCAGTTTCAAAAAAAAAAAAAAGAGCAAGGGGAGAGAACATAAATTGGAACGAAATGGGTCCAGGTGGAGTGAAATTTAACATTTGAGGAATTCAGCCCACACCAACTAGCTTCCCGTATTGACGTATTGTTGTTGTTGTGGGAGAGAAACAAACACAAGGATATTCCACCAATGTTAAATAAGTTACACATTTGATCAGAAGCAACCCCATTTTCCAATTGCTCTTAAATTGGGGAAACTTTGTGAATTGAAAAGAAAAATATAGTGGTCACAAGAAATGAAGGCCGTTAAAACGCGGCACACAATGACAGCAGTTTGTCTATTTCATATAATGGCCAGTTAACTTCTTCAATAATTTGATCACTGTGCATACAAGAACACGTATCACCTATGTTGCTCGGACTCTTCAACATTGTCGATGGGTGCAGTTGAATCCTCCAAAAGTAGTGTACTTTTGGAGGATCCGACATGGGTGCGGCAAATTTTTTGGAGAGTCTGAACAACATAGCTTATCTTTTTTTTGTTAAAGTAAACAAATTGTATTAGAAAGGCATCAAGCAGATGCGAGATTACAAAGAGCAATTAAGAGCTTCTGAACAGAGGCTTCAGAGGCTAGTAGGAGCAACATAGCTTATCACATGCTATCCTTATCAATGTTAAAATCGTTCTTTCTTGAAAAAGGTTTAGATACTAGCACCCAAGGGTGAGTCCTAGTGGTCAATGAAATGGGCTAAAAAAAGGTCTCAGGTTCAAATCCCAGCAAAGACAGAAAAACTAAGTGAATTCTTCCCATCCATCCTAGCTTTGGTTCAGTGCCGGCTCTATGGTTAAAGAACAAAGGCGCCTCAAATTTGAGGGGCCTTACTTTTTTTAGCAATAATAAATTATAAAGTTTTTTTGAAAAAATATTAAATACTATTTGTAGAAAAAATAATTTTTTTATACAAAATAAAAGAATTATTAGAAAAAGTTTGATATATTTGAAGTATTATGTCTAAAAAAAGATTAAATGCATTGGTTATATTATCAATTAAAAAAAAATTATTATAAGAAATCGATTATAAAAAAGTTAACAACAACTTTGCATTTGAAGAAATTAAAAAAGTAGACTTTATAAAAAAATATATTAATTTTTCTTAAAAGTCTAAGGCCTCCGTTCAATTTTGGCCTTAGGCCACAAATGTTCTTGAGCCGCCCTTGCTTTGGTTGACGGAGTTACCTAGTACCTGTTGCTCGTGAGAGGTGGCAGGTATCTCGTAGAATTAATCGAGTTGCACACAAGCTGCCCCGCCACCACGGTTATCAAAAAAAAAAAGAAGGTCTAGAGACTATGTCCAAAGATTAGGTTTAAGGAACAAACATTTGTGCCTGCCTGTATAAAATAGGGTGGATTGGAAAGTGGAATTCTTCAATCAACTCAGTATAATCACAAAGACCCTAATAAACTAACCTAAGCTTCGGGGGGGAAAAAAAGAATATTAACAATGGGAACAACAAGAATAACAATGCAATTTATTGTTAAAGATCCATAATTCCCTTAAATCAAAGTAAAAATGTGATTACCCATTTATAGTGAAATTAAATTACTAGAGAAAAATGGAATATGTAGATATGTAATGGAGGAATAACCTGGAACTAAAGTAACAGTGCTTGGTATTCCAGTGGAGAGAAAGAAGAAGCAGCAGAAGAAATTGAAAGGTGCAGGGGAACCCTATATATAGCTTTTCAATTGGGAGACGTGTTGAATTGTATTGGGCTGTAATGGGTTGGGCTTGCACGTTACATTTTTTTTCATTCTCTCTCGGGATAAAGACAAAACTAGCCACTCAGTTAAAAGTAATGCCATGTCAAATAGTCAATAGATTAGAATTTCATTTTTTAACCGTTCTTTCTCGCTACTGCTTGGTTCTTCCTCTTTCTTTCTTTTTTGTTGTTTCGGCTTAAAAAAAAACTTTTCTAACTCTTTTAATTGCAATTCGCTTCCCTCTTGTTTTTAAAAAAAAAATAAAAAATTATTGCAATTCTTTTTTTAAAAAAAAAAAAAATTAACTGCTTTTTCTGCTCTTTTTTTCTTTTTTGTTGCTCTTTTTTTAAAAATTATTTTTTGATCTGAGTATTCTAAAGTATTGATATATATATATAAATATAATATAGTTTATATACACATCATATACAGATACATATTTTATACAATAATGATACAATTTTTATACACATTTTATACATATGCATATTTTATACAACAATTATACAGTTTTTATATATATCCTATACAGTTTCTATAAAAATCTTATACAAATACATATTCTATACAATAATTTTACAGTTCAATACACATTCTATACAGCTTCTATAGAAATATTATACTCATACATATTTCATACAATAATTATACAGTTTCTATACATATCTATACCCAAAGGCTACAAATTAAAAATAAATGTGCCGAAAGGCTATTTCTTGTCCAATATGCAAACTTAAGTCATTTATTTTAAAATTGGTCACACAGTGTCCATTTCCCGCAATTTGGGTGAAGTGGGGGAGGGGGCAGAAGTGCACAAATAAATGTTTTTAAGACCTCAATTTAAAGGATTTTAAAAAAAAAAAATAGTCATTTTATAATCAATTTCAGACCATTAACTTCGAAACTAAAAATTGCAGATTTGATGTTGACATCAGGCTCTACCAAAACATTTACATATTAGTTCAAATTAGATCAAAAGTTTAAATTTATGTTATGACAAAACCTAACTTCAAACTCAATTTAAAATTGACAAAGGAGGAGCAATAACATCAACATGAGTAGTTTGAAGTTCGTCAAAATTAACTAAACTTTAAATAATTTTTAAAAAATTCAATATATGTTAAATAGGATTGCTCAAAATAATCACATGATATCATTTCTAAAATTAATGAACTATTTTAGTTTTCAAATTATATAGCCCCTAAATCACAAGGCACCAACTTACTGATTTTTTTGTTATCCAAGTTTTGTATAATCAGATTCTTGCCTAATATACACCATATTGCTTGTGGATCTCTCAATTCTTGGCCATCAACTTACCTTTCAAGTCTGATTTTCAAAAAGTAATAAAAGTATTATTTTGTCCATTTTAACAAAATAAGAATAGAAAAAGACTTTTGTTACCTAATATGCTTGACATCTTTCCAACTCCAAGTTCAAAAGAAGATGATTTTATTTTTTATTTTTTAAAAAGGATTTGGGGATAGGGGAAGGGGTATGGGGAAGTGGAATACAAAGTGTGGACTCGTATTTTTGTAAATAAGTTGAAAATGTGGTAGCCAATTAACTAAGCTACTAAGGGATCGTTTGATAGAGTGTATAAGAATAGTGCAGAATATAGTGTATTAGTAATGCTTGCATTAATAATGATGATATTAGTTATACTTGTATTAGTTATGCTAAGATTTTTCTTATACAGTGTTTGATTTGATGTATCAAAATTAATATGTATTGCATAATTTTTATAAAAAAAAATATTTATTTATAAAATACTCTCCACAAATATGACTGAAAGGATGTGAGAAAAGATTTTGAGGGGCAGTTGTATTAGCATGCCTTATAACTCATTGCATTACTAATACCATGAATTTCCATGTATTAATTATACATACGTTAAAAAAGTGTATCAAACAAGATACTAATAATACCAAAGAAATGTATGCATTAACCCATTCTACCAAACGATCCTTAAAATTCACCATAATAGCCTAATTCATTGGAATAACATTAGTATCAAAAGAAAAACTAGTAGTTGTTTACCGTGCAATTAATTTTGTAGGTGAGTCAAGAGCACACATTACGATTCAATCTTACTTTGAGGGCCGATTTGTTAGTGGTTAGAATACTAAATAATAAGAGAAACTAATAATAGCAAAAAGATAATAACAAGCAGGTAAACACAAACAAGTTAAAGCTAGTCGAGGTCATCCACTAGAGCTACCGAGAGGGAAATCGAGTTGTGCGAACAGGACTTAAGCTAACTAAGTGAAACAATGAAAAATATGAAAAGTTTAGAGACCAAGCAACTAGTATTGTATTTATTCTAAATATGAGAGAGGAAATCGGATCCTTTTACAAGTGAATAGGGGGGACTATTTATAGTGTACATGCTTAGGCCTTAACCGACTACACTCTAGTGACAACGTCCTAAAGAATTTCCGCCTACGTGAGAATGCCATCTGCCTTATTTGATAGTAGACTGGCCGATTATTCTCTAGGTTTTGTCTTGCAGGGGCTCGTCCACGCCGTCGACACATTTGTCCCTTGCTTGTCATTTTGTGTCATGTCACCGATGGTGATGGGAGGAAACTTTCTTATCTCTACGGGAGGTTACTCTGCCATGACGTTCGATGTGGTGTCCACGCGTCCGAATTTTTTATTCAACTATCGTCATGTGTTTTCGTACCGATTCTACCCATTACACTAGTAACTTTTTCTTTCTTTCTATTTGGTATCCTGAAACTTAATTAATTCAAATTTGAAAGTCTTACCTTGAATTGAAAGTGACACTCTATCGTTGAATTATGTCCCTTTCCCATCCCATCGAGAAATAGAATTTGACTAATCCTAAGTCAAAGGGTCGAGAAACTCAAGGTCACTATTCTTGAACAAGTTGGAGCCGGGCCCTCTTTTCGCACTATTATAAATACGAAAATAATGGTCAAAATCAGATTCAATTGTCAACTGCCTCTACTAGAAATAGGATTAACTGCCAATTTTGAAGGAGACTTATTCCTACATGACCTGATCAATTCGATCAGGCACTCACCATCTATTTTTGTTGTTCAAATCTTTGATAACACTGAAAAAATTATAGTCCAACTCTTTGACAAAATGAAAAATCTTCTTATCAAAAGCTACTTATTTTCAAAATCTGAATCCAAAACTTTTGATTAAGAATAAAGTAATCATCAGAACTTCTCATTACCTCGACAAAATTAATTAAGGTGTCTGCGAGCTGATTCGAATATTATAATTGTTTTATTTTATTATAAAAAAAAACCTAATGCACATACCACATAAGAGAGCCCTGCAAAAACAATTCAAAAAAAAAAAATTGGTAACAGGGCAAAGGGGCAGTAGTGAATTAGGTAATCTGTCCCTCTGTCCTAACGAAATCTAAAACACCATTCTTTTAACCTATGAAACTTCGAAAACCCCATATTTGACCATTTTTACAGACACCCTTTTTCCCTTATACTGAATCTTGATCATGTCTTCTTCTATCTTTATGCTCTTTTTTGCTCTTTTCATTTCAAGATTTGAACAATCGGTTTCAGTTTCCAATGGATCTCAGCGTGCAATTCTTAGGGCGATTAGTGGACAAGATGGTGAGAAGCCTGACTTTGCTGTTGAATTAAACGCCACCAACTTCGAATCAGTGCTTAAAGAGACTCCTGCCCCTTATGCCATTGTTGAATTCTTTGCACACTGGTCAGTGTTTACCTCATTTTGTCATTTGGGGTTTACTGATTTTTTGAGTAATTAGAAGTTTCGTGATTGTTGCTTTATGTAATCTTGTCAATAATAAATATCCCTTAGGGTGTATTCGGTACGAAGGGGAGCCTTGGAGTAGCTGTTAAGGTTGTTGCTAATGTGATCTGGAGGTCACAGGTTCTAAGCTGTGGAAACAGCCTCTTGCATAAATGTGGGGCAAGATTGCGTTCCTCGGACCCTGCGTATAGTGGGAGCTTTAGTGTACCGGCTGCCCTTTAGGGTGTGTTCGGTATGAAGGAAAATGTTTTCGAGAATAAGTGGGTTTCTTACTTATTTTCTCGTGTTCGGTATGTAAGCAAAAGGTATTATCTGAAAAGTATTTGCATATGATCTAGAAAAATACTATGGGGATGGGGGCGATGGGGGTAGGGGTGAAGAAGAGGTGTGATGGAGGGTGAGGAGGACACAATCAATGTGGAATACCACTTGTGGAACATGTTTTCCATACTTCCATTAGGGAAGTTAGTTATTTTTCTTATTTTTAAGAAACTTATTTTCCCAGAGGAAATGTTTTCCAAAGATTTTGGCCAGCCGAACATAAGAAAAGAAAATTGTTCTCGTGGGTCGCAAACAATGATTCGATTGACGATGAAGAAAGAGAATTCTCGGTTTAGTTCTCCACGTTAACGACGGAAAAATAGGATTGATTGAATTCATTGAATCTGACTCATAGTGATCATTTATCAAATAATGAATTTGGTTATCACATGATTAGGTTCACGTCAATCAAGAGCTAGTTAGGGTCCATAGGGGCTAGGGGCTATTTTGTTCCTATGGCCATCTAATGGTACAACAATTTCATTCCAAAGAAACCTTGTTCATTACAAGAATAATAACTTTGCCTCAATCCCAAACTGGTTGGAGTAGGCTATATCAGTAGTTTTGGTATGAAACCTCTACATCCATCCTGCTTGATGGAGTCCATTTCATTCAAATGATCCTGGGTCCTATTTGAAATACCAGTGAAGATCCAAATTGGAAAGTGAAAAACATTTATAGTTGGAGGATCTATCTCTTCACCCAATTCATTCCAAAGAAACCTCATTAATTGGTGTAGAGAAAATTGCGGGTGCTGTGGTTTTAGCATGTTTATATGTATACAAAGAACAGAATAATGTTAAACTACAGTGGTTGTTGGGAGAAGAAAAGTTCTGGTATGACCCATTTCATTTCGTGAGGCAAACTTCTTTCTTCCTCATCTTCGTTTTGGTTGATGGACATGTTAAAATGATCTTTTTGAAGTTTGGGAACCTTGTGTATTAGAGGATTCCGCGGGAATTATAAAGCTTGTAACTTTTAGGATCTGAGTGTTTGGATTCCGTTTGTCATATAAAATTAGAGTAGTCTGAATATGGGCCTCATAATGACAAAAAAGTTTTACTTGGCAGGAGTAAGAGAAGTCTGTGATGGTTATTGGAATCCGTCAATTTGGTTAATATTTAGATTCGTAATTAGTTAGCTGTGTTCTTTTTATTCACCGAGCAATGTGTTTGTGTTATCTAGGAATTCTAATAACTGTGCATTGTATGTTCTAGTTCTATTTTTTGCTGGGTTATGTAATATGTTACACTTGTGGAATTCATATTGCTTTATAAAAGTAGGAAAAGAGGAGCAAATTTAGCACCAACACTACTTAAAAGGAAAAGTAAGATGTTTCCTATACTTGTTTCATTGGCGTGTGTTTACCAATAGCTTGATCAACTTCTCCATGTTGTTCAAATTCTATCTTAAATTCTTAGTACATTATTTTGAACCGAGTTTGCAGCTATGTGATTCTCACTTAAAGCTCTTTTATTGGTCTCGCAGGTGCCCTGCTTGTAGAAATTATAAGGTATGAATCTGCTACTTATTATATGAACTTCAATTGTGATATTTCTAATGATGAAACAATACTTTTGCAGCCACAATATGAGAAGGTCGCAAGACTCTTCAATGGAGCAAATGCCAGTCATCCTGGAATCATATTAATGACGAGGGTAGACTGTGCATTAACGGTATTACTCTATGCTTTATTTATGCTTCCAAAAATTACTTTATCCTCTATTTGTGTACACAATCTCCTCTTTTTAATGTGCTTTTGTCAATGGTCAGTAAGCGTATTACATTCTTCCCCTTTTTTCTGGTGGTTACTGGGATTTATAAAAAGCGTTCATCTTTCTCTGATTTCTTTCTTCAAACTCTATAGTTGTTTCAATCAACTGTAATCCATGGATTATGCTCTCTCTTGCCCTCTTATTCACCATTTTGAATGTCTGAAAATTATAATGGAAGTTACTTTGAGGACATAGTCTCTCTGTCTGCGTCTCTGAGAGGACTGTGTCCCACCCTCCAGGAAGAAGAGAGTGTAGATCAGTCTGCAAGGACAGATAACAAAACAACTCGAAGCTATTCTGCTGGTGGTGTAGTTTCCCGAATGAGTAATATCTTTTGCCACAAGAGACAAGTTTAATCAGTCAATCTTAAAAAAAATAAAAACAAAAAATCAGTCACTCTTTGTTTTTAAATAAGTTAATCAGTCTCTCTTTATTTTTCTGCTCCTTTCATTTAAGTTGGTTAGGGTGGGCTCACTCAATATCGCTTTAATTGGGGATTCTTGCTTTTTAATCATTTCACATTGCCACAGTTTTTCTCCTGTAGTGAATTTATAATGCGATTACCGATTGATACCTCCCATTTACGCAGATGCTTTTCTTCAATATTTCTTTCTCTTGTCATTAGCTTTTCTTTTTCCACTCTGTTAAGAGACCCTTTTTCTTACCATACGCCTAACTGATTTTTCCTCTTATTAATCTTTTTGGCAGCACAGATAAATTCTAATCTTTGTGATAAGTTCTCTGTGAAGTATTACCCGATGCTTCTCTGGGGCCCTCCTAAGAAGTTTGTTGGTAATGGTTGGGATCCAAAACAAGAAAATAGTGAAATACTCTCCATTGAGAAGGGACGCACAGCTGATATCCTTCTAGGCTGGATCAACAAACAACTGGGAAGGTATATATAATCCCCTTCATAGGTTTTGTGGTTATTGGTGAAGTCATGTCCTAAAATTAGCTGTCTTATGGTGTTAAAGGCTCTTAAGCTGATTGTGTTGTGTGGTGGCTACTGTCACAAAGTAATAATTTGAGAATAGATCATTTATCTTTCTCAGTAATTCATTTAAGCTGCCTTCTTTTGGGTCTTTGGGATCTTGGGAGTCTAAGTTAGATCCAGTTGTTACAAATAGAGTATACTATCTTAAGCTATTATGGTTGTTAAAAAAGCCGTTTAAACTGTATTATCTCGAATAGTGATTGCCATTGACATAATAGAAATATTTTGTCCACTAAGAAGGGTTCCTTAAATACATGAAATAGAGATAACTATAGAAAGCCTGTAAGGCTGATAAGTTACTTTTGGGGTTTAAGGATAAAAACGGAAAGAATTGTTTGACAAGTATAGAAGTCAGTTCCATGTGGCTTTTAGTTAATGTTGTACCAGCTGTGGAATATAGATTATTTGAAAGTGGATGCTGTTTATGATTACCAGAAAAGGGAACACGGACGTCGGATATAGATGGAATATTTGGTAAATGTCAGCCATCGGGCAAACTTTATGAATTATATACTGCATAGTGCATAAAAAAGTATTCTGACCTCAGTTTCAAAAAAAAAAGTATTCTGACATGGTTAAACTTCTCTGTTGTTTGGTCTTCTCCCAGGATCTTAAATTCACCAAAAAGAATCAAATCCATATTGTATTTGACTGATTTCATATCCTAAAAGCTAATCACCCCATAGGCTGATGTTGTATGGGACTTGAGTTGGACTCTTGTAATTAGAAGACAAACATTTGTTCGTGTGTGTGTCCGTTTTCACATCTGCGTCTTACACGAGTTCTATACTTAATCAGCTATTTTTTCCCATTGCATTGACTTTGAACTCTCAGCTCATATGGCTTCGATGATGGGAAGTATGAGAATGAACATCTTCAGCGGAATTTTTCGGATCCTGCCCAGGTTACTAGGAGAGCATATGATATTGTTCTGATTTTTAGTTTCGCAATTTTAAGCTGTCCATTTTATGTGTGTCTCTCACTTCTGTAATTTTTTTCTTATGAAGATTGCCAGAGGTATATATGACGTTGAGGAGGCAACTTCTACTGCCTTTGGCATCATTCTAGACCAAAAAGTAAAAAAGCTGACTCTCTCTCTCTCTCATGGATAACTTTGGTCTGCATGACTTAGTTTCAATGGCTTTGGTCCTCAATTAATGCAGATGATTAAATCAGGGACTCGGGCCTCACTTATAAAATTCCTTCAACTTTTGGTGGCTCATCATCCTTCTAAGAGGTTAGCTCCTGCGTTGCAGTGTTCTGTGAATTGTAAAAACATATCCTTCCTTTCGTTGACTTGTAAAATTTGGATATTTGTGCTAGGTGCCGGAAGGGAAGTGCTGAAATACTGGTTGACTTCGATAATCTGTGTCCATCAGAGATGTTGTTAGCGAATAATGAGGAGGCTGACAGTTGTAGCAAAAAGGGCGTACTGGGAAATTATCAAATTTGTGGGAAAGAGGTTCCTCGTGGATATTGGGTGAGTACATAAATTTGTTCCTTTATTGTAGCTGATGCACACTGAGTTCATTTTATACTTCTTTGTTTAGCTGAAGTTGGACATGCCCTATTGTGGAAGTGGAGGGGTTGATACTCTATTATAGAGCAAGAAACTTAGGGTGTTTGGCTAATTTATAAGCTAGTCAAACGAGCTTATAAACACTTTTTGTCTTATCCATGTGTTTGGTTAATACCAAAAGTGTTTAGAAGCCAAAAGTAAGCCAAGGGCCATAAGTTGGTCATCCCCAACTTACGGTTTTACAACTTATAAGCACATTTGTTTTGACTGTGCCTTCTATAATTGCGCCTTCTATAATTGCTTCTTAATATCTTTTATAACCTCCAAAATACTCCTAAAACATACTCATTCCATTTCAATTTGTTTGTCTTGCTTTCCTTTTTAATCCGTTTCAAAGAGAATGTCTTTTTCTTTTTTTAGCATCTCTTTAATTCTAGCTTTCCACATGGCATGTTTAAGACCACAAGTTTGAAGGGCCTTTTGGTACATTGTACCTATCTTTAGTTTATTTAAGATCACAAGATTCAAAAGTCTTCTTTACTTTCTTAAATGAGGAACTTATGTAACATGACTATAGTTTGGGCTTAATTAGAGATCCATAGCTATAATTTGCATAATTACGATTCGTAGCTACAAGTTAGAGGGAGGAGAGAGGCGAGCGAGATGTGAGAGAGAGGGGAGAGAGACGAGAGACAACTTGATACACTTGTATTTGTTGTATCAGGTTGTATCACGAATACAATTGATAAAATTGATTTGTATCAACGAATACAATTGTATCAAGTGTATTAACGAATACAATTGTATCAAGTTGTATCAGGTCTTGATACAATTGTATTTGTTGTATCAGGTTGTATCACGAATACAATTTGATATAATTGATTTGTATCAACGAATACAATTGTGTCAAGTGCATATGTTCCTTGTGTATTCACTCTGTATCAAGTGTATCAACGTATACGATTTGTATCAATGAATACAATTGTATCAAGTGTATCAACAAATACAATTTGTTTCAACAAATACAATTGTATCAGGTTGTATCAACGAATACAATTGTATCAAGTGTATCTGTTCCTTGTATATTCAATGTATCCAACTGTATTTTGTCCTTGTTGTACATTTGTATCATGTGTTGTATACTCTTTCAGAATACAATTGATACAATATTGTACATAGATACAATTGGTTGTATCAATATGTATCATGTGTTTTTTCTGATACATAAATACAATTGGTTGTATCAATATGTATCAATCCAAGAAGAGATTGTATCATGTGTTTTTTCTGATACATAGATACAATTGTTTGTATCAATATGTATCAATCCAAGAAGAAGAGATACACATATACAGATTGACCCAGAGATACTGAATACAATTTGGCAGAATACAATTGGCCCGGAGATACAGAGAGGGGGAGAGAGAGGGGGGAGGGAGAGAGGGCAGCGAGAGAGGGAGAGAGGAGAGAGAAATTTACTATAAAACCCTAAGTATAGCTGCGAATGGTAATTATTTCAAACCTTAGCTGCGAATTGTAATTACATAGGGTTGTTTTCTATTTCACGTAATTTACCCTTCTTAAATTCCGTGTCAAGTCAAAACTACACAAACAAATTGAATGAAGGGAGTAACTTTTAATTATATCTCTATTCTATTCTCGTCATTCGTCCTTTTTTAAGTAGCAATATTTTTTAAATTTGTATTTTTTATAAATAGCTTTAGGGACATTTCAATCATTTTAATGGAGAAGTGCTTATCAATATCTCTTTACCAAGCACATTAGTTGCCTTATTACCAGCTTCAGCACTTTGATCTAAACATGTAACTGCACCTAAATTTGCTTCTAAGCACTTGATGCTTACCAACTACTTTTAATCAGCTAATCCGAACGGGTTCTTATTCTGTGCACATAATCAGTCAAATACGTCTCAATCAAAAACCAGATTTCTTCATATCCAGCGTTTTTTTATCTTTTATTCTTTCCATTTTAGTTTATTTATAATAGACGGTTCTATTTGTAATGAAACTGTCAGAAATGATCTACGCCATCTTGGTGCTTTTTGTTAATATAAGTCAGGTGGATTTTAAAATAATAATAAACATAATGAACTCTTGACAATGAAAAAAAATGGAAGCTTTTGACATACAAACTTCCTACATTTATTACTCCTACAGTTCTGCTTTATGTCTCATTTTATATGAAATTTAAATGGACACGGAGTTTTAAATGTTAATTCTACTTTACGTAATTATATTAGTGGTAATGGCAGAAGATATTAAGGTAATGGTTGAGAAAATTATTTGAAAGATGAAATATCACATCAAAGTTTTAAAATTGATTTGGTAAATGAATTTGATTTCTTGATAGTTTTAGAAGTTATATAGAATTTTATTATTGAAATGGAGCAAATGTTTTGGGATGTTCCATTGTGGAAACAGTGTCCCATAAATTTAGTGGATGCATTATCTATCTATTTTTGTAAGTAGCTACACTGCTATTACTATATCCTAACATTTAACAGGAATGCATGCAGCCCTCATTATATTATATAAGTGCTTCCATTTGGAGTGTACCTGTACCAATTACTCATAAATCTAGTTGTAGTTCTCAGGGAAAACTTGTACATAAATCTTAACAGGACTAATATTGAAAACACAAAGTTTTTATGACCCAGGAGTTACTGGTCATTAGAAATCATGGTAAATTTACTAGGAGACAGTAAAATGTAAACTTTATTGTCCTTCCGCGGAGCAGGTTAATGAATTACAATAATAAATCCTGCAAATGTTTCAGAAATACTTTTGTGGCTGGAAAGCTAAACTATAGTAGTATTTTTTTTTTTTTTGAAAATGGTAATTGTTTCTATTTCTTTAAGACAGTACATGGGTTGTACTGAAACCATATATACAAAAGTTCTAAATCTACTGTCCTATCCCTATAATGAGTCTAAGACATCAATGATAGAGACAGTATCATTAGAATATAACTGATTACACCAAAAGCATAAAGTCAAAATGCAGTTCAACTTTACTTGCTGCATATTGTTCTCTACATTCTCAAAAACTCTAAGGTTCCTCTCTTTCCAGATTGTCCACCAGATAGCAGCAGGAACTATGTTCCAGTTGTTCCTGTTCTTGGCATGTACTCCTGCTTCTTTCCAGCTGTGTAAAGTCTCTGTAATTTTCCCAGGCATAGTCCAGGCTATATTTTTCAGGGTGAAAAATAGTCTCCACAATTGGCTAGTGACCTTGCAATGAATGAATAAGTGGACCACAGTTTCAGCAGTTTCCCCACAGAAAAAACACCTAGAGCACAATGGGATTCCCCTCTTCATTAGATTATCCTGTGTCAGCACAGCTTCCTTTGCCAATAGCCATACAAAGCAGGCTACTTTATGTGGGATTTTAGCTTTCCAAATGTGTTTCCAGGGCCATTTGAGTAACTGCTGGTTTGGCTGGTTTAGTTTCCTGTAGGCTATGTTTACTCTAAAAGTCCCTTTGCTATTCCCTTGCCATTTTAGGATGTCTTGTCCTGTCTTTAGGCCATTGAACTGGTCAATGGTATTGAAAAAATCTGCAACTCTTGGAATTTCCCAATCATTGAGATTTCTCCTGAATTCAAAGTTCCACCCTTGAGGAGTCCATAATTCAGCTATTGTGCTTTGCTGATGTATAACTAGACTGTATATGTCTGGGAATAAAATCTCCATATTGCCTGCTTCATGCCAATCGTTCTTCAGAAGGTAGTTTTATTACCATCTACCACTTCAATCTTGGTGTTGACCTTGAATTCATCCCATAGCATTCTGATGGACTTCCATAGGCTAACCCCATAAGGAGTAGCGACTTCCTTTGTTATCCAGTTATCATTTTCCTCATATTTGCTCTTAACGACATTGCCCCATAGATTCTGATTTTCATTAGCATACTTCGAGAGCCACTTCATTCTGAGAGCTTTATTTTGATTCTTTAAATTCTTGATCCCCAAACCCCCAGTTCTCTTCTCAATGGTCACAGCCTTCCATTTAACTAAATGGTAGCCTTTTCTATCTTTGTTTCTTTGCCATAGGAATTTCCTCCTGATGCTATCCAACCTATCCAACCTATTGATGATTCCTGTTGGTATAGGAAATAAGGACATCATATATGTTGGAAGTGCATCAAGCACAGAATTAATCAGAGTCAGTCTTCCACCCAGAGAAAGGTACTGGGATTTCCATCTTGCTAGTCTTCTCACATTTCTCAATCACCCCATTCCATATTTCCATAGATTTGGACTTTGCCCCCAATGGCAAACCAAGGTAAATGGTTGGCAAAGTGCCCACTTCACCCCCTAAAATTGTCTTCAGCACTTCCATATTTGGCACAACATTGACCGGATAGAGGAAGCTTTTCCTCCAATTCACATGTAGGCCCGACATTCCTTCAAAAATGACCAATATCAACCTCAAAATTTTGAGATGTTCCTCTTCAGCATCACAAAATATAAGTGTGTCATCTGCATACTGCAGATGAGTTATTTGCAGACTTTCCTTCCAGCTCTGGCAACCTCAAAACCCCTTAACCAACCTTCTCTGTTTGCACTCTTAATCATATTGTTGAGTCCCTCCATTACTAGTATGAACAAGAAAGGTGACAGGGGGTCACCTTGTCTCAGTCCCCTCTGTGAGCTAAAGAAACCTGTTGGAGACCCATTAATAAGAACTGAGAAGTTCACTGTTGAGATGCAATAATAGATCCACTGTCTCCATTTGTACCCAAAGCCCATCCTCTCTAGCAAACCCATAAGAAATCCCCAATCGACATGGTCATAAGCTTTTTCAATGTCAAGTTTGCATAGTATTCCTGGTTTCTTCGAATTCAGCCTAGAGTCGACTGCTTCGTTGGCAATGAGGGCAGCATCCATAATCTGCCTTCCTTGAATGAAAGCTAATTGTTGAGAATCCACCAGCTTTGCCATCACTTTTTTTAATAGTATTTTTCTTTTGGGGTGTGGGTGGTAGATGGGGAAAGGGGAGGGGTTAGTTGGATGAGATGTGCTCCACGTGTATAGATAACTTTCAGTTTGATTTAGCTTGTTCATATCTTAGTGGTTCTATAGTTCCTCCCCTCATTCTACTTCTAATTTTGACTTACATGAGGTCCCTAGCTTTCACTATTTTGGTGGAATTTGTAAAACTGGAATTGTCTTGTGCATGAAGATCCTCCCATCTTTTTACCATATTAATAGCTTGAAGGAGATTCTGCATTTTGCTTTGCTGTGCCGTGTAAAGCATTTCTGATTCGTTTATGACAATCTGTTTCATGCAGATGTATTGTCGTGGCAGCAAGAATGATACCAGAGGATTCAGGTAATGGATCATTCATGTCCTCTTTATTCATATGTGAAATCTTTTTTATGATTGTAGAAAAGTTGTTTAGAAGAATATAGTGAAGCAGATAAACTCTTAGCCAGATAATTCATTACAGAGATGTTAAAGTTGAGTATTTGCATTCTATTGATTTCTTTAAGCTATCTTTTCGATGTTAGTGTCAGAGGAAGCATGATTACTGGGCCTATAGGGCCATGTGGGACAGCGGATAGGGTATTTGAAAGGTCAACATCTATGGTTAATTTTTATCTTTTCGCTTCTGATGTTGGTTTGCACCCAAGGGTGTGTCCTAACGGTCAGTGAAGAGGTGAAAATCCTGGGAGACCAGGATTCAAATCTCAATTAAGACAAAAAAACGTGAGGTGAGTTCTTCCCATATGCCTTTGGTAGACCGAGTTACCCAGTGCATGTGTTGATGGGAATTAGCTGGTACCCAGTGGAATATTCGAGATGTGCACAAGTTGGGCAGGTCATCACCTTTATCACCCAAAAAAAAAACTAGTGTATTTGCAGGAGGAAGGCTGTAATGGCCGTACTACAACAACAACAACATACCCAGTGAAATCTCACGGGTGGAGTCTAGGGAGGGTAGAGTGTACACAGACCTTACCCCTACCTCGTGGAGGTAGAAAGGCTGTAAACGTTAAAATTTACTGGATTTAGGTTATATAAAATTTGGTCGTAATTGCAAAATACAAGATATGTTGGACCAAATCAAGATCTATTATTTAAATCCAAGACATGGATTTACTTCAAACTCCAGCTTGCCCCCAAGGCTTTGGTCTAGTAGTAACTTGTGATGCATGTGATACGCACACGTCAATGGTTCGAACTTTGGCGCAGATCTAGTGCGCGTAACTTGGTTGAGGAGAAGAAAAGAGGACGTCCTTTGTAAATGTAGTGACATCCTAGAGATTGTTATTGTTTCTTCATATTAAACATTGTAATTTGTTAAACTTTTCTTGTCTCGATTATTTTTCAGACTCGAAACTCTTTTACAATGGCGAATAGTTGAAATTCCCAAATGAATCAATGTTATAAAAAGCTTTTTTTTTAAAGGATGCAGAGTTGTGTTTTTGTCATTCTACTTAAAAAGTCCTCTGTAGCTGGACCCAGATCTCCAAAGCACTTGTAACTGCAAAGTGCGGTTCATTTTCTTCTTAAATGCCTGTATTCTTTGAATTCAAAGCACTTTGCTTCATCGATAGCCTTAATGTCTAGGGAGTGAAGTTTGCACCAGCAAATGTATCGTCTGCTGGTCAAGTAACTGAACTTTGCTTCAGGGTTTTGTTAAATGTTGAGAGAGACGATGAGGGCATGAAAGGAGACAGACAATTAGGTGAGTTCGGTCGCATAACAGGGAGGGAGGGTAGAGTTTATATAACTGCAATTGGCTGTGAGGATTGATTAGTGCTCCTGCAGCCACACACAGTTGATTGACACGGTTGAAGTATCGTCTTAAAATTGTCTGTTGCATTCTTACCGGCCTCTACCACTGTCATTTATGCATCTTCTTTTGATAAGTAGCAGAACATAAATCAACAAACACAAAAAAGTGGTTCAATTTAGTTCAGTGCTAAAAATGCTTTTGCTAAAAAGATACAGTAGCAAAGGTATTGGATGTCAAAAGTTAATCAGCTGATGTTATAATATTAATTTGCTTTGGCAGTTTTCTCAGCCACACGTTTATGTCTTTTGCAGTTGCGGTTTGTGGGTGTTGTTACACTCACTCTCTGTAAGAGTTGAGGATGGAGAAAGTAACTTGGCATTCAGAACTACATGTGATTTTATATACAACTTTTTCATCTGTGAGGAATGTAGGCAACACTTTCATGACATGTGTTCAAGGTAAAATGTCAACGACGTTCTTTTTGTGTCTCAACCCATCTTTCTGAATGTTACCTTTTTGTTATCCGATCATCCAGGCTGGTCAAGTAACTGTTATGTTTTAAATGTTTGCAATTCCAGTGTATCAAGTCCTTTCAAGAAAGCACGTGATTATGCCCTCTGGTTGTGGAGTGCTCACAACAAAGTTAATGAGAGACTAATGAAAGATGAAGAATCACTAGGAACAGGTGATCCTGAGTTTCCAAAAGTTATTTGGCCTCCAAAGCAGCTTTGTCCATCATGCTATCTCAACCCAGGCAAAACGAGCGATGAAAATAGTAAGATTGATTGGAACGAGGATGAGGTCTTTAAGTTTCTGGTTAGTTACTACGGGAAAGAGCTAGTGAATCTCTACAAGGACAAGGAACTGCAAGCAGGTGGTGGGACGGAAAAAGCAATTAATGAGGAGCTGGTAGCCTCAACAAATGCAGTTGTGGTTCCCCTGGGAGCTGCATTGGCAATTGCAGTTGCGAGCTGTGCATTTGGAGCTCTAGCTTGCTTTTGGCGTTCTCAACAAAAGAATCGGAAGTATAAATATCTACATTCTTTGAAGAATATATGACTATTACTTATGACATCATTCAAGTTGGTATAACAACAAAATCAACATAATTTTAACACAAAATTTGAAATGTTGAAAGATTTTTCAAGAGATGGAGTTTGAGATCGTTGGAGGTTGACATTCTTGCTGTCTTATTTTTTTTTCTGTTCCGCGAACATTTTCAGGCCAAGAAGAAGCTGGAACTGAGTATGTTAAACGCGACAGATCTACACATGGTGTATGTATAATTCAGATACAAGTCAAACGAGGCGCGAAGTAGGAAACAAACTGAGAGGATTCTGATGTGGATCTCTACTGCTAGAGATTTTTCATTATACATGTTTTTCATTTCCTATTTTTCCCAAATGGAGTGTACAGATTTACTTTTAAAGTGTAACTGAACAAAGATGTTATTTTGAGAACCTGCATTTTTCACCCCCTGCTATTCTTCCCATCTGATCTTGGATTTCTTGATTTTAAAAGTGGAGACTGTCAAATATGCTAGTAGTGTATTAAAAATTTAATTAAATATTGCCTGTTTCTGAGTTGAGATAGTAGGTTCTGAAATGTATATTTAACTTTATATATTCATGTATTTTTGCACGTATATTTGATTTGACCTAGATTTACTATCCCAGGTAAGATCGGTTCAGGATCACGGGATCCTTTTCTATCAGATAGGAAGGATTGTAGCACAAAATGTACTAGTAATTGCCTCATAAATCCAATATCTATCTATATGAAGAAGAAATAATGTAACGAAGGGGATTCTTATTTGTACAAATGGTACTTTGAGCTTGAAACGAGCATGAAGAGATTAGAAGCACTACCCATTGTTGTATTTGCCACTGCATGTGTTTGAATTGAAAGCCATTTGCAGGGATATTATTAGTATAAATTCATGTAAACTAGCTTGGAATTCAGATGCAGTTGCCTTAGGGTCATTCGTGCAAATGTCCTTGTTTTGGGGCGGTCTTTTTTTCGTCTTCAAATCTGATGGTCTTTCATTTTTACCCTTCAACACTTTTAAGGTAAACATAAGTGGCCAAAAACACTCCTGACACCGAAATAACAAACAATTTTTGCTTACATAAATTTATATTTTCGTATCACAATATGCCACAAGTTTATGTTTTATAAGGCATAACAAGTTATCCGTACTACATAACTTAAATTCCTACCGAACTTGTGCCCCAAGAGGCATTAACTTTGCAAAAATTAATTAATAACCTCTTTGAGTTTTGAAAAAATCATTTATTGTGGACCAAAGAAAAAGTACTAGAAATTCACTTATTTTGAATCGGAGAGAGTATTTATTAATGCTGGTTAGACCATCTACATTTGTAAACACGAAACTAAAGTACTTGAAATAGTGATGGTGATAAAACACTAAAAAATATTGTTTTTAGTGTGAAATAATGTTCACTCACAAATCTCCTGCCTTTTTTTTTTTTTTTTATAATTCCAGAAGTGAAATTTATGTCCAGACTCCAATCAACTTCAACTTTAAAATACTCTGAGTTTCAACTTCAAATATTCTTTTTTTTTTCCCAACTCAATCTTATATTGTCCAAAGACTTACTTTAGTTGCAATTTTGTAGATTAGGAGTTTCTCCTTACTGAAGGAATGACTTAATACATAACCTGCCGCTTAAAGATTAAAACTTGTCAGAATATTTTAAATACTCGAATTAAATCATGTTTCAATTAAACATATTAACTCGTAATGAAGTGTTCCAATGAGACACTTTCTGTTCAAATTTTGAAATTTCATTTTGCATGTGTTCTCATTGATCTATTAGATAGTTAAGTTAACCACGTAATATGTCATTTCTTTTCATTATACGCATTCGCCTCAATAAGACATAAAACCACATATATTTTTATACTTGAGATTGATGTACATAATAAAAGGAGATGACATATTTTATTTGATTAACTTAATTATTTAATAAACGAATGAAAACACGCGCAATTTTTTTTTAAAAAAATTGAATCAAAAGTGTCCAATTGGAACACTTTATTAGAAGTTCAGGTGTTCAATTGAAATACGACTTAATTCAAGTGTTTAAATGAAATATCCTAAAAAATATAAGGGGCTAGCTATATATTAAGCCAATGCATTTCAGCTCTGTATAGGGGATTTGAGCTTAAGGTCTTTATATTGACTTTCCCAAAGAGGCAAGAACTCCCATCCCAAAATCCGCTCATTTTACACCAACTAAAGCAGAACTTAATCACCAAGGTAGAGTTGTATAAAGGCCCTAATTTAACTGAACGAAGTGAAAAACCCGCAATGCAGAGCAAAAACCTTCTACATACTTGGGTCAACAATACAACTCCAGTTTCATATCACTACTAAAATCAACAACTTTTTTTGCTAGTGTTGTAGTTCAAAGTGTTAATATATATATTAACTATACAAAGATTTTCTGACTAATTCACACCTTCAGATATCTCTAGTTGTAAAATTGGACATCTTTGTCTTCTTTCCATCTCTTTCGAGTACTTTCTTTATACCTTTATGCTTCTATTTTGAATTTTCCTCACAGATCTCTCCAATATATAACTTCTTCCCGATTGGTCATCCTTCACAGCTTTGGAGCAGTGCTCGAGGATGAACAAGAGTCTAAGTGTGGGGTGGCGACTCCTGCAACATTTTTTTTTTTTTGCCTCCTGCAACATTTTTTTTTTGATTTTTTTTGTTTTGCCTCCTGCAACATATTAAATGCAGGAAGAAAAGAGTAATAACAGTAGGGAAAATGATCGACACCTCTGTCAGATGTATATCCGCTATCTTGAAGAAAAAAACATTGTTTTTTGTTCAACGACGAAAATATTCATTGGATAGCAATTATGGGAGGCTCCTGCTGCAGAGTCACCAGGCCAGCTTCTTCACGGAACGAAGAGATAGGCAAAGTAGCCTGAAGTGAAGTTAAAACAAAGAATCCCTACTTAGGAGGCAAAGTATATGAAGTTGAAACTTAGAAGGAAAAAAGACTCGCTCACACACCTGTTGGTGTTGCCGGTGATGGCAAGAGATCACTGCTTTCATTATGACATAGACGGGCAGAACAATGCCCGTGACTCTTAGAAGTAGCAGCTGCAAGCAATGCGTAGCAAGTGAGAAGACATTCTGTATAATAGCAATACTTTCCCATTTTCCATATTCAACTACCTTACCATAACCAATGGAAGTGAGTAGTCCCCTGCTTGATCAACTATGACGGGAAGAGCCTGACATATAACTAGAAGCAGCATAACCTATTAAGAAAGACAAAATGAAAAAAAGAAGAAGTTAAGACACGTATAATTAGGGAACTGCCAAACCTGGTTTCCCAGAGTACAAAGAAATCCTTCCAGATTCAAAGAGGGTGAGTGATGTTATTACTTGTTTCTTGCATATCAGAAAATATGTTACTACGTTTTTTATATGTACTCCAGCCAAACAGGGAAACAAGTGCATTGTATAATTTCATGTTTTTTGGATTGATCACTTTTTGTGTCACATATACCAATTTCATTGTGTTCCTGTTTGGCTATTTGTTGCTCACAAGATAGTTATCAATTATCATGGCTCATATTACCTGTTATGCACGTAAGCAGGTTTTTCTTTTGTGTGCGAGTGTACATATATACAGACGTGTGTGTGTGTGTGTGTGTGTGTGAGAGAGAGAGAGAGAGAGAGAGAGATTACTATTATGGCAAATACACGACAACACATCATGCTTCTTGATGTAGAAATCTCATCATCATCAGCGTCAGAGTTAATGAGATTGTGATCGGTTGAAACCACTGCTATCACACGTTGATTATTCAAGTTCCTTCTGACAATTCGCCAATTCCCCCTAATAGAAAAGCAACACAGATATGTGACACTGAGATATTCAAATTTCTATTATGTATAGTTACTATATTTCAGAAAAGCATGAAAGAAGAAAAGATACCTTAAGTTCATCGGAATGCCACCAAGGCGAAAAATAGAGGGTGGTGCTGTGTAACCAGGCCTGAAAGGCTACTTCACACAAATGCAAAAATAAGAAAATAAGCAATCAACACTAATTGAATCAATTAAGCACGTGATAAACTACTGTATTGTACCCAAATAATCAAACCGTAAACAGGAAACATATCCGACCTGGTGGCAGATCTCACAAATGGTATCACCCTTCTCATTACACCACCTTTGCACGCATCTACGATGCGCATACTGGAAAGCAGTAGCAAAACAAGTTTAAGTAGAAAATAATATTATAATATTAAAAATGAGTAAAATGCATTCAGCAAAGGCCTATCTATATCTTGGTCTAAGTTTACATCATATATCACTCTGGAGAGATATTTTTATTGGTTGCAGTGCAGATTAAGGAGCAGCTGAAGTGAGACGATCAAGTTTAAATCTGAAATTACTTAATGAGTAGCATATGAGCACAATACAAGAATCAGAACAAGAATCAGAACAAGGCTAAAACATGTAACTCCCCTTTTCTTTCCCCATTCAAAGTTTTCTCTATTGAATATCAAATATCACATTATATAAGGACGTCCATGAAGAGAGAAACTGATCGGAGGAATACGTGGTAACAGAGCGCTCTGCAAAACTAATCTTGTTATTCCCTTATGAATCTAACTTAGTTCACTTGTGTCAACTTTACCATTAACAAAAGGGTTCTGGCAAGACATTGATCAATTTTAATAGATGATACATACGGTTGATGCTATTTGGAATCGGAAAAACATTGCAAAACACTAGACAATAATATGGAGACAAGAAGATAAATGAATCAGCACACACACCCATTTAGCAAACCAAAGCCAAAAATGCACCATCACAGCCAACTGTCACTTTCATTAAACATGTAGACATGCCAAACTAGTTGACAATTCAAATGCCTGCTTGGATTGGCCAAGTTGGACTCTCTGATTGTTCAACTTGATCACTAACCCCAAAATTTAAGAGGTTAAGGTCTCCAAAATTTCTTCTATTCTACTTGCTCCACCTTGTCTAGTACAAGGAGTGTAAAGAAATGGATCTTGGTACTCAACCCCAATAGCTAGCTCAAGAAGGGAGTATTGCTCAAGATCATACCAGGAGACTCACCCATCCCTTTTTCATCTGATGTGAGACTCTTCAACACCCTACCTCACCGCCAGGGCTAGACATCTGGAGCATGGACAATTTAATATAGGGGCCCAACATCAGGACATAAGAATTGGGATGGGGTACTGCCCAGATACCATGTAAAGGAATGGATCTTGGACCAAACTCAGGCCCAAGAGCTAGCTCAAGTGGGGAGGATTGTCCAAGACCACATAAGGAGAGAACTCATCCCTTATTCATCCGATGTGGGACTCTTCAACAAGGAGCCAGGAAACAAATGCAAACCCCATCCCCCTTGGGGCTGGGCGAGGAAAGAAGGAGAAGATAAAAGAAGAACAATTCCAGAGCATATTCAACACCATTCCATATGAAACCGCCAAAAAATCCGTACAGGTTCTGGGAAAGGTAGAACTCAGGCTCTCAAGTGGACAGATAGTAATTTGCAACAATAAACTGGTTCAAGGCTAAAAAAGGGAACGGAAGAACAACACAACCGAGCCAGCTTTCAAGATTAGAGTTATGAAAATAGAAATGTTTGGAAGGCGTTACACAGCAAACTCAAACACATTTCTAAGCAAGAACACATATGAAGTAGCATATACTATATATGGCCATATCCACTCTAAGGCAGAATCTCTTAGTACTCACAAGTCACGATACTCTATGGCTTATTGGTATTTAAATAGGCCTGTGAAAGCAAACCTATCTCAGACCACCTTAAACAGAAATCTATTATATCTATTAATAAGAAAAGACTAACTATGATTGTTCATGCATAACACAACTTGAACAAAAATACAACTTGCTTACATTAATCTGTCACAAGCACAAGCACAAGCATGCCAAAAGACTAATACACCAACTGATAACATCTTTGCACACTTTAACTGAAAGATAATACTAATAAACGAAGGTCAACAAACCTTCAAGCTACCACAGCAAGAGCATGGAGCCTCCATATTTGAATCCATATCCTCATCTTGGCATATCCTGCATTCCACCATTTTTCTTGGAGTTAAAACAGCATCAGAACTTTGGGAGGAGCAATCAGGTGTCGGGACATCGGTTGTCCATGATGCTAATTGATTCTGATTCCGGCTCTCAATTGCAGCCTCCAAAGTTGATTCAGTCAACAAACGATCAACCAGAAAAACAAAGTGGTCTCCCATCCTTTTGGTGATATGAATAAGACACAAACTTATGCCTTGAACAATCTGTTCTGTATCAGAACTGTCTGAATTAGAACATAACAGAGTTTCCTTAGAACACAATAAAAGATATTTCTAAGGAATTATCAAAAAGCCAACATACTATACGAAGAGCAGTAATACTAAACGAAGGCAAGTCATACAACAACAACAACAAGCCTAGTGTAATCCCAGAGGGCAGAGTGTATGCAGACCCTTACCCCTACCTTGGAGGTAGAGAGGCTATATCCGATAGACCCTCGGCTCAAGGAAAAACAGTTCAGAGCAATTCGGAAAAAAGAAATAACAACAGTGAGAGCCATGACAAAATACAATAGAAAGCATGACAAAGCAGTCTGAACAATAACTATAACAAAATAATACGATAAATGAAGTACGAGAAACAGCAAAGGCAAGTCATACAAGAACACCAAATATTCATGAAGGAAGCAAAACAGCTGATTAGCTTCAGAGTTCAACTTAGAAGAATGAGACAACTTTATCAGCAACAACATAAGCTTAGCAGATGGCAACATCAAAAAGGGACCAAAAAATAAAAAGCGCCCAGCTCCCCAAGAAAATGACAAAAACAAAAACCAAGAAAACCCCTGAATAAACATAGCAAAAAGGATACAAAAGCAAGAAGAGAGAAAAGTACCCTAGCAAAGAACAAAATGAAGAAACTTTGAACAAACCCATATTGCAAAATTAGCTTTTGAATCAATACCACAATAAATTAGGGAGAAAGGAAGGGAATTAAAGAAAACCCATTTGCCCAAAAAGTGATCTTTCACATAAATACAACAACATACCCAGTGAAATCCCACAAATGGGTCTGGAGAGCGTAAGAGTGTACGCAGACCTTACCACTACCTCATGAGACTCTTTCCAAAAGACCCTCGGGCTCAAGTGCAACAATTCCACATAAAAGAGAAAAAATTGCGAAGAAAGCATAACAATTAATAAGGAAAGCAGTACAGAGCCTCCAAACATAAATACCAGGTTATAACCAAACAAACATCAAAAGGGGAGTGGAAAATTCAAGAAAATATGCAGAGAAAGGAAAGGAAAAACTTACAAGAAAGGGGATTGGATATCTTCAACCTTAGAATTCTCTCTGTGGGGGGACTAATTTCTCAGTAAAAATCAAAACTTTTAGCAAGAAACAAGAAATTAAGCACTCAAATTCAAGAACCAAAGAAGAATACAAATAGGAACTGGGTATACTGTCCGCTGTTTATTACTTATATACTCAATAGAACACAAATATAGTAAAAAAATTATTGAAGTGTATATTTTCATTCAAAAGGGTTTCTTGTTTTAGTCTGTGTACTATGCTACTCCACAGTAATCCACCATTTTTATAGTACTAAAATTAGCCAAATTTGAAAATCCCCCACCCCACCACGTCCTCCCACTTTTCCATGACCCGTGCCACTTATGAGGGCCACACATACACACAACATATTTATTTTTTATAGGGAAAAGGGGCAAATATATGCTCGATTTTATGATTTAGAGTTGATATATATCTCGTTAAAAAATTACTATATATATATATATATATCATTTAATAATTGATGTATATATATTATCGTCATCTAACAAATAATATATATTTACCCATTTTGTTAATAGATTGAATAAAAAAAAATAAAACTATTTTTTAATTTCAAAAAATGACAGGTGACTTTACAAAATTACCTCACCTATATTTTTCTACCCCAGACCTAGCCGAGCTAAAAAATATCCAATCCTCTTTTATTCAGACCTGACTCAAACTCATTTACAATTGCATAGAAGAAGGATTGAGTTTTTTTTTATTTGGGTCAGGTTTGGGGGGTAAACAAAAATGAGTGAGGTAATTTTTTAAAGTAATGTGACATTTTTGGAATTAAAAAGTTAGATTTAGATTATTTTTTTTAATTCAATAAATATATGTCTGTTAACGAAAAAGATAAATATGCATTATTTATCAAGATCAAGAGGTATATATGCATTATTTTTAACGAGGGATATATTCATTCTTAAATTACAAAGTTGGGGGACATATTTGCTCCTTTCCCCTTATTTATATACAATGAAATCAAATTAATTATTCTAAAGGCTTAAAACATAGTTGATTCTTACATTTATTAGAATATTTAATTTAGATATTCGTACTAAGCATTGTTCCTTGAACACCTTAGCTTTTAATGAAGTGTTTTAATTAGACACTTTCAATTCAGAATTTGAAATTATTTTTTTTGGTGTTTTCATTCGTCTATTAGATAGTTAAGTTAATCACATAAAATATATCATCTCCTTTAATTATACGCATCAATCTCAAATAGAAAATGACTATCATTTTACGACTTATTGAGGCAAATGTGTATAACTAAAGAAAATGAAATTTTATGTGGTTAACTTAACTACCTAATAGACGAATACGAACACACGTAAAAATAATAAAATAAATTAAAAGTGTCTAATAGAAACGCTTCATTAAAACATGACTTAGTTCAAGTGTGTAAATAGAACATTCTGACAAATTTAAGAGGTTAATTATGCATTAAGAGGGTGTTTGGATCGACTTTTAAAAAGTAACTTAAAAGCAAAAAGTCAAAAGCCCTTTTGGTTTATTTTTACACTTTTTTGACCTAAAAGTGAGTGTTTAAAAGCACTTTTTAACTTTATCAAATACCATCAAAATTTAAAAAGTGCTTAAAACCCAAAAACACTCATGAATTTTAAATTACTTGAAATCCATATGATTTTACTTTATTATATTTGATTTCAACGTGGAACTAAAATTTTGAATTTAAAGGTTCTAAATTCTAAAAATAATAATTTATTGAATAAATTATATATATATATATATATATAATTTTTAAATACAAACACAAAATATAAATACAAGCTTGTAGCTCTGCCCACAGAAGATTATGGAGTAATTTATTTTGAAAAGAATAGTATTTTTATATCTCAAAAATAATTTAACTTTAATTTATTTATTTTTATGTTTTTTCTAGCGATAGAAATCTCATGACAAGTTCAATTTTTTTTTAATTTGAATATCTTGATCAATTAAACATCGTCACAAAAATTAAACGAAAAATAGTAGATATATAATTATATTTAAATTGTCTAAATATAATTTAATAAAATAAATTTTAATAAATACTTTCTTACGAGAAGATGAGTGTCATGTCATAGTATGCAAATGCTAACGATTTAATAGTTAGATACAGCTCAGCGTATGATTTTACTACCAATAAATCAAGTTGAATAATCATCGTCATTTTTCAGTTACAACATCCATGATTAATGTAACTCATCTTTAAGTAATAGTTTCATTAATTTAGTAATCATGGTTTTTGTATCCTATATGCTGGTTAAGTTATATGTACTGAAACGTTTGCCTTTTAATTTCATTTTTCAACAGATTTTGCATTTATTATAAAGTCTAATGGAATTTATAATATGAGTATCAAGAAAAAGTCGAATTAATAGAAAGCTCCTATTAGTTTTTGTTATATCAATCACTAATCATAATCATTATGTGGGTGAGATTCTGATTGGTGTTAGTGTTATTATTGTTTTGATAGCTCTGTGTTTCTCAAAAGATTATACTAATATGAAGGGAGACTTAATAAAATTAGCATCCTAAAATCAAATTTTGATAATATGCTTAAACTTCTTCTTCTTTTTTTTTTAAAGAAAAAAGACTTCGTATATAGTTTTTGTAGTTGACTTCTTCTAAATCTAATTATTTTTCTATTTGTTCTAGTTTATCTGGCGACATTTTATTAGTCTATTCTAGAAAGAACGATAACTTTTTAAATTTGAAAAATATATTTTAAGCTTCCCATTTTTTTCTTAATGATAAGTTTTTATAGAGAGAACGACAATTTTTAAATTTATTTTTATTTTTAAGAAAAAAGACTCCGTATATAATGATATGGAATGTTTAACCACAAGTTTTAATACTCTTGTAATCATATGCAGTGGTGTATATAAGTACCAAATCAAATTATCTATATCGATCTTTTAAGTCTATAAATCAAATCAAATTAATTAAAACCAATTTTTTGGTCTTGATTTTTTCATTTTCAGGTTTTTTTCCCGAAAATTTTTTGATAACACAAAACATGTAACTAATGCTTTCAAAATATTTCTTTTATCTTAGTAAAATACAATAACTATATAGCGCTTCCCAAAAGAAAAATTAAAAAATTGGAAATAAGTCATAGCATTATGCTAAAAGATTATAAAAACTCATAAAACAAGTACCATTAATAAGAGATAATGAAAACGTGATTTGATTTGAATTTTATTTTGAGTTACCAAATGTCTATGGACTATGGGTATAATTTTATAAAAACTTATTGTACCATCTAAAATATAAGTTCAAACCTGAAATAAATGTTAAGAAATATAAATTATGAAAAAATTCAAGAAATATTTACAAATTATATTATAATAAAATATTTTAAAGTACAAAAGACTTTCAAAAATGGTATAAATATAATTTTGTTTTGATTTGGTTTCAATTTCATTGTTTAGTCAAAATCAAATCAAATCAATTATGATCGAATTTTTTCCCTTTCAAAGTAACCTGTCGATATCTTCTTTTAATTAGTAAACTGGGAATCATAGCTCTATGCTTTGTGTTTATGCCTTGTTTTGACATAATATTTGCTTAAACGTCATTTCTTTTGAAGAAAAACGACTTAATTAATTAGTCTCAATAATTAACTACAGATGGATTAGGAACTCAATAGAAAGAATGACCAAAAATAAAAAAGTCCCTAATTTTAGGAATTGTCTCCTTTTTAACAATTATATGTAATTAATAACATCTACAGAAAAAGGAAAAAGACTCCTCTTTTTAATCCTTTGGTTTTGACAGTCAAATGGAAAATTCTCTCTTTTAAGGATTATATATATTTATCAATAAAGAAAAACTAAAATAAAATAAATCAATTTAATTGGTAATTTCAATTTTTTTTAATAAATCGGGGTAGGGAAAGGGAAAATATGAGGAGGTGAGAAATCGAACCCTCACTAACAAGATAAAAATTCAAGTAACCAACCAAATCAACTACTAAGATTTCTTATTGGTAATTCCAGTTGCAAATAGTGAAGGCAGAATCCTTAATCATGAAGTTTGTGCGGTTCAAAAATAGCCTATATTGGTCAAATACGGCGCAAATCTAAATTATTCGGTTCAATAAATAAAATACAGATGATTATATTTCGAAAAAAAAAAAGAATAAAAAAAGTTAAAGGCTAAAAACACACCTAAAATATTTTAATTTTTTGAGTTTCATACTTGAACTATCAAGTGTGTGAATTTTATGCCTGAACCATCACAAAATGTCTAGCGAAACACACCTGGACCATCAGTTATTTGAATTCCTACCTGAAATTTTAGGTATGAAACCTAAACAACTGATAGTTCAGGTGTGTTTCTCTAAATCATTTGTGATAAATAGTTTATGTAGGAAACTCACGTATTTGATATTTCAGGTGTGAAACTCAAAAGACTTGGAATACTTTAGGCGTATTTTCGACTCTTAACTAACAAAAAAATAAATAAAAATACTGAATGTCATTTTCAGATATGATGGGCTTAATTTGACTGACTGGTTATCTTCCAAAAAGCCTATTTTGTGTACGTACCAATTGATTAGTTGGCTAACTTTTTGTAGAGTTTTCTATAATTTTATATACAATCTTTCTAAATCTTGTTTTACGTGTTGAAAAACTTTAAATCAATGTTTAAGTCATAGATCTTTCATTGGTTTGGTTGGTAACCCTCCAAAAACCAATTAGTTTCTTCCCAATATTTCATGCATGAAGTCAAAATCATGCTTAATTAGTTCCTCCTTTACTTTAATAATTTATTTGTCATACGACACTTCTTTTACATGCATTTGAGAAGGGAAGGAGGACGATGTGAATTGAACTCACACATATTGTGTGAAAGAGTACTCTCATAATCAACATTTGGATATGCGATTTTATCTCATGATTTCAAATCGTGAGATGAAATCCCAAATTCTCAAAAACCCATAATTTGGAATTCCATCAGCTAATGAGAAAAATGAAACAGTTTATATAGCGCACCTTTTTTTAGGTGTGTTATGTAATTTTTTTAAAAAAAATAAATAAATTGAATAACGGATTTTAACAGGGAACGTATTTTTTTTTATTTAGTGCGGCGCTATTCCTAGTTTGGTTTAACTTTTATATCACATGTTATTTCGGTCATTTTTTGAAATTTATTTGTCATTTAGGTTCTGACTCACAAAACTTCAACTTAATATCAAATGATTTCATATTATGGTTTTATATCACCTGTCCAAACGAACCCTAAATCCAATAAGTAGAAATAATAGCTAGCTAGGTTTATTTTCGAGCATTGGAATTGAAATAGTAAATCAATCTCTTGATTAGATTATACCTTTCAAGTTTTTATGTTTCATCTTCTTTTGGGAGATCAGAGAACAAATTAATTAAAATGATAGAGTAAACATAACTGAATTACTAGTAATATTCTCCATAGAAAATAACAAAGGAAGTTATTTTTTTAATTTTTTTTATATTGGAGGGGGGTGGGGGTGGGGTGCGGGGGGAGAGCTAAAATGAGGTCAGCTTTTAAGCAAATAGTATTAGGTATGGTTGACCAAATAGTTTAGAGTTGCATCTGGTGGAATCGAGAATCATGAATCGTGGAGTATAGTCATAAAGCTAAAGATGATGTTTTTTTCCCTCGATTTGGTATCTAATATTCGCATTGAGGTTCGATTTAGTTTGAATTTGCGCATTGCAAAATTTATTTTTGGAGGCAGCATTTTCGATAAGATTTTTTTCATTGTCAAAAGCTTGAGTCCAAGACCTTCAATTAAAGGGGGAGGAATCTCAATTATCTCACCACAACTTATATATTGCTGCTAAAGATGATGATATTATATTGGTGATATTCATTGTCTTTTTAATATACGGAAAAGGGCTAAAAATGTTCCTAGACTACATTTAAAGGTCCAAGTATATCTTTCATTTTACCTATTTTGAAATATTCTCTAATTTATTTTTGGCTCAATTATGCCCTTTGCCTAACGATCAACATTAAATTAAAAAAATTATATTTAAATTTCACTGAACATTTTCTTACAAGTCAAATTTTAAACTCTGATCCCAATTAATTTCTAACAATGGCTAAAAGATGACATACAAATTCTTGGCCCATTTAGTTAGAATTAATTTCTACCGAATGATCATTTATGTCCATTCTCCCTAATGCTAGCTCCAACGAATCACGGGCCAAAATAGAAAATTACCTGGAGTGTCTCCAAAAGTGAGTGATCTTCAATTTTTGCCCCCCATAAGAAAAGTCTTTAAAAAATATTCTTCCTTCCTTTTTATGTATAGAACAAATACATTTTTGCCCCTCTACACCACAACTCTCCATGTTCATTTGTCTCTCAACTTTTAATTTTAATTTTTTCTTTTTCCTTTAATTTTTTTAATTTTTTCTTCTTTTTTTCTCAATTTTTTTAATTCTCGTTTTCTTTTTTCTCAACCTTTATTTTTTTTCTTTTTTCTTTTTCTCTCAACTTTTTTTTATTCTTTTTTTTTCTCAACCATTATTTTTTTATTCTTTCTTTTTCTCTTTTTTCTTTTTTTTTTTTTTTTTTCTTTCTTTTTTCTCATTTTTTCTTTTTTTTTCTCAACTTTTAAATTTTTCCTCTTTTTTCTTTTTTTTTAATCTTTATTTTTTCCTTTTCTCTTTTTTTCTTAACCTTTATTATTTTTTGCTAATGAACAAAAAGTTGGATAATCCGCAAAGAGGATCTTCTTTCTTTGAAATCGAAGTAAACTTAAGGGCGTGCTTTGTTGTTTGGAAGTCCTTTGGAACAAGTCTTGCCTCTAAAGCAAATATTATAAAACATCTCATAAATCAAGACACAGTGAGGTAGTGCCAAGTCTTGCTCGTGGGGCATAACTTGTTGTTTGAAAATTCTTGAGCTAAGTCTTGCCTCTAAGGCAAGAGTTATAGAGCATCTCATAAATTAAGAAACAATAAAGTAGTGTAACTCTTGCCCATGGGGCATAACTTGTTTTTTGGGAGGCCCTTGGGATAAGTCTTGCCTCTAAAGCAAACGTTATAGAGCATCTCATAATCAAGACACAATGTGCTAGTGTCAACTCTTGCCAATGAGGCGTAACTTCTTGTTTGAAAGTCTTTGAGCTAAGTTTTGCCTCTAAGGCAAGAGTTATAGAGCATCGCATAAATAAAGACACAATGTGGTAGTGTCAACTCTTGCCCATGGGGCGTAACTTGTTATTTGGAAGTCCTTGGACTAAGTCTTGCCTCTTAGGCAAGCGCTATAGAGCATCTCATAAATCAAGCACAACGTGGTAGTGTCAACTCTTGCCAATGGGGCGTAACTTGTTGTTTGAAAGTCCTTGGGTTAAGTCTTGTCTCTAAGACAAGAGTTATAGAATGTCTCATAAATCAAGACACAATGAGGTAGTATCAAATCTTGCTCGTGGGGCATAACTTGTTGTTTGAAAATCCTTGAGCTAAGTCTTGCCTCTAAGGCAAGAGTTATAGAGTATCTCATAAATTAAGACACAATGAAGTAGTGTGAACTCTTGCCCATGGAGCATAACTTGTATTTTTTGAGAGGTCGTTGGGCTAAGTCTTGCCTCTGAGGCAAGTGTTATAAAACATCTCATAACTCAAGACACGATGTACTAGTGTCAAGTCTTGCTCATGGGGCGTAATATGTTGTTTGGAAGTCCTTGGGCTAAGTCATGCCTCTAAAGCAAGAGTTATAGAACATCTCATAAAAAAAATAAAGGTTGACAAAAATGATTTTAAAAAAAAGAGAAAAGAAAAATTAAAAACCAAAGAAAAAAAATAGAAGTTGAGAGAAATTTTTTTTTAGAAAAAAAGGAAAAAACGAAGAAAAAAAAGACAACAAAAAATAAAGATTGAGAAAAATAAGAAAAAAATAAAAAAAGGAGAAAAAAAATAGAATTGAGAGGAGAAAAGAAAAAAAATAAAGATTGAGAAAAAAGAAAAAACGTAGAAGAAAGAATAAAACAAGAAATAAAGGTTAAAAAAAAAGAAAAAAGAAAAAAGAAAAAAGAAAAAATAAAAAATAAAAAAATAAAAAAGAGAAAAAGAAATAAATATAAAAGTTGAGAGACAAATGAGCATTGAGAGTTGTTTAAAAATATTTGAGGTATAGAGGGACAAGAATGTAGTTGTTCTATACATATAAACAAGGAAGACTATTTTTGTAAGACCTTTCTTATGGAGGGCAAAAATGCAAAGCCACTTTCTTTTAGGGGCATTTGTATAGTTGTCCCGGGCCAAAAATTCACTTGGCCCAAATTCAATAGCTTGTCGGGCTCAATCATAATTGGAACCTATGAAAATAGTAGAATTAGGTGGAATAGCCATTTTTTGGCCACTTATAACTCTCTCAGTTCCACTTTATATGATCTAATTTGATTTGACATGAACTTTAAGAAAGAAAAGAAGACTTTTGAAATTTGTGGTCTAAAATAGGTCTTAGATGTTTGTGTGATTATAAATCATTTCAGTGTAAAATGAATATTTTAAAAGTAAATTATTACTAAATATAAAAATATGTCATTCTTTTTGGGGATAATTATGCAAAATAGCAACTGAGCCATATTATTTACCAAAAAAATAGTCTTTCTTTACTTTACCAAAAAATGACAGGCTTCTCTTCTTCTTCTTCTTCCTTCCTTCTTCCTCAACCTTACGTGTCCTTTTATTTCCCAACTCATGTTTGCTCTCTACTAAATATATATTGATTTTCTATATTTTTAGAGAATTTGATCAATGAATTTGTTGTTGGCTAGTGTAAGAAACAGAGCAGCAGTACAACCTAAATTGTCTGAAATTTTCCCAGAAAATCAATTGTCATTGAGAAAAAGAACATCAAGGTTCATTGTGAATACTTGAGGGTCCATTGGACCTTTTATCTGGTTGAATCTGAGATCCAAATTCGTTAAAATGGTGGCACCAAGAATAACTTTTGAAAAATAACTCGCATATTTGTTGTTGCTCAAATCGAGCTCGAATAGACCAAAGTCTTGATTTCATCAACAAAATTCTTCAAGGACAGAGGTTTTCCCTGAAGTTGAATCCATTGAAATTGACACCAACAACTCTGTTGTTGTAGCAAATGAAACCTTTGTACTTGATTTTGTCTTTGCAAATGTCATTGTCTGCCCATGTTCTTGTAACCTTGAAAGGATCATTAATGTTGAAAAAAAAAGGGGTCATCATCAGTCATTGTCTTCTTAAATATTTGAATAACACTTTTGGGTGATGTTAGTAGATAATTGGGACTGGGTGATGGTGGAGGTGGGGATTGTTTGGAAGGAATATGAACTACTGGAGGTGAAGGTGGGACACTTTCCAACCACATAATCAATTAAGAAACATGATTTTACTCTTAATGTAGCAGAAATGTGCACAACAAAACCTTAATTCTGAAACAAAATAATTTTTCTATACTTAGCTCTATATATATAAATGGATTTCAGAGCTCTAATGAGATTCAATAAATCGCTGAAATCATTTTCAAACTTTTATAGGCTCTAATGGTACAACCAAATGAAACTCCTATAGAATCATTGTATCATCTAATCTTGCTAGCAGTCTACTAAAGATTGTGGATATCGATACATTATATATATATATTATATAATTATTTATACAATATCAATACACACTTAAATATCATTTATACAATATCGATACATGCTTATACATCATTTATGCAGTATTGATATACATTTATACACCATTTATATCATATTGATACACGTTTATACACTATTTATATAATTTTGATACATTACATAATTTTTATACACTATCGATACACTACATATACATGCGGTTATTTCTTTGTAATTTCTTTTGTGCTAATTCATTTTTGGGCTATTTTTTTTATAAATAAAATTTGACTATATTTTTTGTAAACTAATTACTTTATTGTACATATTTGAAATTATCCTTTCTTTTTAAAACTGACTAAAAAAAAAAGTGAATCATATAAAGTGGGATGGAGGAAATAATATTTAACAACTGTTTGAAATGTAATAGGCAAATCATCATTTTTTATATGAAAAGTATTTAGACCAAATTACCCCTAACTAACATTTGGAAGAACTCCAAAAACGACTATTGGAATTTGAATATTTATCAGTCCAAACTCTATAAATTAAAGTATTCAATTTAAACACCAGGAACAATTCTTAGAGCTTAAAACTATATGAATTCAAATTCTAAGAATAATTCCTTGAGTTTGAAACGAACACAATATACTGGTTCACAATCCAAATGCAACAAAGACAAATTTAATTGGCATTGCTCACTTTTTTTTCCAAAAAAAAAAAATGACAATATGTAATTCCTATATATATTTCCTCTCTTTCTTCACATTTTTGTCCAATAATTGGAGATGATTGAATTAGTTTGAAGTCAGGATTCAGAGCTGAAATCAACATGAAAAACGTCATTACAACGATTGTATATCACGTGTGTATATCGTTGAAGAAGAAGGAGGAGGCAGAGGATGAGGAAGAAAAATGAGGAGGGGGAGGATAGGGAGGACATATCATGAATGAAGACTCAGTAAAGAGAAAGTAGGTTGCTCCTCTGAATCTCTATTTTTTTTTTATCCGACAAAATCCTTACTCCCATCACTAAAATCGATTTTGAAAATGTCACAACAATAATTTATATCATGTGTGTATATCATGTGTATCACACACAAATGTTCATGAATATATATGATATACATGATGCAGAAGGTACAATAATTTATAATATACATGAATATACACGAGATTGAGGAGGACACGAATGAAGACTCAGGTAAAATATAGGTTTCTCCTCTAGATCTCCGTTTCAAAGTCTAACAAATTTTTTGCTCCCATAGCTGATTTTGATTTGGAAAATGTCAACACAACAATATATATCAAGTGTATATATTGTGTATCACATATAAATTTTCATGTATATGTATGTTTTTATATATATAATGTGAAAGACAAAAATATGAAAAATATGCACAACTATACATGAGAGATATATGAAAATTCATATAAAAATAGCTATATCACATCCATCTACATCACTCTTTCTCACACCCACAAAAATCACATAGTTACTCTCTTTCTCACTTATTTTTCTTGAATTTCTTAATTTTTACCAAAAAATTGCCTTCCTCTGACTGCTTCATCGGACAAATTAGATCTCTAATTAAGCTTAAACTATATTCAATTTTGAAAGTTCCTCTTATTATTCAATATCAACCTTTTGTCAATACGTTATGTAAACTTAATTTTAATTTATTTGTTGTCATCCAAACAATTTCATTGGGTTCACTTTTTTCTAGTAAATGGAAGAATTGAGTTTTGAGCTGTATAGTTGGAAAGAGCATACATGTTGCTTGCTTGAACTTCTTTCAAGAGCTTTTGTTATTAAAAAAATTAGTTCGTTTAAGGGTTTGGTTTAGAATTAAAGAAAGATAATAAATGACTTTTATGGTGTGACTTGGAATTACAATTATTTTAGAGGAAATGAATAACTATTTATTCCTATAATTTTACCTAGAGAAAATCTAGTAACAAAAAGATTTAATCGAAAACATCGATAAATTTTGTGAAGGTCAAAACAAAACAAAAAAAAAATTAACTACTCCACTTTCATCTTTATCGAATTTTAATATCAAAATAGCAATAATACGGCGTGATTCATATTTCAGGTTCACTTTGTTGATTTCTAACCTTTCAAATGGGTTTGATTGGTATAATGGAAAATAGAAATATTTTGTGATTTAAAAAGTGACTTTTCATTATTAAAAAAATATAATAATAAAAATTAATAAGAAATCAGAATAAAGACCATAAAATACAAGGACTCGAATTTTAATAATGAGCAAAAGTAAAAAAGTAAAAGTGATATTTTTCATTTGCCTAAACTTTAAGAAATGAATGTTAAAGTTTAACTCAAACTCTAAAACTAGTTTATAAGATGAGGATTGCCTAATATCGTATAGAAAACCAAATAACTCACACCAATGTAGAAACCAAACCCAGCCTCCTCTCCTGATCAGGACTAAACATCTAGAGTGTGAACAATATAAGATATATTGAAGCTCAATATCAATTAAATTATAAAGTGAGATGAATCTAATTTTAATATCATGATAAGATATAGATCATAGACCTAACTCGACTCCAAAAGATAGCTCATACAATGAGTATTATTAAGACCATATAAAGAAAACAAATAACAACATCGCCAATGTGAGAACTCAACATATTAAAATTACCTGATATTTTTATTTTTATATATAATTTTTTTTATTTTTACGCATAAGAGATCTAAAATGAACATTTTCCTTCTATTTTAATTTATAAAAAGACAAGAAAATCTCATTTCCTCTATATATTCAACAAGTGGGAGGATATATACTGGTGAAATAGTTGATGTGAAACAAAACTAATTTAGACATTGACAAATTAAACGACTGATAAGATAGTATGCCACAAAATACTAATTGTATTGTTTCAAACAGGCATAGGGTCCCAATGAAAAATATCTCAACATAGCAGAATAGATAACAATAATTAATTTAATCATATAGTCAATTCTAATTAATTTTGTAGTTGAGACGTGAGATTTGATTTTTTAAATCTTTCATAATTTTTTTTTAATTTTATGTGTTTTTTATAAGAGATATTCATTTTTATAAATAAGAGATCATCAGTTTTACACGTAAAAAATCTGAAATAGTCATTTTCTTTTATTCAATTTTTAAGTAGTCGTAAGAGATCATTTCCACCGTATTCACTTTGTTTTATTTTACTTGACCCATATTGATTTGATAGTACTCTCTTTAAAAAAAATAGGGATTTATTTTTCTGAACTAACCTTATTAATTATGCTTTGAAAATCTAAATTTTGCTACTAATACCTTATGTAATTATTTAATGATAATGATAAGGGTAGTATCGAAAGAAAATAATAAATTTCTCTTGATTTGTTGAAATGGACAAGGAAAAAGTTTTTTTTTTTAAAAAATTATATAAAGATTAAGTAAAACGAAATCGAGGGATCGGAGTATTTTCTTTTTGTTGACAAGGAATCCCGCAATCGCGAGGAGAAACAAACTGCACTAGGCAAGCCCAGTACGACGAGTTCAACCGAAAAAACATACAAAATGTTTCAGATATGAAACCCTCCATATAAAAGGGGGTTTTACGAAAATGTATCACTGTCAAAAAACATTTCAAAAAAATTAGCCGTATTTGTACCACATGTATATACAATATATATGCAATGTATATGCAATTTATATGCATGTATACTGTTCAAATAATTTTTTTTAAAATAGTTATATGTATTCCGCATGTATATTGCATGTATACCGATGACCATTTTGGATAAAAACTTTGGCCAAATGATCATTTTAGGTAGTAAATTATAAGTGAGCTATTTTTTGTGTAAAAAAATTAACACAATAGTCATTTTATCTAATTTTCCTTTTAAAAAAGAACACATACTCAATTAACTCGACCATCATTGCAAATCACGGACAGAGTAGTTGATTAATATAATATGTATTATATTGCATAGTCAAATTTGTTTTATTGATATTTCTAGGAAGTGCTGTATAGTCATAGCGCATTGGTTACAGATTTTTGTGTCTACAAATGGTCCTATTTATACCAACTTCTTCTTCTACAGTAGAAGCCTGAATGAGATTTAACTTCTCTACGAGGTGATACCATTGCCTTAGTATCATGGGCGGAGCTAGAGTATAGTTTACTGATTCAATAGAACTCATTAAAATAGATTTATTATTGATTTAAAATTTAATAACTTAAAAAAATAGTGAATTTATTGAATTCATAAAGAGTAAAGTATCAAAAATAGTACACTTTAACTATTTTTTTTTGAGCGTCATACCTAAACTATTAGAAGTGTGAGTTTTATACCTAAACTATCACTCATTAGTTTGAGAAACACACCTCAACATTGACTGGACCAAGCATTTGTATACAAACACATTTAGATGCGTCTGACCATTAAATATTCTGATGACATGACATATTTTTTATTTTTTTAGCTGACACGTCATTTTTTTAAATTTTTAATTGATTTTACCCTAAACTCTCCCCTTCTTCTTCATTATTTCTCAACACGGTGAATATTTAATTTTTAATCTAATACTAATAATTTATTTAGTTTTTGCTAAGGTGAAAAGAGATTTCACGCGAAGTGCCATGTGACATGATTTTTTAAATAAAATAAAGAGCGTAGTACACACACCATCACATATTAGTTTATGTGTGTTTCTCAAACTAATGAGTGATAGTTTAGGTATGAAACTCAAACTTTCAATAGTTTAGGTATGAAACTCAATAAAAGGAGATAGTTTAAATATGTTTTTGATACTTTACTTATTCATAAACTTTAAATCCTAACTCCGCCTCTCCTTCATATGGTTCACAACTATTTAAATGTTCTACTTTCCACTCACATTATTTCTTTAATTAAGCCTACTCACGAGTGCTTGTAGCAGTACTGATTAATTTGGTGGGTGAAGTCTTTTTAGGAATCGAGTTAATATATGAAGAAGAATGAAGAGTTATTTGATGGAATGGACAAGCAAATACAATGGACGAGACGACCTAAAATGTTGATGCTAAGATTAAGTAGTTTCGAGCATAATTACAATAATAATAAATTCAGTGTAATTTCATAAGTGAGATATAAATAAAATAGAGTGTATACATATCTTACCCCTATCTTGAAAAGGTAGAGATCGAGACTCACGTTTCATGTAGACCCTCGATCCAAAGAGGATAAAAAAGAGGTAGTGGGAACAAGAATAAATAGCAACAAGATAATAAGATAACTGAAATCTAAGAATAAGATAATCAAGAATAATATTAATACTTTGAGAACGGAAAAAAAAAACGCTCGACTACGTACTAATCTCCTATCGTAATTCTCGACCTCCACACCTTCCTATCAAAGAACATGTCCTCGATGAGCTGAAGTTCACCTCACCTCCTTTGGCCTACGCCTCTACCCATCCTCAAGCCCACTATAGACAAACTTTCATACCACCTTAACAGGGCATGCATATGCACATTTTTTCTTTACATGTCCGAACTATCTCAGCCTCAATTCATGCATCTTGACCTCCATGGGGGCCACTCCACTTGTATGAATATCTTCATTCCTAATCTTATCTCTCCTAGTATGCCCGCACATTCATCTCAACATCATCATCTCTGCTACTTTCATCTTCTGGATATGGGAGTTGATGATCTTGACTAGCCAACACCCCCCATATAACATAGTTGGTCTAACCACCACTTTGTAGAACTTACTTTAAGTCTTGGTAGTACATTCTTATCACACAGAACACCGAAAGCGAGCCTCCATTTCATCCATCCCGCCCCAATACGATGTATGATATTCTTGTCAATCTCCCCATTATCTTGGATTACTGACCCCATGTACTTGAAACCTCCTCTTAGGGATGACTTGAGTGTCAAACCTCACGACCACATCCGCTTCACGAGTCACGTCACTAAATTTACACTCCGATTATTCAGTGATGGTTTCATTATTGGGAAGTTTTTAGTACTGAACTTGTTATAATTTTAAAATTATGAATTCAAATTACTATTTATTGAAATTTTAATGGGTTTTCAAAACGTATACAATATATTTTAAGTGTCATCTTCATGTGTGTTCTCACTTCTCGAAAAGGCAGAAAATATTTAATCGCACCAAATGGTTGTTCTAAGTTGATCAACTGATAATTAGATATATATGTACGTGTAGATACAAAAATTTTATTGGATTTAAAATAAAATTCTATAAAACGAGTATAATCTATTTTCAAATTCTTAAGATTTGTTAGGGTTTAATTATTGGAGGCTATTCTACTTTAAGCTCTAGCTTACACCTATATAAAGAGGAATATATTCCCTTAAAAAGACATCTTGAATATCTCATAAACTTTTGGGATATTCACAAAGAGATCAAGGCGTCAAATATTACCGTAGCTTCCTGATGTTCCTTAGCTTGCGTCCAAATATATCATAAGGAGATCCAAATTATTCTATGTTCAAGAAATACGCTACTAACAACCTTTGAATTACAAAGTTAATCAAGAGAGAAGAGTCAAGGGAATAAATAAAATTGTACCCATATTATTTATCAATAAAATTATATTTCTTCATAATTTATTTGTGATTGCAGTTTATTTGCTATCCCTTTAAAATTTATTACAAAATTGAAATTAAAAAATAGTCAAAAAAGAAAGAGACAATCTTTTGAAACGTACTAAAAAAAATAAGATAAATAAATTAAAACGAAAAAAATAATATATATAAGAGTTAAATATTACTTTTCCTTACAGACCCTTTGTCTAATTTCCACTACCTTTTCCATATTCTACTTCCAATATATTAGTGATTCTCAAAAAACTTTGACTACTTTTTTTTAATTAATTATATCCTTAAAATGTGTGGGTGTAAAATCTACAACCGTACCTATGATAGAAAAGATATGTCTCTGACTTCTGTTACTTATATTGTTCATTTATTTAATATATGGTCGTCATTGTTTATTTTGACAATGTTCATTATTTATTTAAAATGCATGTAATGGGGTCTTTTCATAATTCAGTAATCAAATTAGTGGAAGAAAATATTCTCCAAGCCATTTGTTGTGCAACTAGACTTAATTGTTCTTTATTTATAATTCATTACAATAATAATTCATTATTATTATTATTAAAACTAAAAGAAAAAAATAGTTTTCCTATTATTCAATTGTTTGACTATCCAAAGTAACTTCACCTTTGCATGAGTTTTCTATAATTAATTGCTCGAATCATTTTGTGGGTGGCAATTAATAATTTCTTCCTTTGTTTCATCCTACGTTGGACGAATTTGGACTCTTCGTGATACTGAACAAACTTGTTTTCCTTTTTCTTTTTTTAATTTCTTTTTTATATACCAAATAAAGAAGAAATTAATGGCACACGACCATCAAGTATATATGCATACTTTAAGAAGTAAAAATAATTAAATACAACAACATGAATAATTATCAATTAAGTATTTTTGAAAAAAAAAAATCAGTTTCCAATTTGTTTGGGGTAAGTCTCTCGAAGTACATTTGAAGTAATTTTGAAACAAGAACAAAAATTATAATGTAGAAATGTAAAAAAGGTGTTGTACAACATGTTCAAAGCAATCTTGAATAAAGTGTCTAGGTGTCACAACTCACATTAATGTTTTGTTCTATCTACAAGAGTTTGTCGTGATCCAAAATAAGAGGATCTCGCTTAGAGGCGGATTCAAGATTTAAATTTTATAGGTTCAATATGCCATTGACTCACTGACCATTTGAATTAGTTACTACAAAATTTGGTATTTGTCCATATTTAGTTGATTTTTTAACACAAATACATAATCTGAGCGAAATCTAATGGGTTCAGCCAAATCCCTAGGTTCGACCGTGCACCCGACCTTGGTTGTGATCTCAGAGGGATCCATGATTTGAATTTTATGAGTTTGATTTCGAGATTCTATCACAACTAATTTGGTTTAATGGGCTCAACATTTATTATTTGTACTTAATTAGTGAAATTTTAACACATATACATAGGTTTGAGCCAAAATTACTAGTTCAAGGGAACTATAACTAAAGCACTACATCCGCCTCCGTATGACCGTACACTTTTCCCCCTATTTTGTGCTGGTCTCTAATTTATGCCCCTCATAACAATAATTTTTTCGCGGGGTATAAGTTTATATTTTCTTATCATAATATTCTACAAGTTATGACCCGACATGACTTTAGTTTCTAAAGAACTTATTCCCTACTAGACATAAATTCGATTGCTAAAAGGTCAAAGAATTTAAGACCAGCCCATTTGAAAGACAAAACGTGCGATTTTGCGAGGTCAGTGAGCCTTCCACCCGCCAAGCGAACCCTGAACATCCATACATATTCTGTTCTAACTAAAGTAAATGATGGGACTCCATTTGGTCTTGTACCATCAAACAACAATATGGAAAAATGGAACATGTCCTATGCCAAATCTTGATCTTGCAAAACTTTTGTGTTTGTAGTTAGTTGTGACTTGTGGCCTCTAAAGATGGAAAATACCACTTGCCCCATTGTTCATTAATTAACCCAAAAAATATCATAGGTTAAATTCTTCTGCAAGTCTCTAAGTGGTGGAGCTAGAATTTTCACTAAGGGGGTTCAAATTATAAAAAGTAAGAGGTCAAAGGGGATTCAACATCTACTATATATAAGTAAAAAATAATTTTCATCATGTATAAACAGTATAATTTTCTGCCGAAGGAGGTTCAGATGAAGCCTCTAGGCCCTTGCTAGCTCCGCCGCTGTCTCTAGCAGCTTCAAACCAATAGAATTAGCTTTAAAAGATTAGACACATTGTTCTTCTCCCACTTTCCAAATATATTATTAATACATGAAAGCAAAGAAACTGGTTCTTTGTTTCCAAAAGTAGAAGGATAAGATGCTTAATGTTGTATATTGCATCCACTTTCTTGAAATGATAATGCCTTGTTGTGGTTCTTCTATGGTCTTCAATGGGAGAAAATAAAAAAGGCATGAGAAACTTGCATATATAATTTCTGAGGTCATGAGCTGATGTTGCACAGAATATTAACAAAGAAACTTATTCTGACCAATCGCCAACGTGAACGATTCAATTTAAAAGTAGTTGAAAGTGGCTTCAAGAACATTATAAACATGGAGATATAAGATATTTGCCTTTGGAAAAAAAACCCAATGATGTGATGTACGAGAATCAATCTCATATTCTGCTTCCTGATGTTTTACTATATATTCTCACTCACATACTGGATAGGTGACTCAGAATTATAGTGCTAGTTTAGTTCCCTCGGGGAAAGCAGAAAGGACAGTGAGTTGTTAGAAATGAGTTTTTTTGAGAAATGGAAGGCAGTAGCTGCAATGGTTTTTGTTGAATTTGCTCTGGCTGTTGTAAATGCTCTATTCAAGAAGGTACTCAGTAGAGGAATGAATCAATTGGTGATATCTACATACAGGTTTTCAATTGCTGCGATTATCTTAACCCCCATCGCGTGTTTCCTAGAAAGGTATGGATTTTTACACATTGTGTAGATTCTCAAATCAGCTATATTGACAATAAGATCTTAATTCCCTTGCCTTTTGCAGGAATTTTATATCGAATTTGACAGGTCGTGTTGTCTGTTCTCTGTTTTTCAGCGCGCTTTTGGGGTGAGTTTTCTCCTCATTCTATATGCTTAACTATCTTCATCACATTTGTTTCAGTAAAGATTACAGTATGCTTTAGCCAATGACGAAAAACTCTGAGAAAGATCGGTGTTTTCAGGGGTACACTCACTCAATATTTCTTCCTGATTGGGCTAAAGTATACCTCAACAACATTTAGTTGCGCGTTCATTAATATGGTGCCCATCAACACATTCATTATGGCGTTGCTACTCGGGTAAGCACAAACTACTACCACACACTCTTAATCCACCATTCTGGTGCACGATCGATTCTTCAAGAGTCATTGATGACTAGTGCACCCTTATTTTGTAAATGCATCAAGCTTGTTATTCAACAGTACAACATGACTTATATACTCGTTTCAACCAAGGTGTATGTTTTTTGTTTTCATATCGAAAAAGTAATAAGAATGAGAGGTGTTAAGGTTTTATTATCATGGCGTTTGTGAAAGATAAAAAATTCTTGCAGGCAAGAGAAAATAAATATGAAATGCAAAAGTGGGAGAGCTAAGGCATTAGGAACCTTATGTTGTCTTGGTGGAGCCTTAATACTTACTCTATACAAAGGAATGCCATTGATAAACCAGTCATCACCAGAAGTTGAAGTGAACCACAATATAAAGAGTTGGATTGTTGGTTCATCGTTTCTATTCGCGGGGAGTGTCGTCTGGTCATCGTGGTTCCTCATACAAGCTAGAATTGGGAAGGACTATCCTTATCAGTATTCCAGCACAGCAATAATGTCATTTCTTGGAGCCATTCAGTCTGCAATCTTGAGCTTGGTTATTGACAGAAACACATCCACATGGTTTCTCAAAGGAACTTTAGAGATCTCAACTGTCATATATGCTGTGAGTAATCTCCTATTTTCTTGTTATTTGTTATGTCTTATTATACAGTCAAACCTCTCTTTAATGACATCGTTTGTCCCGATTATTTTTTGGCTGCTGTAGCGAGAACATATAAGATAACATAGCATGAAAGATTTATTTGAATAGTCTGAATAAAAATGATTATGTCTATGTGCAGGGAGTGGTGGGATCAGGTTTATGCTATGTAGTCATGTCATGGTGTGTAAAGCAAAAGGGTGCAGTATTCACCTCTGCATTTAGTCCCTTCATTCAAATTTTTGCTGCTGTGATTGACATCTCCATACTTCATGAACAAATTCACCTTGGAAGGTGGGTACTTCTTTTCTTTAACAATTTTTAACCAAAAAAATGGAATAGGATTCAAGAAAAGGAAAAAAGGAATACCGGCTCAATGATTTCAGCATAAAGTATATAGTCACTCCGTTTTAGTTTATGTTACACTATTTTCTTATTAGTTCGTTTAAAAAAAAATGACTCTATTTTATTATTAGGTTTTTCTTCTATACTTGATTAATTGGTAAGAAAGAGCTTCTGTAAGAACTGGAAGACTCGTGTAATGAGAAGCATTTATAACCACAAATGATATTCAATGTTTAAGACCTTAGATTTAAAAAATATTACAACCACACAAATGTTATAACAATTTAAAACTACAAGCTTTAAGACATATCATTTCTTTCTTAAATTCCATGTCGAGTTTGGCCAAACTTCTAAAATCAGCTTATTTTAAAAAGTACTTTTGGCGAGAAACAATTTGTGCTTGGCCAATAAATCTAAAAAGCACTTTTGAGCAACAATTAGTACTTGACCAAGCTCTTAAAAGTGTTTTTAACTGTATTTTTCTCAAAAGTGTTTTTCAAAAAAATGCTTACATAGAGAAACTACTTTTTTTAGTTTATGAAAAACTACTTCTGCTACTCCCCAGAAGCACTTATTTTCTCTCAAAAGCTTGGCCAAACGCATCACTTTTTTAAAATAAGCATTTTTGGAGAAAAATAAACTTGGTTAAATAGACTAATATATGTCACATAAATTGGAACGGGAAAATAGATGCTAAACCTTACTTCAAGATTTTATCTTCTAGACAGACAAAAGATTTCACCTGTCTATCAAATGATGGTCAAAATATTCAGATAAAAAGAAATCAACTTGCATGGTTTTACCAACTTTTGGAGATTAGTACTATTACTAAAACATCTTATTTTTTTGTTGCTTTAACAGCATTTTGGGGTCCATTTTGGTTATTATTGGCTTGTATATTCTTCTATGGGGTAAAAGCAAAGATGCAGAGAATTTGAAGAATTCTCCAACAACAGAAAAGAATGGACAGGCTACACTACCAGTTACTTCCAGTCCATCTCATACATAAGAAGAATGTAAATCCTTTTCTGATGTTGCTGAAAGCTCTGGTGCACAATGTGTTATCTTAACGTCGATGGTATTCATCGTCTTCCTGTAGGATTTTGTTCAAATATACAATAATTTGAGCAAACATTTAGAACAGTAACTTAAATTTTTCCAAGAAGCTTGCAGCTACTTTCAAGTTTCAATAAACTTATGTCCAAACTTTTAAGCGTAACAGTAGCTAGCTCGAACTAAATTTGGATGATTTTTCACCAGATTAAAGCATATGTCCTGTAAAATCCAATACACATAGTGATATAACTTGACTAAGTATAAAGGATAACCTATAAAAAGGCTAGATCTTTGCCTCTAACTCTTTATACAGTCTAACCTTTCTATAACGGCTTTGTATGTATGGATATTGTTTGGCTACTACACCGAAATTCTGATATAGAGAACATATAATATAACATAACATGAAAAAATTGGTTCCAAAAAGAACTTGGCCGTTAAGTGAAATATTATTGTTGGTGAAAATTACAATAACAATAGCAATTGCAATTGAAAAACTTACAAAGAAAATAAATTATCTTCTTGGCTGAGGCGCGGATATCTCGCTCTCTTTAAGGAGATTCAAGCCCACTGCAGCAAATGTTTTCACCGGTCCAGCAGTAGTCTTCTTGACTTGTCCCCTCCAGGATACAACAGCCCACACACAAAGTATAACTCAACAAACTCTGGACAAGAGTTGAGTCCAAAGCTCCAACACAAGAACACCTTCCTTCAACTAATAAAACTCTCTTTTTTTACTAACTCTTTTACACTCTATATTTTCTTGTCCTAAAAAAATGCAAGTCTATTTATACTTGAGGTACTCATCCTAGTATTGAATAGGAAGAATAAATTGTATAGTAAAGAGGGTGGATAAGTAGAATAGAGGTTACAAGAAGCAAATGCATTAGTGGGAAAAAGAGTTACAATTCTTATGTCTTAAAAGACCACTAACCCAAAAGAGTAATGTGACATATAATGCCACCCAAGAATATGGAAAAGCAGCAGCATAACAATGCATTGTAGAAATGCAACGGACAAAATAAAAGGCATAAAGTATCATTTAAGGCATTAGCCTTGATATGACCACTAACTGTCGAGAGTAATGGCGCAAAAATGCCACCAACGGACAAATGGAGAAACTGCCCAAATGACTTAGCAATATTGACACAATTTAATATAATAAAATTAATATTAAAATGTCTAAACTCCATCAATTATTATAGAGGATGAATGCTATAGAAATGTCTGACTGTAATCAGCACGGCGTGTCCTTCTAAGGGTCCAAAATCATATTCTGTTTATTAACAAATTCTAATTTGTAATTGGGAATCTTTAAATCATCCACAATAATTTCTAACATATAATTATCATATGTTTTGGAGAATTTATCTTCAGAGGATTAACTTTAGAGAGGAAACATTAATCACATCATATATACAGAGTCTTATTCACAGCATTGATAAGTACATATATGGTGCTGATGTAAAGTACCCTGTGGAACTAATATCAAAACTGCAATATAGGCATAAATCCTGAATCAGAGTAGTTAAACATGGCACAACACTTAAGCTGAACCTAACTGTGATTTGTGACATATATAATTTGTTTTGGTAATTAAATCTGTATATTAATCGCCAAGTAATGAATACAAAATCACCTAAGTTACAAAACAACTTGCTGTCAAAGAATCTATCGGAAATACAAACATCAGCAACATTCCCTAATGAATATGCTAGACTATGCTAACTAGAATATTACATCAAATCAGATCACATTTTACTCAGCATATGCTAGACTAAAATAGAAGCCTTTGCAAGAATCTTCCAACTGCTTCAGTTGCCCTAAGATTCGCTGTGTTGGTTTCTCAGATGGTCACTCAACTAATAGTGATTATCTCAGAAGATCACTTTCTTTGTTGAAGAAAATTGAAATCAAGAAGAAAGATATTTATAATGAGATAATAACTATTAGCTGAGTGACCATACGAGAAATGAACCCAAAGTATTCTATCACTATTCCTTTCAGCTTCTTTAGTATAGACTTTAATTTAATATTTGAGCAATACTAGTTCTCCCCTTAATTATTATCGACAAGTGTTGGTGCTGCTGCAACTGTCTGCATAGGAATTAGGAATGCCACTGCAGCCATTGAAGTAATTTGTCCCATAGCTTTGTTTGCAAAGTTACATACACTAATTATAAGTGAGCCATCACATCACACAGCTTGAATCCACATTAATCCCCCATGAAATCAGTTTATCCACTGTATTGATCAGAATTCCATCAAAGGAATATCCAACTAGTTGCTTAGGTATAGGAACATATATAATCTATTGGCTTTCCTTTGAGATAATAAGCGTGAATCCACCTAATCTCACAAATGAGGACCGAAGTACTCTTCCTATACAAGATAGCTTCTTGGAAGTTCATGATGATATTCTATTCTTGCCACTAGCTATCTTTTCTATAAGAGGTTGTCACTGTACTAAGCTAAGCTTCTTAGATGCTAAAGGCACTCGTAGATATTTAAAAGGAAGTTCACCCTGTCCCGATTGCTGTAGTATTTCTGTTCCTTGAGTAGCCCTTTACTACCCCAAAATAGAAACTACTTTTTGACAAGTTAGCTTAAAATGTGGAAGCAATTGAGAATCTAGAAAAGCTAGAATTCATATCACCTCTGGCAAATAGTAGTGAACACTTTTGTCAGTTCATTGAGACTTACTACTAAGATATTCCATTGCAATAGCAAACAAGAAATGAAATATTGGGTCCCCTATTTTGCAGTTCATTTGCGGTTTCGCAAAATGGCCGTTTATTGACAACACGAGACATGTCTTCTTCTCAACCCTTTAACACTATGAGGAAGTACGCTTCTATATTTAAGCACATGAAAGTTCCTTTCCACCACCAATGTGCTGCAAATGCTTCTTCCTAAAAGCAACTCTATTTTCCATTCACTTTTCACATTAAAACCCAACAACTTTAACTTCTAAGTGGAACCCTTAATTGTTCTTCAGTTTCTCCCATATATGTATATATTATATGTATTCCTGATCATTCTCCTAATGACCTATCTATTTTTTCCACCCTTCCTTCAAAATGTTTATGAATTGTGGATGCTCAACCCATACATTAAAGAACCTGAAAGGTATTTTGATGTCTTGAGCTCCTAAGATAAATGTCTATAACATCATTTGGAGCCACACGATTTTGTGTATATATTGAATTACTAGTAATATATATTCTATGAATATCATTTCGCACCGATAACTATTTCAGGAGAGGTTTGAATTTGTTCCGTACATTTAGATTGATTGATCTTGATTTCACATTGTTTACGCGTTATTGATTTCCAAAAGTTTTAATATCTTCATTAGCTAAACTCTTTCTAAATAAAGGGTAAGAGAAAAAAGAACAAAAGTATGACTGGGATAATATGTGGATTATATTGTAGGATATTGTTACTATTTTTTTTTTAAAAAAAGTGTGAACACAATAATTTTTCTGAATGAGGAAACGTAATGCTTGTTATTTATCCTATTGGAATTAAACGTGATATAATGCAAATCAGTTCGAGTGTATCTCACGCGAATTTTCATGTAAGACGTGTGTGTCTATATTTATTTAATTTTATACAAGGTTAGGTGTCTAGATCTACTTGTGCACACCCAAAGTTGAAGGACATAAATATCAATTAAGGCTAAATTAACATGTATTATATGCTTTTAGTTTACTATATTCATTTGTATATGACTATTATATTGATGAATCAAGTTTTGAGGAGAATGGCTTCATCTTGTAACGACTAATTAAAATATATTAAATGTACCTATCTTCTTAAGCCAAAAATAAAATAAAATATCACCTTTTACACCTGCCATAACAGGTAGCTGATTACATGTCGAAGCTTTTTAATATTCTACTTGCAAAATTTCACTTTATATTTGCCTAACTCACTTTATACACTTGTTAGTTTCCACAATCAATAATGAGAAAAAGGTCAACACAATATATGTTTTTATTACTAAAAGAAACTTTACTAATAATATTTAAGTCTATTGGTTATCCTCTTCAGAGAAATACTGTCATTTTACGGAATCTTTAGACCTAGTGATTCTCCTAATTAATCTCATAAGCTTGTAATTATTTATTTTATCACTTCTATTATTAATTTTTTGTTTCATTATACTTTAGGATTATCGAATATTATTTCATAAAGCATGCAAATGAATGTCTTGTGCATCTTTATAAAAATGAATAACCTGTCTCAAAATTTTTTAAAAAAATGTAGAAACAATATTAAGAAAATCTTAAAGTTGAAAATATTTTAATGCCAAAAAGATTATAATTAAACGCTTCCTAATATTTCAAAATTTCATATAATTGACCATAAGAGTGATGGATATATAGAGTTCTTATCAGGATGATGCTACGATTAACAATATGCCACTTGTCATACTTATTTATATATAAAAATGATTTGGTCTGATCTCTTAGCTTTGTACCCAAACTAATTAAAAAATATCTTTACACCAACTAATAATTAACATATTAAAGAAATAGTAATCAGACATTACAAATCTTTTACTAATTGGTTGTGTCAGTTGCCTCTGTACGTGCACTGTTTTGCTTGCATGGCACAAACACATCGTATATATAGAAAATATAGAAAAGTAGTGATGTCACCATCGTCGAAGGCAGGGGTTGGAATTCAGAGTTTTCATTAAGAAGGTTTGAAAAATAAAATTAAAAAAATATCTTATATATACATGTAATTTTTTGCCGAGATGATTTAGGTAAACACCCTCGCCCCCTCCTAGATTCCCCCATGTTGAAGGTTGTGATAAAGTGATAAATATTTTTTCATTCTTAATTAAAAATGTCGTATTTAAATTTTAGGAATAAAGTCGTCTTTAATAAAAGACACTTTACTTCCAAAGTTGGACTTTTCGGTCAGTGGCAAAATCAAGATATTCGCTAAAAAGATTCGTAGTTAAGTAAATATATGAAGATATCAAAGATATTTAATATCTACAATATATACATAAGTAATTATTTTAGCTATATATATATGGTGTATAATTTTTTCTACAAAACGGGGATTGAATAAACACCATTGAATCCTCTTAGATCCGCCAGTTTTCCATCCATTCAACATGAATTTAAATTAATCGAATTTCAAAACGAAACTGAAAATCGGATGGGAAATAAAGTAAGAGATGTCAACTTCCTATGAAATGAATTACTGGCATGACAACTAATTCTCTCATCTGTTTACGTGGTTGTTTTGATCATTACTTTTAACCTCTGTATTATATAGTATGTTTCTTTGAACTACTAATATTAAATTTCAAGAAAATTAACTTTTTTGATTAGTTGTCCTCTACTTTTTTAAAAGTGATTTTTAATTTATACATAAACGTGACAAGTACATGATAAAGGTGGTAAGTTTTTGTTACGACCGAAATAATCAGGTGTCATGCGGAAGCTAGCAAAGCAAACCTCGAAAGACGCCAAGTAAGAAGACAAACGAGAAATATACCACAAGAGACACAATAATTTAACGTGGTTTGGTCAATCGACCTACATCCATAAAAGGAGATGAGCAATCCACTATATAAAAGAGAGTACAAAATATCGAGAGAAACAACCTCACAAAATTCACTCAGATAAAAAGGAGGTTCACCAAGTGACACTTCAACACTTGTGACTCACAAATTCTCCCCCTAAACAAAACTCTCAAAACTCTTAAAACTATATTGTGGATGCTACCAAGTTGGAATGATCCTTTATTTATAGAGTCATAAACTTTTTCCTATCAGAAAAAGGACTAGCCAATTATGGAAGATTTGTGCTTTCTTTTTACAAAAAGGAATAGCCAATTATGGTTAGAAAATCAGGGCAAACGCCCAACAGTTTTGTCATCCTAAAATTATAGTTAAACACATTGAGATTAATTTTCATGTCAATTAGATACTCTTTCATCATTAATCAGACATCTCGTTTGAGTCATGGATATGGAGTCATTTTTGACAAAAAACGCTGCTTTATCTCACAAAATAAGACTTTTCAACACAAATCAAATTAATCAAACCTCAAAGCGGATATTAGACCGCGAGTAAACCAAAAAGAAAAGTGTTATACAAAGAGTATGGTTGGCGTCATCAATGGGAATGAACAATGTTATTTTTAGGTGCCAATTATTGTGAGCAAGTTCTATTTTAGAAGATCTTTTTTAAGATCATTTTTTAAATTAGATTATGTTAGAATCATTTTTCCCAAATTAAGTATACGTAAGTACTTTATTATGTTTTCTCATATCTTCTCTGACAATATATTCATGTGATTCCAAGATAATATAACAAATTTAAATACATAATGGCATGATGAGGGCTATATTATAGGGCAGGTATGTATAGCACGTTAGCTCCTCAAAGCATCTCCCTTAGCTAGCCAATTTAAAACTCAAGCTTGACGCTAGCTAGTTACATTAGAAGCATATATTATACATACCTATATATTAATTAATACTCCTACCTTTTATTAAGTAGGCTATAGGCTTGTATAAGATTTTCTAATTATACTATAGTCAGACCTTTCTATAATAACCTCATTCGTTTTGCTATTTTCGATTTTTATAAGGATAAGTTGTTATATACCTATAATAACATTTGACATTAAAATTTTATTTGACAAAAAAAGAGACATTAAAATCTTATTTGATTGTTATAGATAAAATACCCAAGAATTTTATTTTTTTATTTTTTAATGTTATAAAAAATAAAAAATAATTTAAATTTAAAATTTCAGGAGACATTCATTATTTCAGTAATTAAAAATTAAAGGAGCTAATATATCATTACCAAACTTTCATCCTTATGAGATTAAAATCTTTTGTCCAACGGAAAACAAATATGTGCAGATCTTTTAATTTAATAGAAATTGTTTTTAGTTACTTAAATATGTAATGATATAATATTTTTTATCAAAAGTGGTGTAACGTTTGCGTATAAATTTTCAAACTATTAGTTTGGTCAAAATACTAGACCTATTATGAGTTAACTTAGAGATTATATTTTCCATGAAGATAAATATCTAGCAATTGACAAGAGGGAGTTGCTCGCATGGGCGAAGCCAAGGTATTGTACCCCCTTTGTAAAAAAAATATAATATTTTCTTAGGTATATATAATAGATGTTGAATTTCCTTAGTTTCTCCGTGTGTTTACCTCTATATATTTGCACCCTCTTAGTAAAAGTTTTGATTCCGCCACTGATTTCTCGGATGGTAACCCTATCCACCTCCAACTCTGAGATTATAAGTTCGAGTAAGCAAGAGAGCAAAAAGAGTAGAAACCGTAAGGGACGGATTTTAAAAAAATCTAGCAATAAAATATCTTATGGTGTTCTCTATAAATATGAGTGGCACTAAATATCTTCATAACAAATATTCAGTTACAAAATTCCTTATGAAATATGGTTGCCTCTCCAACACCTCTCTTGTGTTGCTTAGGAAAATTGCGTATGCCTAAGTTACAAAGTTATCAAATTATGTCTCAAAGCTTCCATGGTGAAGGTAATTAATATATCCCACCATTAATTTCAGTATTAATTTTACCTTTTCTTTATTTACATCAAAAATCATCATTTTTTCATACTCAATTTGTTTCATATGTTTCTTTATCTTGACGTTACACGTGAAGGACGAATCCTGAATTTAGAGTCGATATGGATTAAAATTTTTACTATATGCATATAGTTCAACACGTTGAATAATAAGGTTGATGCTAGCTTACTTGATGAACTTCTTGCTTCCACCATTAAGATGGAGGGTTCAAACCTCATCAGTAACGTAGCATCGGTCGCTATCCACCCTCCCCCTTACCCTGATGTAATAAAAAAAATTAAATAGTTGAATGAACAAAACTCGCCCTAGATTTGTCTCTTTCTTCAAGATTTAATTTCTTATACAGTAGGCTCTAAAATATTGGAACAAGATCAAAATGAATTAATTAGAAAAAAAGAAGTCCGGTGGACTAAGCCTCCTGTTATACGCGAGGTTCGTGGAAGGGTCGAAACACAAGAGTTTATCGTATGTAGCCTTACCATGCATTTCTGCAAGACTGTTTCCACGACTTTTAACCTGTAACCTCCTGATCACATAGTAGCAACTTTACCAGCTACTCGATGGCTGCCTTCGAAACGAATCAATTAGGGAGGACATAATTTTGGTCTCTTATTTATCTAAACTTTTTTGCAGGGAATTCAGCTTATAGTATTGTTGATTCAAATTTAAATACTCTACAACAGAGAATAAAGGTACTAAGGAAGAAGGACAAGTTGATCAACACAATTTACAGGCATGAAAATGGTTGGAATTATATGAGGGAGTATGATGACAAACACAAGAAACATTCTCTAGTATTGGAATTGGTTGAGCTTGTAGGTTTAGCAGGCACCAACATAGGATTTGTTTTCCTAAGTGGCTATTCCTGCATGTTTCTTGTTTCCCTTATACTTCATATCACTAGACTTTGATCGATGTTGTTCGGACTCTTAAGAAATACTGATAAGTGTATGTGTTAGATTTTTCAAAAAATATGTATTTTTAGAGAATCTGATATAAGTGCGGACAACATCTTTGAAGAGTCTGAGCAACATACATATATATAAAGGCTGTATATGTTTGTACAATAGATTACCTTTAAAATAGATGGTGTGAGTCTGTCAAATATTTGACAAGTCGTCCCTACATTGACGGTGCATAAACTATATTCCCCCGTTTCAATTTGTTTGACATGCTTTCCTTTTTAGTCTGTTGTAAAAAAGAATGATCTTTTCTCTTTTTAGTAACTCTTTAATTTCAACTTTTCACCTGATATGTATAAGACTACAAGATTAAAGAATATTTTGATACATTAGACATATCTTTAATTTAAAGTCACAAGTTTTTTTTCTCTTAAACTCCGTGCCAAATCAAAATATGTCAAACAAATTGAAACAAAGGAAATATTAACCTAATCCAAATTCTATGAAATTATAGGATATGAGAAAGAGGAAAGTTGTATGAGTATTAATTTGTATTTGTACTTCTTAATATCTGATTCACATCTTCTGATCTCAATATGAAAGAAAATATGAGAATTATATTAGATGTTTGTTCAATCAAGATGAATTTAATATTTAAAGCTTATAAATTTTATATTTTAGCTCTTTAAGTTTCTAATTCAAAATTATTAAATTATGTCGAACTCATATGACAAACAATACATGTGTAATAATCTGAATGATGCATGACATGATTGATTTGAAAGTACCTTATGGAAAGAACAAAAGTTGGTACGAAGTTAGTTTTTTTCAGGACCGGTTATAAAAAATAATATATGAAAAATTCTATATATTTTGGTACGAAGCAAAACGTAAGTTTAGTAAAGACTATTTTTTTTTCAATATTCAATATTTATATTGACAACAGTGTATCGAACAAATATAATTCATTGTGATAAATGAAGTGGATCTATTTAGTTTTATTTTATGTTGTAAATTAATTAGAAAGTGTGAATGTATTTTTTTAGATTTCTTCTTTTAATGGTTTTTGGTTGTCTTGTCTAATCTCTTTATTTCTTTTTCTTCGGATTGGATCTACACAATTTTTTCGATATTTTCTTCGGGTTGCTAACTCAACGGTAGAGTACTCGGCTTTTAAGTGCGGCTAGTGTCTTTTACACATATGGATGAAGTGAGGGATTCGTCCATACGGGGTGTTCACGGGTCGGTTTGGATTGGTTTTTGGTCAAAATTAAAATCAAATCAATTTAGTCAGTTTTTAAATTTCTAAAATCAAACTAAATCAAATAAAAAATAACAATCGGTTTGGTTCTTGTCGGTTTGGTTCGATTTGATTCGATTTTTTCGATTTATGATCCTAACTAATGATAAATTGATAATACTATAAAAAATGACAATAGCTAAAAGGCTTGCCTAGATACAAGTCCTAGTAACACCAAGTAAATGTCTTTAACAAGCCTATCTTGTTTAGCATTGCAAACAATAATTTTGTCTCTTGAATATGTGAATCAAATGCCAAAATAATAAGCATTAGTAGTACCGTCTATAGGATAAAAATCACAAATAAATATTTTGTGAGGAAGCGACCACCAAAAAAGTGAGACAGTAATCCTATAAATTCTAATGCATTAATTAGTATTACGAAAAGAACCCAAAATGCAACAATAAGCACTTGATTTGCTACGCATTATTTTAAAATTAAAATGAAAAGTGAGATCCTACGGTTATAAATTAGACACCTAAAAATTAAAGTGTTGGGCTTTTATCAACCGACACCTTTTATCAAAAAATTATATTATGTGTATAAAAAATTATATAAAATATATAAATTAAAATTATTTTTTATATGTATATATTAAATCTTAAATACTCTTAATAAATTTTTTAAATATTTTTCTACCGCTTATTTTGTGACTTTTTTTTTCTTTTTTAAAGTGATACTTATTTTGAGATGGATAAAGTATAAGTAGGCTCAGGTGGTAGATATGAAGCCAATCAAATGGAGACACAAGTTACTATAGTAAATACATGGTCTTGCCATGTGGTATAAATTGTTTAGCATATTTCTCAATAATTTATTAATTCCTTTTTATCTTTATTATATTTTATAATCTGAGAGAATTTGTTCAGGCTTTGTGCAAGTATAAAAAATATAAAAAATAATAGCTTTGATTAATTCAATCAAGATAGGAAACATAGAATTTTGTGTATGTGCATTTAAAATAATTCTATAGAGACACGTTTCTCTGTTCTCTCCTCCCTTCGTTTTATTTTACTTGTCATAATTATGTAATTTAATTTACGAGAAGTGAAATGTGATAATTAAAAAAAATAAAATAAAATATTATTTTCTTAAATAAATGTAGAAGCTACTTCCTTCGTTCACTTTTATAGATCATTTGCCTATTATTTTAAAAATAGATTTTCACTTTTATTTGTCATTTTAATTTATCAAGAAAAGGTAATTAATATTTTTTAATTTTACCTTCAATATTAATTACTTATTTCGCAAATCCGTAACTGATAATATTATTTTGTACAACTTTTATAAGCTTTTACATTTTAAAAATCTATTTAACAAATGGAATTTTGAATTTTTAGAGCTTTTATCCTTGCAAACTGGCTACTTTTCAATTATTAATCTCAACTTTCTTCAATATTATGTGCTATATAATATTTGAATCTAATAATATTAAACTCCATGTTAAATCGTATATTATCTAACGAATGACTCCACCAAAAAACAAAAACCAAAGACAAATTTGAATTTTTTCATTGTTGTAAAAATTTTTTTCCCAACTTGCTTGGATTTAGGCGTATAAATCGTAGTTATTGTAATAAGGACCAGAAAATTCGGAAGCTGTTCAACATTAATTTAAGGGTGTATGTTTAGTTGGTCAAAATATTTTAGATTTTTTATTTTTTAGGAAAACAAGCATCCAACCATCCAACGTCCCTAACCTCCATTTCTTGACCATTCCACTCCCCTCCATTCCCGAACCCCCACCAAGAGCGGTTCAACTACATCGGGGGCCTAAAATCAAACTCTAACGAGAGATCTTAACATGATTTTTTTTTTTTATATATATATATATATATACACACAAAATTCTAAATAATTTTTTTATAATTAATATTTTTTAATTGATATTATGACTAATCCATTCAATCTCTCTTAAGACATTGTTGATCTTAGGTAAGACTTTATCAATTTCAATTTTGAAAAACTTCTTTTGGCTGAGGCACAACCGTAACATGAGCTGTCAATAATATTCTATAAGACATATAGGCATTTGAAAAAGAATCGAATCATTTTATTTGACTGAGTATATCGATCACAGTATTATCTTTTACTTTTGCTATCTCCCTTAATACTTTTAATTCAAAAATAAAATCTAAACCATGAATGTCAGAGTGACTATTATGCATTAAGAAATATTCAAGATTAAGACAATGTTTTTTTAAATTTTCATCATCTAGTAATCTCAATTTTGACCACTAAATAGAAAATAAAAAATATTGACATACACTTTGAATTGATCGAATCTATTTTGAAGTGAAAAAATAGATTGGTCAACTATGTATAAGAAGTAATCAACTCTAAAAGATACTTCTAGAGACTTTGAGTTATTTACATTCTCGTCAAATTACTTCTTTCTATATATTACACATTTATTACAAAATTTAGATTCTATATATTCCTCTCAAATACAATTTCCTTAACTTAAATTATAGCAGAAAAAGAAATTAAACCACTTATACCCACTTTCAAAAATAGGGCCTAGGCAATTGCCTATCTGGCCTAAAGGTTGAGTCACCCCTGACACCCACTCGCTACCTCATTCCACCCTCATTGGCACCCTAGAGGCAAGCAACTCTATGGGAGTGAGATCAAGATAGTTTGCCTCAGTGCGACATTGCTGCCTAGGAAGAATCATCTTGTGCACCACATCAAACAATAGTTGGCGCATTGGAGTCATAGCCCCCTTATCCACTCTATCATGCTCCTCTAAATTAGGATTATTTGCAAACTTTCTAGTGATTTCTAAGGATGAAGAGAGACCATCTAGGGGAGGCCATTTTTTCTTGACATAGTGACACCAGTCAGCATAGGGAACCCCTAGAACATGAGCAAGGAGCTCCGGAGTGATTGTGATGGAAACATCACGAACTATACAAGAAATGGAGTCACCTGACCCATCAACATTGATGTAAGATCGGAGTGTTTCCTCCCTAGACATCTTCCTTTTCTGATTCTCTGAAGGAACAGGTCATACCAACCTTGTGCACGAATAAGAGGAAGAAGCTTACCCATCTCAAGGCCCCTAATCCCAGTGAGCACTCGTCCCCTTAGTACAACCCTTTTGTGAAGTTATCACTCTAGCCAGGTGAGGGTTCAAACCATCTTCCACGACCTCATTATGTTAGCTTCAGTATCATCATTGGCACCTTCCTTGTTGGTATCATCCTCCCCAAGAGATTTAGAGTATGGTACATGAGCCTCTTCACCGTCACTCTCAATGGCCCCATCCTTTAAATATTATCTTGCAGTGTCCCTAGAAGAAACATGTCCCTGGACCTATTTCTTTAGGGCACTGGAAGAGGCAATCCCCTTAACTTTTTGCTTACGCTCAGCAGCCTCCACCTCTTTATCAATGATCTCAATGAGTTCCACATGAGGGGTAGGTTGTGTTCGTGATGAATCAGTCCTTTTGGTGGAATGTTCCTTAGCAACCATGCTCTCCTTCATTTTCTTTCTCTTACCCTAGTAACGCGAGTGGAAACCACTAGGATCAATAGAGTAGGTGGAGCATGCATAGGTTCGTCCTCAGGAACAATCATAGGCTCGCTACTTCCCTTTCTCAGGCGGGACCTTACCCTCTTAGTGACCAGTTGTGATATGGGAACATCATCATCTTCAGGTAGTGGTGAGGAGCCAGTTGCACTGACCTATTCCATAGAGGCGCTCACACCAGTCTCAGTGCCAAGAGTAGTGACCAGAGCATCCAAGCGTAAGCCTCCTTCTACATGGAGCCTAGCAGGATAACTACGTTCAACTGAGTGGTCCTCCATTGTTTCCCCCTTACCAGATGCACCAAAGTTGAGCCTAGCAGGTAAAACAAATTCAGTTGCAGGGTTACCCAATTGTTCCCCTTCACGAGGTACATCCTCCTTAACTCCCTCGTCAACAGTCTCTTTCAACACATATTCCCTCTAATTCTCATCCATAGATGCTTCCCCCTCACTTAAGACCTCAGTAGTCTCCTAATTGTAGAGCACAAATGTACCTTAATAACTAGATAAGGCATTTTACACATGAGCAATTCCACTGGCATCAATGAAAAATACCTTAGGAAGATGGACCTATTCCAATGATCAAACACTGGCTAAGGTAGTGGTATGTGTAGTGGGATAGATGAGTGCAAGATCTGAGGATGGTTGGGGTAGGTGGGTAATTTCTGATCGAGGAACTTGGTGAAGAGGACAATTTTGTTTCTCTGACAGAAGAGAAGGAATGAGAGAGAATGAGATTTGGCGTGAAATTTTTTTGGTGAATGGAGAAGGTGTGATATGTGGAGAGAAGGAGAGTAAGAGTTAGTTTAAATAGGACTCAAGAGATATAGCCATTTTTGAATTAATGAGTCTTAAAAGATGAATAGTTTTACAGTGGAAAGAGGTCTGATGAGACAAGACTTATCAGCTTTATCAAAAGAGGTCATCATTGTTGTGGACTTTTTTTTCTATAAAGAAACGACAGTTATAGAGTACTCATAGGGGTCAACATCCTTTTGGGTACTGTGGAAGGAACAAGTACAAGTTCCATGAAATTATTTTTAATTATGAAATTTTTTTTGGGTGCAAATACCTTGATCAGTAGTTCAGAACTTGATTCAATTGCCATTTTTTCAAACCACTTTTCCTGCGACATAGGCAAATAAAGTGTTATATTGTAGGAGTCAGTTGAACTTAAAAAGGGTATAGGGATATACAACTAAATGTAAATGACTAAGCATAAAATTTAAAAACTTAGAGTATAATTCGTACAGTGTTCATTAGCCAATAATTGGGGGATACTCATATAATCTTAATCATTTCCCATTTCTAATATGTTCCTTTCATAGTGATATTTTGCCAGGGATTTAGTGAATATGTCTGCAATCTGTTTTTCTGCGGCACAAAAGTTCATGGATATCAGACCCTTTTCCATATTGTCTCTCAAGAAGTGATGCCTTATGTTAATTTGCTTTGTCCTTTTATGATGCACTGAATTTTTAGCAATGTTAATAACACTTGTGTAGTCACAAAATATTGGAACACAATCAATGCTTAGCCCAAAATCTTTGATATGTTGCTTGATTCAGATTAATTGTGCACAACATAAGGCAACTGCAACATATTCATCCTCAGCAGTAGATAGTTCCATAAAATTTTGCTTCTTTGTTGCCTATGAGATCAAGAAAGATCCTAAAAAGTGTGCCATTCCAATAGTGCTTTTTCTTTCCACCAAATACCCCACATAGTCAGCATCTGCATATCCTACAAGATCAAAGTTGGTGCCCTTTGGATACCATAGTCCTAAATAAGTTGTCTCCTTTAGATACCTAAGATCCTTTTGACTTCCTTCAAGTATGATTTCTTAGGATTTTCTTGAAACCTTGCACATAGTTCCACACTAAACACTATATTAGGCCTGCTAGAAATTATGTACAGAAGAAAGCTAATCATTCCCATGTATAATTTTTGCTCCACCATTTGACCTGTTTCATCCAGGTCTAACTTTGTTGCAGTAGCAATATGAGTGTCTATTACTTTTGCATCTTTCATTTTAAAGCTTTTGAGTAGTTCATTCACATACTTCTTCTGATGAATCATTGTTTCAGAAAGAGTTTGTTTGATTTGGAGTCCTAGGAAGAAGTTGAGCTTCCCAATCATGCTCATATTAAGTTCATTGCTCATAAATGCTGCAAATTCTTTAGTCAAAGCTTTACTGGTAGCTCCAAAAATGATATCATCCATATAAATTTGCACAATTAACACATCATTTCCTTTGTTTTTGAGAAAATAGGTGTTTTCAATTTTGTCTCTAGTGTATTCATGACCCAAGAGAAACTTTGACAACCTATCATACCATGTTCATGGTGCTTGGTTAAGTCCATAGAGAGCTTTGTCAAGCTTAAACACATGGTCAGGGTAGTCATCATTCTCAAAGCCAGGAGGTTGTTTGAAATACACCTCTTCCTTCAACAATCTATTTAGGAATGCACTTTTAACATCCATGAATGCTATGAACTCCATGAATGCAACAAATGCTATGAGGAGTTTAATTGCTTCCAGTTTTGCCACAAGAGCAAAGGTCTCATCATAGTCTATGCCTTCTTCCTGATTGTATCCTTGGACTACCAGCCTTGCCTTGTTCCTTGCGACTGTTCCATTCTCATCAAGCTTATTTCTGAACACCTATTTTGTATCAATGATAATTCTTCCTTTTGGTTTTGGTTCCAGATGCCACACTTTGTTTCTTTCAAACTGGTTGAGCTTCTCCTGCATAGCAATTATCCAATCTACATCCTGCAAAGCTTTATTAACTTTCTTTGGTTCAATAATACGTAAAAAGACATGGAAAGCACATAGATTCTTTAGTCCTGATCTGGTGGTTATTCTAGAGCTTAGATAAGTAAGGATATTATCAATGGGATGAGATCCTTGTTATTTGTGTCCCCTCCGAACTAAGCCTTGTGTTTCCCCAGTTTGGACACTTCTTTGGGGTGTTTGATCATTGTTTCTTCATTGTGATCAATTGTGTCTGCATTACCTAATTGTGAACTTTTGTCACTGTCAGAACCTACATGGTCAGGACCTGTTTCTTTTACCTGTACCTGAATCATTGATTCAATAATCTTTGGTAGCTTATCATTATTCTGCAAACTATGGTTAGCCATAATATTGATTTTATCAAACATAACATGCACACTTTCCTCAACACGCATAGTTTTTTTGTTAAATACCTTATAAGCCTTACTATGTGATGAATATCCTAGGAAGACTCCCTCATAACTTCTAACATCAAACTTTCCTAACAGATCTTTGCCATTATTGTGAATATAACATTTACAATCAAAGGCTCTCAGATGAGAGATAATAAGTTTTCTACCCATAAGTAACTCATAGGGGGTCTTTTCTAGGAGAGTTTTGGATATGCATCAATTGGTTATATAAGATGCAGTGTTAATGGCTTCTGCCCAGAATTGGCTAGCAATATTGCTGGACAACATCATAGTCCTAGGTATTTCCTGTAATATCCTATTTTTCCTTTCTACCACTGCATTTTGTTGAGGGGTCTTGGGTGCAAAGAAGTTATGATCAATACCATGAGAAGAACAATATTCAACAAATTTTGCATTATTAAATTCTGTTCTATGGTAGCATCTGATTGTTTCTAGTTGATTCCCAAGTTTCTTTTCTAGTTTTCTTACTAAAGAGATGAATGCTTCAAATGTATTTTCTTTAGAAGCAAGCAAAACTGTCCAAGTGAACCTGGTATAATTATCAACTGGAGATTTTATGATTCCTCAACATTAAATGATCAAATGCTCTCTAGCCTAGCCAAAGAATCCCTAAACATTTGCCTACTATCACCGGAAAACGTGGCTGACACGATCATTGGATAGCCTACACCATCGAAGGTTGTTCAACAATCAGCCTCAACACTCACCACCCTACCTACCTACATCCCATATGTCTCAATGCTCAATCCAGTATTGTCCCAATAACAAAATGTGTCAGTAAAACAAATCCAATACTTGCATGGAGAACCTAGAATTGTTTGAGAGGCAGAGGAAGTAACCCAAATGATACTTACGGAAGAACTACAATAGGAAGTCATAGGAAAATTCTCCTATTAATGGCCGAAAATTTAAGACTTGAGAATATTGATACCAAAATAGTGTAATTTAAAGGGAGAAGTCAATATTGTACTATTAAGTAATAAATATATCCTTATACGGGCATCGAATATAGAAGACTATATCAATTTACTGTCCATGCCTCAATTTTATATCACACATAAGTATTGGTCATATCCCATGAGGACTTTGAAATAGGATCCCATGTTCGATCCAGAAGAGGAGACAACTCATTTTTTTTAGGAAAAAAGCTATTTTCTCATTAGCAGCAACAATGGGAAATCCTTTGCAAATGGACATGGCGAATCATAATAAAACTTGACCTAGTTGTGCCAGGGTCAAAGTGGAAGTGGACCTATTGGGAGAGCTTTCTAAAAGAATAAATGTGGGGACAAGAGTAAAGTTAAGGGAGATTAAAGAGAAGTGGATCCCAATCAAGTACGACTACATGCCCAAATATTGCAAGACTTGCAAAATATAGGGTCATAATGAGAATGAATGTTTTGTAATACACCCAGAGTTATGCCTAAAAGAGGAAAAAATAGAGGGAGAAATGTAATGACCGGGTTCGTCATTACGGGTAAACTTTTTGTGCCAAGTTTCGGGTTAAAAAACTTCCAAGTTTGAGAGTTGAAAATTTTAGACTAGGCTAGTCTCGGCCAGTTTAGGAGCGAGGTATGATCTAGGGAAATACAATAGAGGATTGGGTAACGTGTCTTATTTTAAGCTAGGTTTCCTTATATCTAAGATATAAGGGAGTCCGGGGGACTTTTCAGAATTGAATTCGGGTAAGTAGAACTCTCGGTACGAAGGTTGACATGAAGGAGTTATTCCAGAATATCAGGAAATTAAGTGTGTTGTAAAATAAACCCTTTTGAAGAAATTTATGTTTTTTTGTCCCGTGTCAATCACAATAGCGGTTGACACACTACTACGATGACTTCTGCTATAGCGGAGAAATTACCGCTATAGCATAAGCCAACGTCAGTCAGCATCCGCTATAGCGAACGATTCTGCTACGATAGTACCGCTATAGCAGAGAGGACTGCTATAGCAGACTAAGTCAAGATTTAATGCAAAAAACTTCCCCAAAATATTCAGCTTCATCAAGAACATTTTGGGAGAAGGGCCTGACGATTTTATGTAATTTTCCTCTGTTTTGTATTATTTTTTATCCCAAAGGTAAGGATTCTACTGCCCTAACCTAGTACTTTAATTCCTACGGAGTAGAATTACTAGTTGTGGACTTGGGGGAAGATTTGGAATGACCTAGGAATGGAAGAATCCTGGGAAAAAAGGGATTTCAGGGTGCTAGAGTTCTTGGGTCTTATTTATTGTTGATGGATGATGATCATTTGGCCATAATTCTCTAAACTTATCCATAAAAATGGTAGCATTAGGTGAATTGATGGTGGAAAAGCTCGAAAAAGGGGTGGAATGATCATAGTTTGGCCTAAAGATTGGTATTTTTATAATCCGGGTATTTTAGGCCAGTAAATTGACTATAGTTCTTGTATATTTTTTTCTAGTTTAAGAACAAGCAAGGGATCCTGAAAAAGGAAAAGCTCCGGTTCAATAGATCTTTAAGTAATTCGAGGTAGGTGATGGTTATTGATTCCTAATATGCATTATATATTTACGTACTATTGCTTAGTAGTGTATGAGTTGCATGCTTAGGGAATGAATTGTGAATGTCTAGTTGTCTGGCTATCAGTCTTGTGAAATGAACTTGTTTGTTTGCTTGTTGGTTTACAAGTATGTTTTGTTCATTGTTTATGATTGATTGGACTTGGTGTGACATTCGATTGGCTCGGGTACCATGACTGGTATAGGACACTTATTGGTTGGCTCGGATACCACGCCTAGTATGGGATATCATTCAGTTGGCTCGGGTACCACACCTGATACAGGTTTGATATTGGTTGGCTCGGGTACCACGCTTGGTATGGGTTATTTTATTGCATTGTTGTATTCTTTTGATGGTTCTATGAGTAAACTGAGTTATTTATATTTGAGTTGTAATTATATCTGTATGTGAGGTTGGTATGAGTGTAGACCGGGGTTGTATGTTGAACACTTAGGTGTGGTTAGTGTTAATGTGTAAATTTTAATGTATGATAATATTGTGTATGCAGGAAAATAAGGAAATCAATCAAGGATCCTCTCACTATGGAAAGAATCTGCAAATTGAATTGAAGGAGAAGAATCAGCAAACGGCTCTAGTATTGGTTCACATATCAAGAAGTCAATTAAGGTCCCATCTATGGAAATAAGATATTCAGCCAAGTTCCAAGGGAATAATTCAAAGCTGTACTCGTCGCGTTAAGGAAGAAGTTCCGCAATTCAATAGAGTCAGATTTTGACTCAACCTTATTCTTGAAAAAATAGATATTTCACATTTTTTTTCCAAGGATCAAATCTCTTGGGTTGCTCTCTCCAAATCCTTCTCCGACGGCTCCTCATCTCTCCTATTTAAAGACGTTCGAAGAAAGGAAGATCTTATACACTTAGTCTAAACCTTCTCAAATTCTTTGCTCTACTTTTATCAAGCATTGTATTTCTTTGTGATCTACTGTGTACTCAAAAAAGAGAGGAGAGAAAAATATTGCTGGTGAGGCTACGTATCAAAAGAAAAATAAAGAAAAAGAATCGAGTAAGAAAATTTATCAAAAAGATCTTGTAGAGAATCCCTTGAAACCCAAGGGGACTGGAGTAAGATCCATTTTGGATCTGAACCAGTATAAAAACATTATGTGTCAACTTTCACTTTTCAGTTCTGTTACTTCAACACTTATTACTTGCACGAGTCGACTGAGTAAACTTGACAGTCAACTGAAAAACAAAAAAAGTAGGCAAATCACCCCCCTCTTGCACTTTTAATTGGTATCAGAGCTAGGTCCCACATATATTTGCCTAACAACAAGTGAGAAAAAATCATGGCATATCAAATTACTGTTGGAGCCCTATTTCAAGAAGGAACCTCCCAAACAATACCACCGTACTTTAATGGAAAGCATTTCTCACACTGGAAGATCAGAATAGAAATATTCATCAAGTCCTATGATGTAAAACTATGGAGAGTTATTAAGCTTGGTGACATTCCTATCACAAAAGCAAAAAAGGATGATAAGAATGTTGAAAATGGTGGAACATCAACTGAAGAAATTCCAACTCTAGAAAATTACACCGATGAACAGATGGAGATCATTCAGACAAACTCCAAAGCCAAAATTTTTCTTTACAACGCCATCAGTAAAGAAGAATACAAAAAAATCTCTTGCTGTGAGACAACCAAAAAAATGTGGGACAAACTCGAAATAACTTATGAAGGAACTGACAAGGTCAAAAAAATCATTCTAAGTCTTCTGGTATATGAATATGAGCTTTTGTAATTGTAGGAACTAACTCTAATTCCTATATTTTCAATAATCACACCTGATTGTTGAAACCCACTTTGAGTTGCCCCAACTTGAAGTATACAGAAATCAAGAAAGCAATAAGTTACAACTCGATTAAATAATACTCAAGAACTGTAAAGCATTTTCCAATGAAACAAAAAGAAATTTTTTTTCCAATGAAACAGGTCCTTTAAGCTGGTCCTTTGTATTGGATACACTCTAATCTTCAGTCAGAACTATCTCAATTGTGGCTTCACTCAATATGGCTGTGTTCTACCTTTTCTCTCTCTGTAAGTGCGTGAGTCATAATTATGGAAGCCCTTGTGTATTTATAAATCTTGTAGTTCTGCCTCGTTCAATAGACTTTTAACTCCATAAGAACTCCCATCTTTCTTGAAATCTCTTTGTCTATCCTGTAGTAGACATGCAGACTCCTTCCATCTTCATGCTTTTTGCAGACTTCAAGATCTTCTCTATCTAGGATTCTTTCCTTTGAAGGAATCCTAATGCAGGTGGGACTCTTTCTGATGGAACAAGTAGTAACAACTTGTTTCATGCACATGTTTCATCATTTTATCAATCATCAATATCTTCCTAGCTAATTCCAACCGATATGAAACACCTTAATCAAATGCTTTTATCATCCACTTATATCTGATATAATGTATACAAAATTTAAACCCTCTGCACCACAACTTCACAAACAAAAACATAATAATATTAATTAGTCTGAAATTTCTAACTAATTATCCAAAGAGATGCAAAAATGGGAAATAATGCAGAAAGATTAAAAAGGTATTCAATATGACCCAAAAAGGACTTGGTAAGTAAGGTAAAGCATAAAGAGCAGGGGAGGGGGCTATGATGCTATGAAATGCTTCCCCCTCTCCAATTGTCAGTAAAAAAATAATCTAAATTATCAATTTGTTGATGTTCAAGCCATAATATTTTTTGGCTTGAAGTACCACTCAAGTTTCTTTTTTTTTATGCAGTTACATTTCAGTTTCTTTTTATTTTTTTTTCATGATTTTGTCTGAAACTATTTTGTCTTGTTCTTTTTTTGGTCTTATTAGTAAAGTCATTGCTTCAATTTCTTTTTCTTCCTTTTCTTCTGACAAAACAAAAGAAAACATCTTTGAAATAAGAAGTTAGATTAGAAGCACTAAATTTTTGGTGTTTACATAATTCATGAAAAAAGGTAAAAAAGACAAATGGAGAAAGGAAAGATGCTTTGGTCTATCTTAAGAAAATTAACTTCCGGAGGAAACTAGTTCTATATATTACCAATTTAAGTAATACACAAAGTTGGTGTAAATAATCTTATAACATTGCTTATATTTACCACCTTCATCTTAGGTTTTTACTTTTGTTTCACTTTCAAATCTTTTTTTGAAAAATGATTTCCTTGAGCCGGCGTTCTATTGGAAAAATTCTCTCTACCTCACAAGGGTCGGGGTAAGGGTTTCGTATATCTCACCCTCTCCAAATTCGCTTATGGGAATCTATTGGATATGTTGTTGTTGTTACTCATATTTACCTATTTTAGCAAGTAATATGTCTTATTTCAAGATTTTAAATTTTATATTTTAAGGAGGTTTACGCATAAATATTCTTCGGATAATTTGATGGTGTAAAAATATATATTTATAATGACGTTATATGAATCTTAGACTCATATATTATCACACTAGTGATAGCATGAAACTCTTCAATTCTTGAGTTTGAATCAAAATAGTTTCCTAATATTACATGATTGGTTGCATAGTGTACATTACTCCTAATATGCATGGCCTTTTAAGTTGTAATATCAAAGATGTTTCCTTTTATTAACCTAGCATCTACATACCTGATATATCTATTATGGCTGATATTTTTTATCTCGCCCTTACAATTTTTAGTTATTTTTATTTTCGTATTACTTAGAGCCTGTTTGGATTGGCTTATTTTAAGTGCTTTTAAGTTAAAATAGCTTTTAAGAACATTTAAAGTGTTTGGGTAAAAGCTAAAATAGCTTTTAAACCCTTTTTTTAAAGCTAAAAAGGCAAAAATAAGCCAAAAGCCAAAAGCTACTAATCCTAGCTTTTGCTTTTGGCTTATAAGTCAAAAAATAAAAGCCAATCCAAACACTCACTTAATTCATATGGTCAACATTTAATTTAGAGTAATGATGTTTAAATTAATTTTATTTCTGTACTATATCAACTTTTATAGTCGAGATTCTTTTTCGTACTTAATAAACATAACGTGATGATATGTAGATTGATTTTATTTCCGTACTACATTAACTTATATGGTCAAAATTCTTTTCCGTACCGTATTAACTTATTTATTTCCATACTATATTAACTTATTACGGTCGACATTCTTTATTGAAATTTACTTTTAGTTACTACAATAATTTTTAACATAATAAGTTGTTTAGTCTTAGGATGAATTTAAATTTTAAATTACTATAAGTTATTTTAGTTGTTGAGATTATTTAGCCTTTTTTGAATTTTTGTTATGCAGATTTTCTGCAAATTATGTTTTCAAGTTGGCTATTTAAAGCCCTCTTATACTTAATAAAAATATTGAGAGACATTTTCAATCCTTTTTGATTGCCCCATCTTTTATAAAGACCAACAGTGCTATCAAGAACTTCATTGATCTTACAAGATATGTAACGACCCTAATTTATTGATTTAAACTTGTAAAAATTGTTCTTAAAGTGGTTAAGCATTGTGCAATATGTGTAAGTTAAAGTCTGAGAATTTTTTTCGAGCTTTTATGTTCCACGGGAAGGGTCACGGTTCGTGAGATGGTCCACGAGCTATGAACCCAGCCGTGGAACCAAACCTGTGAACTCTGGCAGCTATTCATGGTCAACCGCTTGACCCATGGTTCATGAGATGACCTACAAATTATAGGGTTAACCGTGAAAATGAGCCAGTGGCTCGGACACAACTCCCATGGATGGTGGCTTGGACTACGGATCGTGGAGTGGACCACGGGCCGTGGAGCCCAATCGTAAATCTGATCCAGAGAGTTAGCCATGTTTGACTCGAAATGACGAGTAACTCCACGGACCATAGACCCTTTCACGGGCCTTGAAGTAACCCATCCAACGGGTTTTTTCACAGTTTTAAATGCACAACTTAGGGGTATTTTAGACTTTTCCTAGCCATGGAACCCCTACCCCACATCGTTTAAACACCCAATAAGGGTTATTCTTCAGCATAAATACACTTACTCTTAGAAAACTTATTCTCCAACTCTCAAGAGCGCCGCTTAGGGTTCCAAGCAAAAGAATGTAGAAGTCTGGCAAGAGTTCTCCTTGAAGATTCTATCTGCAAGCTTTCTTCTCCACATGTATGTAAGAGTTATGTGAGGACTTCCTTCCATTCTCATGCCCACAGTTCTAGTTCTTGTTAGTTATGTAACCTAGGGTTCTCCAAACCCAAATTCTACTTCTTATGCATTGTTTTATTTTATGAAAATAACAGAACTTGATCATAGTATTTTGTGGATAATTCTCCTCACACTTAGTCATCGTTAGACCCTTATTCTAGAGAGTCTTGACAAATGAGTTTTCCTAAAAAGTTTACATATTTCATTCATATGGAATTTCTCTATGTCACTCGAGTTATAGTTTTGAAAGCATGATGGTTTGGAACCTGATATTTTATAGAATTGAGCAAAGACTCTAATCGATTTGAAGTCATTTTTCATAGATATGATATGAGCATGAAATTATATTTTGAAAGGACTATTTAGCACCGAGAGGTCATGTAATTAAGTTCACATGTCCCAAAACTACTTGCCACCATAGGTTAGGTTTGCACCATAATTCGAGCGAACTCTTTAGCCCAAGAGGCTCTTTATGGATCCATAATATGGATAGGTTCTGCTCCCTGACAAGGTGTAGATCAGCGCATCCAACCGGTTAGAGGTTGGCCATCATGAGCTCAGATGATGGTTGTCGGTTATAAGAAACTCCCCCAAATTAAAAGATATTTATCTTATTTTACTTAATGTAGTTTTAAACTACTTATGAATAAATAAATATGATTTGGTCTCTGATATGCAACTCCCAACACATGTTTTAGCTTTTGGGTCAATGACTCTCTTATTATGTCTTCAGCTTATTAAATGCTTTTAAATGATCATGACTCATGTTTTAGCTTTTCCCCTTATGCATATAAGCTCTGCTTACCTATTGGTTTTGTTCCATTATAGTCCCTAGATATGTCATGCTTTTATGTTTAGTTAATCTTATATACCAATACATTTAATTGTATTGACGCTCTTCTTGCGCTAAATCTTATCGTGATGTAGATACTGGTGTACATGCTCACATTCGCGATCAGACTTTTGGTTAGCTCACACACTACTCCATTTGGTTAGTCCTCTTTGCATCCAGAGGACTTAGATTTATTTTCAGTATTTAGACATTCCTTAGATATGGTTTTAAAGGTAGCCTGGGGGCCTTGTCACGGTAGACTTGTTTATTTTGAGTTGTTAGAGGCCTTATCAGACAATAATATGTAGTCTTGGTCAGTTCATTTCAGATAAGTTGAACTCTATTCTGTCAAAGAGAATTCATTTTTCATTATCAGAACTAGTTTTTGCTTACCATATTTCTCAGCTTCCGCTTATGTGCAGTATATGTTTAAGTAGTAGAATGCCAGGCCAAGGGTCCGTTCGGGCCACTTGTGGTTTCGAGTGCTGGTCACACTTAGGGTGTAGAATCGAGTCGTGACAGGATATGTGAGTTCTTCTAAAGAACTACCAACCCATTTTTAACCAGTCAAGGCTATTTTCAATCCATTTTTAACCCGTTAGAGCTATTTTTAACCCATTTCAACCCTTGCTTATTTCAAGGCATAAGCTATTTTCAACCAATTTTTTAAAAAATGGCAAGCATAAGTCTCTCCTTGAATGCACAAAAATTTTTCACTCGCGAAAACTATAAGATTTGATTAGTGAAAATGAAATCATATCTTCAAGCCTATGATCTGTGAAAAATTGTAATAGAAGATATACCTTTACAACCTGATGTGAAACAAGAAGGTAAAACAAGATAGAATTAAAAGGTAGAATTTAAAGAGAGATAGACACAATTAGATTCAAACAATTAAAAGATGTAATGATGAACTAACCAAAACACCACTTAATTGGGAATATAAATCACCTAATCTATTAGAATCCTCAAGAAGGTAGTTACCTTACTTGCAAATCCTAGGACAAAATGTTGAAATTCAACAAAGGGTTTTCAAGCTCTCACAAGAGGCACAATTCTTCAAATGTCAAAAACTAACTATGAAACCCTAATATTCTACTATTTATACTAAGGATTAAAAGTAGTAAGAAAAGACCCAATTGCCCCTATTAAAATTACAAGCTAATTAAAATGGTAGAGAACTTAATATATTAAATATCTTCAAGTCTTCCATGTTGGAGCCTTCCAAAGATCCCATCTTCATCCATAAAGCTTGCAATGCTTGAAGGTCCTTAGCTTGACTCCTTGTGAACGGTTTTCTTGAAGTAGTGTCACTTTGATCTACATCACTCTCCCCCTCTTCAAAAGAATTCATCCTCGAATTTGCCACACCTACATCAAAAAGAGATAGATCACTAACATTAAAAACATTATGGACCAAATACTCACTTGGTAAGTCCACTTTGTAAGCATTATCTCCAATCTTCTCAAGCACTTGAAAAGGTCCATCTCCTCTTGGCATAAGCTTGTTCTTCCTTTTGCTAAGAAATCTTTCCTTTCTAAAGTGAACCCATACCCAATCACCGGGTGCAAAAGTAACTCTTTTTCGTCCCTTGTTGGCTCTTTTGGTTGCATCTTTGTTGGCCTTCTCAATTTGCAATATCACTTTCTCATGGATGCTCTTCATAGCTTTGCCTTAGCTTTAGCATCTATACTCACAATAACATATTTGGGTAAAGGAGTCAAATCTAATGGAGTCAAGGGATTAAAGCCATAAACACACTCAAACGGAGTTATACCAATAGATCTATGAATAGTTCTATTATATGCAAACTCAATTAATGGCAATTGATCCTCCCAAGAAGTTAACTTTCTTTTAATCATAGCCCTAAGCATGTTACCTAAAGTTCTATTAACTACCTCGGTTTGACCATCCGTTTGGGGATGACAAGAAGTAGAAAATAGCAACTTTGTTCCCAAATTTCCCCACAAACACCTCCAAAAATGGCTAATTTTTTTTGAATCTCTATCACTAACAATGGTTTGGGGAACACCATGCAATTTCATCACATTATGAACAAATAAAGTAGCAACATGATATGCATCATCACTTTTATAACAAGCAATAAAGTGAGCTATTTTAGAAAATCTATCCACAACAACAAAAATGCTATCCTTACCATTCTTAGTCCTAGGAAGGCCAACAACAAAGTCCATAGAAATATCTAGCCAAGGGCCACTAGGAATAGGCAAAGGGGTATACAAGCGATGGGTATTGGTACAAGATTTAGCATGCTTACAATCGAAACACCTAGCACAAATTCTTTCCACATCTCTTATCATCTTAGGCCAAAAGAAATGTTCACTAAGAATAGCTAAGGTTTTTGACACTCCAAAATGACCCATCAAGCCTCCATTGTGTGCCTCTTTCACCAACAACTCTCTCCATGAAGACATAGGTATACAAAGCTTTCCATTCCTAAACAAATAACCCTCTTTCAATTCAAATCTAGGAGTTCTAACTTCATTACCCTCTTTAACAACTTGCACACACCCATTTAAGCTCACTTGACACTCTCCAAATTTTTTTTCCAAAATCATCACCATTAGAATATAACTCCTTCAAACTCTTAAAGCCCATCAACCTAGAAGTCAAGGTATTCATCAATGCATATATTCTAGATAAAGCATCCGCCACAATGTTCTCTTTGCCTTGCTTATAATTAATAACATAAGGAAAAGACTCAATGAACTCTATCCACTTGGCATGTCTCTTATTAAGCTTATTTTGAACCCTAATATGTTTCAAAGCCTCATGATCGGTCCTAATCACAAACTCCTTATGCCACAAATAATGTTGCCAATTTGCTAAAGCTCTCACTAGGGCATAGAGTTACTTATCATAGGTAGAATATTGCAATGAAGCTCTTCTTAATTTCTCACTAAAGTAAGCTATGGGTTTTCCTTCTTGCATCAGAACCGCACCAATGCCTACTCCACTAGCATCACACTCAATTTCAAACATCTTCTCAAAGTTGGGAAGTTGAAGTAAAGGAGTGGAACTAAGTTTTTCCTTCAAGATTCTAAAGGCTTCCTCTTGTTTTCTACCCCAAATGAAAGGCTAATCCTTCTTAATGACCTCAGTTAAAGGAGCGGCTAAAGAACTAAAACCCTTCACAAACCTCCTATAAAAACTTTCCAACCCATGGAAGCTTCTAACATCACTAATGGACTTAGGGGTTGGCCAACTCCTAATAGCCTCTACCTTTTCATATCCACCTCAACTCCTCTTGAGCTTACAACAAAGCCAAGAAAAATAACACGATCCACACAAAAAGAACACTTTTTAAAATTTACATACAATTTTTCATTTCTCAACACATCAAATATCAACCTCAAATGTTGCACATGATCATCCAAACACTTGCTATAAACCAAAATATCATCAAAATAAACCACAACAAAATTATTGATAAATGATTTAAGCACATGATTCATTAATCGCATAAAAGTGCTTGGTGCATTGGTTAGTCCAAAAGGCATCACCATCCATTCATATAATCCAAATTTAGTTTTAAAAGCGGTTTTCCATTCATCCCCGGGTTTCATTCGAATTTGATGGTATCCACTTCTCAAATCAATTTTAGAGAACAAAGTAGAACCACACAATTCATCTAGCATATCATCAAGTCTAGGAATGGGATGTCGATATTTTACCATAATTCTATTAATGGCACGACAATCTATACACATCCTCCATGTCCCATCCTTCTTGGGTACTAGAATCACGGGTACCGCACATGGACTTAAACTTTCTCTCACCAATCCTTTATTCAAAAGTTCCTCAACTTGTCTTTGCAATTCTTTGGTATCTTGAGGGTCGCTCCTATAAGCCGCTTTGTTGGGTAGTTGAGAACCCGGTACAAAGTCAATTTCATGCTCTATTCCCCTCAAAGGAGGCAATCCACTCGGCATTTCTTCCGGAAATAAATCTTCATAACCTTGCAACAAAGAAGAAACAACACTTGGCAAAGATAAAGAGGTTAATTCATTATTACAAAGCAAAGAATAACTTTGAGGTTTAATAAGTATGACTTGAGTATCATCCTCAATGTTTAGTTCTTTTATGCTCTCTTGATTTTGCAAAATCATGCACATCTTCTCTCTTCCTTTGATCTTTTGTTTTTCTTGCTCACTTCTCTTATTTTGTGATAATTCATGCTCACTTGAGCTCTCAACCTCTTCTTTTTCCTCTATTGAAATATCATTTTTCACTCCCTTACTCCTCTTTTTTTTTTTCTCTCTCAAGTTTTTCTTTTAACTCTCCCATTTTTCTATATTCCTCACCCACTTGAAGAGGAGAAAGAGGGTTAAGAATATGCTTTTTACCATCCTTAATAAATGCATATTTATTGGATCTTCTATCATGTTTAGCCCCTACATCATATTCCCATGGCCTACCAACAATAGGTGGCAAGCTTGCATTGGTACAACATCACAAAGCACTTCATCATGATAACTTTCAATCTTAAATTTTATCAACACTCTCTTGGTCACCTTGAGCTCACCACATTCATTGAGCCATTGCTATCTATAAGGCTTTGGATGTCTTCTTGTTGGAAGTTTCAATTGTTCCACCATAGATACACTAGCAATATTGGCACAACTTCCTCTATCAATGATAAAAAAACATAATTGCTCTTGAACTCTACACCAATTATGAAACAAATTCTCCTTTTGATCAAGATCTTCCCTTGCTAGAGCACTTATACTTCTCCTAACAACAAGAACAAGTTTTCCATCATCATTAATTTCTTCTCCATCACCTTCTCCCATAAACTCATCACTACTATCATTCTCCCCATGGTCATCTTTAGATTCATCTTCCATTTGATAACCACCATCTTTCAATGCAATGATAGTTCTTCTATTAGGACACTCATTTTCTTTATGACCATATCCTTGACATTTAAAACACTTTATCTTAGATGGAGTTTCAAGTTTAGATTTATTACCTCCATCCTTGTATTCCACCTTTGATTTGACTTTGTCCAAGTTGGAATTGAAGTCTTGCTTTGCGCCTTTGAATTTGTCCCAAGTAGGAGTTGATTTCCAAAGTTCCTTATTTTTAGCCCATGAAGAAGAATAAGATTGTACCTTTGATTTGTTCTCCTTTTGATGGCCCTCCACCTTGAGTGCCTTTTGATAAGCATCATATAAAGTAGGAAGCCTATGCAATTCCAATAGTTATCTTATCTCCTTTTTTTAACCCGAGATAAATCTTGCCACAAGACTCACCTCTCCATCATTGACATTAGCTCGAAGCCTAGTATGCTCTATCTCCTCATAATACTCTTCTACACTCTTGCCTTCTTGTTGAAGATTATAATACTTCTTGAGTGTATGGTGACAATGAAATTTGCGGGAGTGCTCCAATTATTAACAAGCTCTTCTCTCCATCATAGGAAAATCCCTTTGCTTCTTGTTCTGCAATATTAGTTCCATGCACAACTCTGTGTACATGAGCAAATGGTACATTAACAAAGATGTACCATTCCATTAGGAAGAGAGGTCCTTCTGTCCCTTGGCTTTTGTATTGATAGATTGCCCTTTAGTGTCTAAATATTCATATTTATATTTTACCCTCGACCTCTTTTGCGGGATGGCCTTTTTTCTATGTTCAAATATTATCCTTTTACCTTTGTTGTTAACCTGTTCAAGAAACTTTTCATGTAAACAAGTATTATTAGTACCTAAGCATTATATAATATAACAAAGAAGTATATCATATAGATACACATCAAACTTGTGGTTTAAATGTATCATAGGTGTTCAGGTACTATACTATCAGGTCCATGTCTGAAGATATTTATGGAGCAACTTGCGGTTTATGAATCACTTCACGACAATGAGTTTCTTCGTAAAATAGGGTCAATCAGAAAGAGTCATTGAGAATTTCTGCGAGATAGATTACAACTCTTGAATGACTACACATTTGTGCCCTGCTTCATAGAATTGCCATTATTCTTTAATCTAACATTTCACGATGCTAGACGTTGGGATCTACAGTCTGCATAGAAATTTGCGCTCATAGAACCCTTTGTATGCTGAAGCTATATACCATAGCATTTTTATGTGATTTTATGTATTTTCCTTTGAAAAAAATTGCAACCTTTATGGGCATACAATGATCTATGAACTATAGAAGTTGGTTTTCACAGTAGATCAACACATTATCAAGTAAGGTTTCATTATGATTTAGCACATAAAAGCATACCCTAGTTCCTAAGCTACCTATACTCAAATTTGGAGGGCCTTATGCAAACATAAGGTTTTCACCCTTGCTTCGTTGATCATCCATTGGGTTTGTGATGCATTGGAGATAACCTAATCCTCGGTGTTATTGATGAAATATGCAGAGCATGGAGATCTTACCTTGATCTTGTGAATTTTTTTTAGATCTATACATGGAGGATGCTCCTCGTGCTTCAGTGAGGAGAACATATAGAGAGCTGCTTTTGGAGTTAAGAGAGAGGATGATGGAGTTTGTGCGTGCATTCAAATTAGAGGGAGGGAAAATGAATATTCACTTTTTTTGTTATGGAAAGAAGAGTGAATAGTGGAAATTTTAATAGGTGGAACTAACATATGGGGTTGGGGTGTTTTTAGTACCCATTCATACAAGGTCCCAAACCCTTAAAAGGCTTCAAGTGTAGTTTATGACCATAAGTTGGTCTGAAAAACCAAATATGGATTGTATTATTCTTACTTGGAGTATACTATTTGATTACCCAACCTACGTCTGTGCATTGGTCCATAAAATATTTTGCAGACCGAACAGTTTGTCACGAAAAACTCCTGCAGGAAGTTTCCTATGCATTTTTTCTTATCTTTCTTTTTGTTATTCTTCATATGTAATTTTCTTGCCTTCTCAAGCTCGCACCACAACACACATTAGTGATACGTAATCCTAGAAGTCTAAAAATAAATAATTTCAAAGAAAAAAATAAAAAAAGAGCTTGGGTTGCCTCTCAAGTAGCGCTTGATTTAACGCAGTGGCACGATGAAAAGAGGTGGTTCTATCAAGTTCCTTCAAGGTAACTTGTTGATAGCCATTTTAAGTGTTGTTCACGTAGTTAGCTTCTTAATATTGCATAGGAGGAGCTTCAGAGTATTGCATTGCTTGTTGGGCGTAATTTACTTGTGCTATTGGTTGAACATCTTCAATTGTTTTAACCTTTATAAGTCATTTTCTACTAGTCTCTTGGTCAGCAGCTCAATGTTGGTAGCCATATTAGTGATCATCTGATCTCGATCCTGATTTCCTTTGACAAGATCAGAAAGAGAAGGGTTAGTATATAATATACCTCCAATGTCATCTGATGAGTGACAGGCGTGATTATGCATTGTAACCCTATCCATGATTTCGCATATTCAAGTATAATACTTATCTATGAAATAACCCCTAGCTGAGTTGGCTATGGACTGAGTCAGGGAGTCATGCCCCATGTAAAACTTTTCCAGAAGGATGTTCTCTGTAAATCCATGGCTAGGTGATCAATAGATATATTGCTTAAACCACTCCCATACCTCATTCAGCTTCTCCCCTAGTACCTGTTTGAAATAAAAAAAGTATCTCGTAACTCTGCCCTTTTTTTTGGAGGGAACCATTTCTTTAAGAACACAATAACCAACTCCGTCCAAGTAGTGATGGAGTTTGGTGGAAAGATGTAGAGCCATGTTCAAGCCTCTCAAGTTAAGGAGTATTTGAATACCCTCAATCTTATAACATTTTCAGGGATATTGTCATGCTTATACATAAAGCACACTCTGATAAAGTTCTTTAAGTGCTGATGAGAGTCATCGTCAGTTGAATTTCAGAACAGCCCTTCAGCCTTTAACATGTTATAGAACTTTGCATCCACCTTAAAAGATGGAGCATTCACCCCTGGTGTCACTATGGCATTAACATAGTCTATTTCCCTGGGTAGGCCAGCAAACACATTGAACTTTTCTTCCTCTCATTGTTCAATTTGTTGGAGGATGGCCTGGGCAGTATTTTTTGTTGCCTCCGCAGTTGCTTGTGCAACTTTTGGTTGTTGTGTTGTTGTTCGAGCCATGCTAAACCTGTTTCAAAGCTAAAACAAGCATAAAAAGTAATAGAAAAGAGTAACTTAATTAAGTAGACACCTATAGCAAATGAAGTTTTCACTGTATTTCGTGGCAGTGGTGCCAATTTTTGATACGCTTAAGATACACCTTACTTTTTGATTTAATGTGTTCGTATACAATTAAGGTAACCCATATAGGTTAGGGTAAAATCCATAGGGAATATGGGATAACTCCTTAAGGTACGTATTAGTATGGCTACTCAACTTATTCCTAGGTCAAACCCCATTCCTCCCTATTACCATAGCAACCCTTACACCCTAATTCCGTGGTCAAAGTGTAGACTCATGGATTCCGAGCATCATGACACGAGTTTTGACCTTAAAATCATTCTCTCAAGGTCATAATAACCATGCATGAAGGTAGAAGAGGAGCCTTACCTCAATGGATGAATAAACCCCAATTTTGACACTTGAGCTTCTAGGAGAAAAACCGTTGATTCTCTAGAATTTGAAGATGAAATGCTCAGTACTTCAACTAGTCTCCATGTTGCTCGAATGTATCTCTTACTTGTTGAGAAGGTTTCCCAAAATCAGCATATAAGGCGTACCTAGTAAAACTTCTAAGTAAACCAGATATAAAAATATTGACTAAGATTCTCGTTTCCATTCTTATCATATTTATATAATTTCAAGACCTCAATGGATATATGACAGGATCGTTTATATACAACGATTATGGAGAGAAACAAAAGTCCATAGACCCCCCCAATTGACACCAACGAGTAAAATATCCTTGTACTTCAGGACCCATAGTAATAATTACTAATATGCTAAACTATTAACAAGAGAAGAAACCCCGGCAGTTAAGAAATTACAGCCTTCTAGATAAGAACTAGCCAATCCATGGGTGAACAAAGGTTGTTCCTGTGAATCAATACCCTCAACGAAGGCATAAGGAAAGAGAAAGGCTGGACCAGCCTACAGAAACAAAATGGTCCCTCCGTAACCAGTCATCCATAATAGCAAATAAATCATTTTCTCTTTGGTAAAATTATCAATGGATATAGTCATTGTGATCCTTTTATTCAACTACTTTGACCATTTTTTAGCACCTCATATCTTTTTTGGAGCGTCTGAAGATTCGATTATTTTTGTATGATTTCTCTTGCACTATCCTTTCTAATGGATTTTATCCTTTATTTAATTAGCCCATAAACTGGCCTAGGTAAATTCATGAACTCCATTGGAATATTCCTTCTGACTAAGCATATGAACCATGAATTGTCTTAATAAGATAGTTCAATCAATCCTTTATTTTGAAATAAATCTTCAAGTACCAAATGGTCCCTTTCCGTCATACTTCATATAAACAAATCTAAAACCTTAGAGTATATCTTTTCATGGATCGAAAGAAAAAATACAGTTCAATCAAATATTTATTTTTAGATTATTTTATCTGTTAAAAAAAGAGATAATCTACTATTTTTCCTATTTAAAAAATCTAAAATTTGATGAATAAAATAAAAAAATAAATAAAAAGGAGACTGGAAATGAAAAGTCTCTTTCTCGGATATATTTTTTATCACACTGTTGGAACAAAACAAACTAACGGATGCAATAATATTGAAATATTTGGTACATGAAGTTGCGATCTGATAGATATACATCGAAATCTAAAATCTACTTAATATAATATAGATATATAATTTAGATAGAAATTAATATATAATATAAATAAAATTAATCTTTGATTTAGAATCATAGAAAAATAATAGATGACTCTTATGGTGTGACTTGGAAGAAAGGTTTCTCTGTGGAGGAAAGGAATAACAAATTATTCTTATAATTTTTAATTTTTCACATATAAAATCTAGTAACAAGAAGATTTAATCAAAAATATCAAAAAATTCGTGTGGAGTCCAAAAAAAAAAAAAAAAAAAAACTGCTCCAATTTCATCTCCATCAAATTTTAATATCAATTTAGCGAATATAGTCATTATTCAATAGGTCAGGTCCACTTACTTTTTCTTTTATTGATTTCTAACCTTTTGAATGGATTTGGTTGGTTTAATGGAAAATAGGAATATTCTGTGATTCAAGAAGTGACTTTTTATTATTCAGAAATTCATAATAATGAAAATTGAGTAAAAAAAATTCAACTATATAACTAAGTATAATGATAATTTATTATCTAGTTAGTTACTTTTTGTGAAAAATAAAAATACAATTCTCCCCTCAAATATGAATAATAGATTGGAGTTTTATAAAGCTCCTTATCAGATTGGACATGACTTACACATTACCATGGTGTTACTCTACCACTGAGTTAAAAGGGTCTTTTTTATTTAATTCTGAAATTATTCACTATGTGGGTAAAATATCCATATATACATATATTATAAACATAAGTATATATGCATTAAGTATGTGAAGTAGATACACAGTGTCTAGTGACTCATTGTTAAATAATAAAATGAATTTACCTAGGAAGTCTAGGAGAAATTGCAATGAATTATTTTTTATTTCTAATTTACCCTTGTGTTATTCCTGTTAAAGTATACACTCAGGGGATGGGTGCAGGGGGGACGATTTTAAGAAAACTCCCCAACCCACAAGACTAATTACATTTATCCATCTAGACTCTGTGCCCGAAGGCCTTTGCATGAAATCTCCCATCAATCTGCAATATATTATGCTTCGAAAATTAGGTCTAAACTACTTAGTTAAACCTAACCTACCTGGACGCCAAGCAACTTCTTCAGAAGTCTGAACCCAAACTTTTGGCTCCATGGAGGCGAATCCTGATGGAAAGTCAGCATGGAATCCATATGTTTTACCCCATTATAGCGAAAATCCCTCCTCTCCAGTGCTTCCAAGTTATAGGGTAGCCTACGAGAGTTTTTGGAGCAACCCTCATCTTTTGCAACTGAAGAAGAGAAGTCCAATTATTAAATTTGCATTTCTAGGTTACTGGTTCCGTCAGGCCACTATCGCGGCGATGCTATAACGAGAAAATTCCCTCTATAGAAGGATGATGTCAGCACGAGCAAAACTTCAAATCCTGAAATTTTTCACCGTGTCACCCCAAATTAAATCGAGAGCATATTTTCATAATTTTTGTAACCCGCAACGAGGTGCCTTTTAATAATTACTGTATAGGTCATTACACTTTAGTAGATCAAAAAACATGGAGAATGCTTCCTTCTCTTTGTGCTTGTTTAACTTTTGTGGGAATGAAGAACTAGTCTGGAAGCTACTGATGAAAACTCCTTCACAACTATCTCTTCTGGCATCTCACTTCTTTGCTTCTAGACCACTGTCTCAACCACTATATCTGGCATATTTTTACTCAAATCCTTACCACTTCTATCATGACTGCATTAATTTATTTTGGATTGGGATCCACATCACCAAATAGACCTCCTGGAGGCCTCATAGTTTGCGCTCCAACAATCTCACCCATCTATTATTCAAGAATTTGGATTGCTAACTCGTGGTTCATAGCAATAGCTTCTTAATTTTGTTTCCTATCTATCAACTTATTTAGCACTTCTTTAATATCATCAATCTGACTCTGCACTGGATTGTTTTGATTCTAGTTATAGCACTGTTACTGACCCTGTGGCTTGTATTGATTTTGATTTCCACACATAAGAAATTAAGGTGCTTTCTCAAATTTGGGTTATAATTCTTGAAATTCTGATTTCTTGTGCCTCTACTTGTGTTATCCACAAAACTTATGAACTCTGGGTTAGCTCCACACATATTAGTTGCATGATCACCTCAAAAGACCTTGTAGAACAACTAAGATTTTTGAACCGGCTGAACTTGAGCTTGTAGCTGCGCCTGACCTATCAAAAATTTGTTCAACTGACTAAAGTTATTGTTCATTATTGTGATTTATTCTTGTATACTAGTCATCCTATCAACCTCTAGCATCCCCATTTCTTTCTTTATCGCACCTCTATTTGACTCACTGGGACACTTTGAATGGCTAGCTGCTAACCTGTTGAACAAAAACACTAATTCTTTATAAGCTTTTTCTAGTACTTGTCCACCAACAGCTAAATCAAGAAATATTCTAGAATGAATATCTAAACTTTCAATAATCATATGTGTGAACTTCTTGGGTCTGATGGTGATGAGGACAACTTAGTAACAACATCTTAAAATATTTCCACATTTAGTTGTATGTCCCTATACCATTTTTAAGGTCAAGTTACTCATGCAATATAACATTATACTTGCTTATGTCACAGGAAAATTGCTGAAAAATAGACACTGGATCAAGAACTAAACTACTGATCAAGGTATGAGCACCAAAGTTTTTTCAAATATTAAAAATGATTATAAAGTATTTGTACCTGTTCTTTCCAAAATACCCAAAAGAGATTCACTCCCAAAAGAACTCCATAACTATCACTCTTTCAAAAATAAAAAGTTCAAGGTAATAATGACCCTTTCTTGATAAAGTTTTCAGTCTCATCTCATCACACCTTTTCTCAAAGCCAAACCTGATTGATGATTTAGGGATTGATCATGTGAAATAGTAATTAAGAGAGAGTAGCTATTACTAGAATTGTTATTGATGAAGGTGCTCTTGTTGTGTATGATCAAGGGAAAATTGAGGTACTAAGTGAGGGAGAATCATCTAGATATGTAACTCAAGGGGAATATGTCTATAAGGGTATTAATATTGATGGGGGAGTTACGGAGGATGCATCTCATGATGGGGAACATTTTGGGGACCCTACAGCTGCACCAGGTTCGTCTGTTATGCTCAAATATGAATCCATCTAATCAAAGAGAAACAACAGGGTACCCCTCAGTAGCACCTAGTTTTCACTGGGCTCTATCTAGACAGGGATCTAGGACTGAAATCTGAAGTTTTTGGGTTGGTGTTGCATCTGATCGTACCATGCCTAGGGAACATATTGGCAATACTTGTTCCTATGAACAAGCTGAGGCTGATGAGATTACCCCTATAGCCAACTTGGTCTCAAGGGTGAGGTCACAACTAAGAAAGGCCTTTGGAAAATCCTTCCCTATTCCTGCTAATGAATCAATGGCTGACCCACATGTTTTTCCTTCTCAAATTGTTCTTGTTGGTATGACTAGGGATGTGAAAAGAGTTCTTGATGCTAGCATAATTGCCTCAAACTACCAAAGATAAATCTGTGCCTCCTCCTGATTCCTATTGATATTCTAGATGAAGAGACAGATGTTGTTGAAAGAAAGAGGAAAGAAAAAAGTGTTATTTCTTCGAAAAAGCCTAAGAAATAAGTTAAGAAACCTGTTCCTTCCAAGAGCTCTGCCAAGCCACGTTAATAGATGAGCCCTCTGACTGTGAAGGTGATGATTCTGGACTGCCTTCTTCTAAATCTCTAGGAGATGAGGACACTGATGATGACCTTCATGGGGATATGGAGAATAAGGTTGACAATATCGATGATACTCTTGATGCTCGAACAGCTAGGCTTGTGAACTTTGGGACAAGGACAGTAATTCAGGGGTAGGATAATTACTGGATTTGGGTGACCAAAGAGGGGCGAACTATTACTTCTAGTAAGGGAACAAGGTTGGTCAGACTTGTTCCTTCAAGATGGTACAACAAAAAATAGGTCGCGAGAAGACTATGCAGGTGTAGAATCCTTTGAGATTCTTGATGAGGAGGTGGAAGCTACTGAATGTAAAAGGAAAGGACCACAAACTCTGCTAGCCTTATGGATCTGTATGAGCTACTCCAGAAGAATCCTCCCTCATCCTCTGACCCTTCAGCCTCATTAAAATCCAAGACTCTCCCAAACCTTCCCTTTTCTCATCACAAGTGCTTTGTTATTATTTAATTTTGTTAAAACTTTGTGGTGCATCTTATGAATGATCAATGGAAGTGTTTGGTCTTAGTCTTGTGCTTCTGGATATTTCCTTGTATTTTCAAATACTTTAGTATATATAACTGAGTTTTTGCCTTTTTAAGTGTGTATAAGTGATAGTCGCAGTGGCCATGAGTATTAAATTTACAGATTCTTCTTGTGTTACCTTGTGTAGGTGTTTTTTGATGCGAAAAGGGGGAAATGCATACTTGTGTAATATTTATAACCCATTTGGTCTGAACTAATCCTCTAACGTGTTTTCTTTTGCAGTTGTGCCAAAAGAAACTGATATGACACAGGTTGAACTCTGCACATAAGAAGCAATGGTTTGTCATCATCAAAAAGGGGGAATTTATTAGATCAAAGAAGATTTTGATGATTGACAAATATGTGAAACGCATGCAAGAAACAAGATGCTATGACATGTCTTCATCATAAAGGGGGAATTTGTTAGATGAAGAAAGATTCTGATGATTGACAGATATGTGGAATACATGAAAGAAATGGGTTGATACAACATGTTCCTTTCAGGCCGAGTCCAACTGAGACAATGAGAAGGTCAACCATGAGAAGTTTTAAACTCCCAAGGGTTTGAAGTGTGTGGAGAAAATGTATTTCTAAGAAGAGTCCAGCTTGCAAAGAGTTTCATTTCATAGGAAGAATCCTACATGGAAAGAAATCAAGAAGATTGACTTGACAAGTCCTACAAGGCAGAGGATTCTCAATATTGAAGGAAATTAGCCAAAATAAGGAGGGGACTCTCGATGTAAATACAAGAGAGGTTTTCACAATAAACCTTACGCACTCATACTAAGAAGAATAGGTAGAACACAATCAAATAGAGGGAGTTCATATTTGAGAGAGTTCTGACTGAAGACCAAAGTGCGCCTGATACAAAGAATCAGCTCGACGAATATGTTCCACTGTCATATGTTTTACAGTCTTGAGTCTAGTTTCTGTGTATTAGAAAGAAATCAACCGACTTGTAATTTATTGCTTTCCTAGAATTGTGTTTAGGGAACAATATTGAGTTTGTATTGAAATTCAAGTTGGGGATAACTTGAAGTGGGATCAACGATCTGGGAGATTGTTGAAGTATAGGAATTAGAGTTAGTTCCTAGGGTTGCAAGAGTTTTGTAATATGATTTTCAAGTTGGGGAACTTGAATTGGGATTCAACAGTCTGGGGAGATTGTTGAATATTAGGAATTAGAGTTTATAATTCCTTAAGTTACAGAGTTTGTAATCTTTTGTTGAAAGGCTTATTGTTTTAGTGGTGTTTGGGATAAATCCTACAGAGGTGTAGGTTGTGATTTTTCACCCTTTATGAGCCGAGGTTTTTCGCGTAAAATATTGTGTTATTAATTTCTTGCTTTATTTTACATAGTTAAAGAAATTGACAAAGGAACAGATAGATTAACCTGTTCCTTTGGCAAATTAGGGGGGTCAGAATTCCAACAATTGGTATCAAAGCGGGTTATCTTAACAAGAGTCTAATAACTCAAGATAAGATAGATTACTATAAGTTCTGCACCTCCTCTTTGACACGGTGAAGGATAACACATCAATAGACCACCATTGTTCAACAGACAATAGTACTCATGGTGGAAGGCTAGGATGGAAGACTTCATTCAAGCTAAAGACTATGAACTCTGGACCAGAGTTATTGATGGCCCAAAATATCCAACCAAGAAGGATGCTGAAAACAATGATGTTCCTAAAATCAAGGCTGAATATAATAATGATGATTTCAAGATGCTTGGAAAAAATGCTAAAGCCAAATGCATCCTTGTGTGTGGAATTGGACCTGATGAGTTCAATCGCATCTCTGGTTGCACCACAGCAAAGAAGATTTGGGACACATTGGTTAATGCTCATGAAGGAACTACTCAGGTAAGAAAATTCAGAATTGCTAGACTATCCACTGAATATGAAGCCTTTCAAGATGGAGAGTGGTGAAACACTTCAGGAAATGATATCCAGATTCACCACTATTGTGAATGAGTTGGTATCCTTGGGAAAAATATACACTACTGAGGAACACATTGACAAAGTACTGAGGACTCTTCCTAAGTCTTGGGAGATCAAAGTCACTGCAATCAGAGAAGCTAAGGATCTAACCACCATGACTTTAGATGTGTTAGTTGGAAACATAAAGACATATGAGATGAACATGGAGGACTCTAAGAAAGGAGAAGAAAGAAAAGGTAGATTTTTGCCTACAAGGCAATTGAAAAGGATGGACTAGACATGGATGATGAAGAGATGGTCCTGTTCACCAGAAAACTCAAGAAATTCCTCAAGCAAGGTAGCAATTATGAAAAAGGGGAGATCTCTGGTAAGGAAAAAAGTACAGGCAAAGGACAGTCAGGAGGATGCTATAAGTGTGAAAAGACTAATCATCACATCAAAGATTGTCCCATGTGGGAAGTCAAATGGAAGAAAGAAAGAGCTAAAAAGGAACAAAAGAGAAGGGAGCAATCTGAGGCCAAGAAGAAGAAGGAAACTGCAAATGTTATGAGTGCTTCTGATTGGGGACCAGCATCTGATGACTTGGATGATGATACAAAAGATGTTTCCCTAATGGCCTTAGAGGACTCGAAATCAAACTCTGAATCAGACACTGAGGAAAAAGAGGTAAACCTTCTTGACCTTAAAGATAAGCTAAAACTGTTTCCAAAGAAAAAATTATCCTCCGTAATGGTAACTCTTATAGACAACTTTCAAGAATTGAGTGAAAATGGAGATCAGTTGTTGGCCTCATTGACCAGCTTAAAGTTTGAATATATTGATCTTGAAAAAATCAATTATGGTCTGAAAAGAGAAAATCAATCGCTAAAGGAACAGGTCCAACAACTTGATTCTTCAACTCTATCTCTCAAATCTAAAATTTTAGAACTAAAGGTTACTGGAAAGGGGAAAGGTCAAATAAGTGATGATCAAATCAGGTGTGAACATGATCTAAAGAGGTTCAAAGATGAATTGTTCTCAGAAAAGGAAAAATCTAGAAGAATGAATCTGGAATTGGCTAGAACTAAGTATGAGCTTGAAAGAGCAAGTAAATGGATTCATTCCTCAATGATTGTGACTCAACTTAGTGATAGAACACATAGTGCTAAAGCTGGAATAGGTTTTATTAAAGAAGCTTCTAAGAGAACCTTTGATCTATGTACACACTGTGGTAACATCGGTTACTTAAGAAATGTTTGTCTAACTGCTAAAGCTTACATGAATAAAAATGTCAAAATTGGTTTAAAAGGAAAAACCAACCCTGTTAAAATAAATGGATCACATCAAAGGAACAGGTTGGTGAAAAAGAAAAAACCTATATATGCTTTACCAAAATGGATCAATAGAGATCTCATTCATCCTTTTTATCAAAGGAAATGACCCAAGCTAGTTTGGGTTCCTAAAACCAACCCTTGATTCAGTTGCAAGTAAAAGTGAGAGGAAGCAAGCAGAACTGGTACATGGATAGTGCTTGCTCAATGCATAGAACCGGAGATAAATAAAAGTTTCTCTCACTTACTAAAGGAATGGGTAGAAAGGTATTCATTTGAGGAGGATGAAGATGAATCACAAAGATCCTCTGAAGCCATTAGAGAGGAACAAGTAAAAGAAACAGGTCCTACAAATAGCACTAATGCAAAAATGGGATGTGAGAAACCTAAAATTTTGATTGGGAAAACAACTAATACTACTCTTTGGAAGAATGATTCACCTGATAAAACAAAATATGAAGTATCTGAGGATACCCAAGGATGCATATTTGGATCATCGCTTTGGAGAAGGGGCTTGATTAGTCTGAAAGAAACAAATGTGTGGTATTTGGTACCAAAAAGGGTGTTCGAGAACAAACTTGATGAGTATGGTATGAGATACTATCCAAGTTTCTAATAATGACCCTTTCTTGATAAAGTTGTCAGTCTCATCTCATCACACCTTTTCTCAAAGCCAAACCTGATTGATGATTTAGGGATTGATCATGTGAAATAGTAATTATGAGAGAGTAGCTATTACTAGAATTGTTATTAATGAAGGTGCTCTTGTTGAGTATGATCAAGAGAAAATTGAGGTACTAATTGAGGGGGAATCATCTATAGATATAACTCAGGGGGAATATGTCTATAAGGGTATTAATATTGATGGGGGAGTTACGGAGGATGCATATTATGAGGGGGAACATTTTGGGGACCCTACAGCTGAACTATGTTCATCTGTTATGCTCAACTATGAATGCATATGATCAAAGAGAAACAATATGGTACCCCTCAGTAGCACCTAGTTTTCACTGGGCTCCATCTTGACAGGTATCTAGGACTGAAATCTGAAGTTTTTGGGTTGGTGCTGCATCTGATCGTACCATGCCTAGGGAACATGTTGGTGGTACTTGTTCCTATGAACAAGCTGAGGCTGATGAGATTATATCTATAGCCAACTTGGTCTCAAGGGTGAGGTCACAACTAAGAAAGGCCTTTGGAAAATCCTTCCCTATTCCTACTAATGAATCAATGGCTGACCCACATGTTTCTCCTTCTCAAATTGTTCTTATTGGTATGACTAGGGATGTGAAAAGAGTTCTTGATGCTAGCATAATTTCCTCAAACTACCAAAGATAAATCAGTGCCTTCTCCTGATTCCTATTGATATTCTAAATGAAGAGACTGATGTTGTTGAAAGAATGAGGAATGACAAAAGTGTGATTTCTTTGAAATAGCCTAAGAAACAGGTCAAGAAACTTGTTCCTTCCAAGAGCTCTGCCAAGTCCACGTTAATGGATGAGCCCTCTGGCTGTGAAGGTGATGACTATGGACTACCTTCTTCTGAATCTCTAAGAGATAAGGACATCGACGATGACCTTCATGGGGATATGGAGAATAAGGTTGAAAATATTGATGATACTCTTGATGCTAGAACAGCTGGCTGGTGAACTTTGGGACAAGGACAGTAATTTAGGGGTAGGATAATTAATGGATTTGGGTGACCAAAAAGGGGCAAACTATTACTTCTAGTGAGGGCACAAGGTTGGTCAGACCTGTTCCTTCAAGATGGTACAATGGAAAACAGGTCGCGAGGAGACTCTACAGGTGTAGAATCCTTTGAGATTCTTGATGAGGAGGTGGAAGCTGCTGAATGTAAAAGGAAAGGACCACAAACTCTACTAGCCTTATGGATCTGTATGGGGTACTCCAGAATAATCCTCCCTCATCCTCTGACCCTTCAGCCTCACCAAAAGCAAAGACTTCCAATCCTTAAACTCTCCCAAACCTCCCCTTTTCTCATCACAAGTGCTTTGTTATTATTTAATTTTGTTAAAAGTTTGTGGTGCATCTTATGAATGATCAATGGAAGTGTTTGGTCTTAGTCTTGTGCTTCTGTATTTTTCCTTTTCTTTGCAAATACTTTAGTATATCTAACTGAGTTCTTGCCTTTTTAAGTGTGTATAAGTGATAGTCGCAGTGGCCATGAGTATTAAATTTACAGATTCTTCTTGTGTTACTTTTTCTAGGTGTTTTATGATGCCAAAAGAGGTAAATGCATACTTGTGTAATATTTATAACCTATTTGGTCTGACCTGATCCTCTAACGTGTTTTGTTTTGTTGTTGTGCCTAAAGAAACTGACATGACACAGGTTGAACTCTGCACACAAGAAGCAATGGTTTGTCATTATCAAAAAGGGGGAATTTGTTAGATCAAAGAAGATTTTGATGATTGACAAATATGTGGAATGCATGCAAGAAACAAGATGCTATGACATGTCATCATCATAAAGAGGGAATTTGTAAGATCAAGAAAGATTCTGATGATTGACAGATATGTGGAACATATGCAATGAACGGGTTGCGACGACATGTTCCTTTCAGGCCGAGTCCAACTGAGACAAGGAGAAGGTCAACCACGCGAAGTTTTAAACTCCCAAGGGTTTGAAGTGTGTGGATAAAACATATTTATAAGGAGAGTCCAGCTTGCAAAGAGTTTCCTTTCATAGGAAGAATCCTACAAGGAAAGAAATCAAGAAGATTGACTTGACAAGTCCTACAAGGAAGAGGATTCCCAATATGGAAGGAAATCAACCAAAATAAGGAGAGGACTCTCAGTGTAACTACAAGAGAGGTTTCATAATAAACCTTACGCACTCATACTAAGAAGAATAGGCAGAACACAATCAAATAGAGGGAGTTCATATTTGAGAGAGTTCTGACTGAAGATCAAAGTGTGCCTGATACAAAGAACCAGCTCGACGGATCTGTTCCACTATCATATATTTTACAGTCTTGAGTCTAGTTTCTGTGTATTAGAAAAAAATCAACCGACTTGTAATTTATTGCTTTCCTAGAATTGTGTGTAGGGAACAATATTGAGTTATTATTGAACTTCAAGTTGGGGATAACTTGAAGTGGGATCAACGATCTGGGAGATTGTTGAAGTATAGGATTTAGAATTAGTTCTTAGGGTTGCAAAAGTTTTGTAATCTGATTTTCAAGTTGGGGAACTTGAATTGGGATTTCAACAGTCTGGGGAGATTGTTGAATATTAGGAATTAGAGTTTAGAATTCCTTAGGCTACAGAGTTTGTAATCTTTTGTTGAAAGGCTCATTGTTTTAGTGGAGTTGGGGTTAAATCCTACAGAGGTGTAGGTCATAGTTTTTCACCCTTTGTGAGCCGGGGTTTTCCACGTAAAATATTGTGTTATTACTTTCTCACTTTATTTTACATAGTTTAAGAAATCGACAAAGGAACAGATAGATTAACCTGTTCCTTTGGCAAATTAGGGGGTCAGAATTCCAACAATTGGTATCAAAGCGGGCTATCTTAACAAGAGTCTAATAACTCAAGATAAGATCACTATGAATTATGTACCTCCTCTTGGACACGTTGAAGGATAACACATCAACAGACCACCATTGTTCAATGGACAATACTACTCATGGTGGAAGGCTAGGATGGAAGACTTCATCCAAGCTGAAGATTATGAACTCTGGACCAGGGTTACTGATGGCCCAAAATATCCAACCAAGAAGGACGCTGAAAAAAATAACGTTCCTAAAATCAAGGCTGAATATAATAATGATGATTTCAAGATGCTTGGAAAAAATGCTAAAGCCAAGTGCATCCTTGTGTGTGGACTTGGACCTGATGAGTTCAATCGCATCTCTGGTTGCACCACAGCAAAGCACAACAAATGAACCATTTTTTTCATGCTATTTGACTGTTAGTTATGAAATATATATTCCATTTAATCCAATTGAAATTTTGAATCCCTTCTTTGTAACCTAATTCAAATTAAACCAAAAATTAGATGATTTGACTCTCATACTCTTAATTTTTATCATTCTTTTCTTCTTCTCCTGGCCATCCTCAATGGCATTTGCCAATGATAATCTGTTTGACCAAAATTTCAAGATGAATCCTTTAAAGATGAATGTCAAAGAGAAAAGTTTTGGGTAATAAATAGCTACTAGAGTGAACTAAAAAATGGTAAGTTCCTAGACTTATTTGGTTCATAAATGTGCTAATACTAGTTAGGTAAGAAATAGTTGGACTATAAGAGATAGACAACGAACAAAATGGGAGCTTCTTCACTCAAGTTATTTTAGGAGTGATTAATCAAAATCCTCTAAGTGTTGCAATGTGCTTTAGAACTTTTTGAATGTGCTTGCTCTCCAGAAACAGGGTTATGCATCTTTCGAGTGTGTGTTATGTGCTCCCCTTTAAGGATGATTAGCCTTATAAATTGTAGCTGCAATTTGCAGAAACCATAAAATATTGGAAACATGAACAATTAAAAGGGGGAAATAAAACCAAAGAAAGTACTACATTTGTTTTGTTTGTTTGTTCTGTATTAGCAGAGGCTACTTATTCAAATTGATTGACTAAGAGCATTACAACTTGAACAAATCATGACTGAGATTATCATAATATAAGTAGCAAATGGAATATAACTTCCAGTTCAAAGGAGAAAATACAACTTCTAGCACAAATGCAACTTCCAGTAATGGAAAATTTTGTACACTTATCTACAATGGAAATGATAGCTACTTCACTTTTCCAAATGCTCACCTGGGATACAGGGGAATTCACTCAAACTAATAGAAGATTTTACTCCTAGGATTCGGCGAGAAAGGGAAACTGAGAAGGATAAAGCTAGATGATGATGGAACCTCAGAGTCTACAGCTTTGATCTCAAGACAAGTTCAGGGAATTGGACAGTTATTTGGCAAGCGATTGTCACGCTCCAAGCCTACACCCTGGATGCAACACAGTGCTTAAAATCACAAGTGACTCCAAGCTAACCCTTCATACTGGCATATCTCATGAGTAACTAGATAACATATAAACTGGAAAATATTATGCGGAAGCTGAAGTGTGTACTGAACTCTTGAAGAGTACTGTAATAAAAATAACTTTTATAAACTGAAATACATAGTCATTTAAAAAATTATACAACTGAATAACTGACTGTCCGTAAAGCATCTACTAACACTAAACTACAGTTAGCCGGGACATGACCCCCAACTATCTTTAATCAATATATAACAACTGAAATAACTGCTATAACTACTAACTGACTGGAGTTCCCAAAAAAGGAGAACTTATTTCATGCTGACTGGAAGCTGTGATTAGTCTGACCATGATCTGGGAGCTAGCACTAAAACCTGCATCATAAAAAAGATGCAGCACAAGAAGGTATGCGATCAGTACTTTGAATGTACTGAGCATGTGAGATATGCACTAACTTTAAATCATGAGAAAACATATATAAACTGAAACATAGCTGAAAATCAGACTAAGTATAGATATATGAAGATGCATAAGTCAAACTGTAAAACATAAGCTCTTTTTTTGAGAGAGTATAAAACACTTCTGAGATGTGAACTGCGAGATACATAAACAATAATATAATTACGCATGCTGAAAGTATTGATAAGCTGTTTAAAACTGTAAATTGAATCTGTAGTACACAAACCCACACATAATATGCATAAAATTTGAAAATGCAAGGATATTCTGAAAAATATAATTAATAGCTATAAAACTGAACTGAGGGCCTAGTACGCAACTACTGAGTCTAAATCTGTGGGAGAGTGGTAACCGACATAAACCACGTGAGATAAACATAGAGTCTGATGCATACGCCCCACCGAGAGGACCCAATATACCTTGCCAGGGTATAAAAGCATGGCTGATGCGATCACTAGTTCTGAGGCCCAACTGAGGGTCTAAATAATCCTACAGTTGCATGTACCCAACTGAGGGTCTAAATAATCCTACAGTTGCATGTAGTTCTAGAACTTTAGGTACGCTGAAACCTAGTCCAACTTGATGCTAAGTACTACTCCCAAACTGAACACTGATAGCTCATTTAAAACTAAAGTTCTGGAATGCTACATCAGAATCTAATTAATATGGATGATTTGTGAAAGACTGTATAACATAAAACTATTCATAAAGCATGTGGACATATCTATATGTCATACTAATTATGAAACTTAATGAGTTCATAATCATTGATGGCATATCTGGATACCATGCTAATCACGAAACCTTTTAAGTTTAACATATTCTTGTAAGACATACTGAAGGTAGGGCAAAGCCTGCTAAATCATGAGAAGTTTTGAAGAAAATCTGTTAACTGAAAACTAGCTAATTTCAAGCTTAAAACTGAATGCTAGTGGTCTAGATTAAATTTTGAAGATAATCAATTCTTTTGAAAATACTACAATTTCAGGCTAAATTCTTAATTTTTTAAAGTTCTTGTAAAATCTCATGCAAGTCATCAAAAACATGGTACAAATCTTCTAAGATAGGATATAAATCATGTAGAAATAATAAGGACTAAATTTTATAAAATTTAGCATAATTGGGTAAGAATCCTAGTTCCTAACATCGTGAAATTTCAAAAATAAGACTGGAGTTTTGGGCATAAGAGCGAACTAAGCCCTTACTGAATTCCCACATACCTGTTTAATGGAGAATCTTTAATTATCTTGAGGGTTAGAAGCTTTGGAGAAGAACCCTAACTCTTGCCTGGGAGAAGAAAATTGTCTCTTATCTCTGTTCTTGACTAAGTGTCGCCTGATTTTTGAGAGAATGAGGGATTTGAGGTGGTTTAGGATTAGTATACGTATTTAGGATAATTAAAACGATGTGGTTTTGGTGTTAAAAGAGTGGGAAAGGTTTGAAATATCCCTGAGGAACGAGTCTAGAAAACTGTTGAAAATTTCAGAATCATGTTCCACGGATGGAACCACGGTTCGTGGAGTGGGTTGATGGATCGTCAACCCACTTGTGGATTTAAAGGATTTGGTAACTCTCTAAAGGTGATTCCACGGTTGGCAGGACGGTCCGTCATCCAAAACAATGACCCGCAAAGTCACTCGTGGAAACCTGGGAAGAAAAGCTGAAATTTGACATTCCGCGGGTCATACTATGGACCATAATTTTGTTCTATGGGTCGTGGACCAACCCATCATTTTGAGGGTGAAAATTTTAAGTTTCAGGTCTCTTTTCATGAGTCACAGTACGGACCGTGGTTCTATTCCACGGTTCGTCATCACGTCTATAGAAATTGACAGTACTGTAGTAAAATACCCATAACTATTTACTCCAAACTCGAATTAATGTACGGTCAATGACATTAGAAAGAAGGCTCAAAAACCTTTAATTTGGTGGGTACTAGGCCACCTAACTCTTCATATTCAAAGAGTTATGATTGTTTGAAGTTGACCCTAGTTTAGTCTTACATGAAAACTTTTTTGGTTGGGGTGCTTTCAATTTAACTTGTTGATAAGAGTTACTTATAAACATGATTCGCATCCAAAACACTTTTCACACTAGGGAATTGATCATGACACGTATGGAAAATGGTTCGGATATTAGCTTAGGATTTTTGGGGTGTTACAATATCTCTCCCTTGGGATCATTCGTCCTCGAATGAAGACTAACTAGTCTGAGGTTGTGGGGAAAGAGATGCATTCCTGCCAACTGAGTTCTAAAAGCTGGAGTACTGACATGGTAAATGATTTCTGACTGAGATATGAACTGACCTGTGTTTATGAGGCATATATGCATACTAAGAGCATAAGAACACTGATAGGACATGAAACTTAGTATCCAACATGATAACTGGTGTGGAGTGAGAGTAGGGACTTAGCTGAAACTCATAAAGAACGAACGGATCCTCAGAAATCATAGTAAGCTGAAAGGAACATAAAATTGAGAGGAATAACTGTACAAGAAAACTATTCTCTTCTAGACTGAGCTTACTAGCATGGAATGAACTAAACTTAGGGCCGTCTGGCCTTAAGAATGATTATCGGTAGGTCCAAACTGATCTGATATGAGGAGTCTACTATCTTGCTAGCTGAAGCTACTGTACCTAAGGAATGAGCACTATTGCGTCCTTATGCACACGCAAGTGTACGCGGCCATACAAGTAATATAGGATGTGAGTCCAGATATCGTACCCAAGGGATTTGATTAATTGATTTCTAGTTTGAATCTTTATATGAGCTATTCAGTAGGTAACCGATAAGAAAGAGTGATTTGTGTGTTTTGAAAGTAAACAAATAACAAATTATAGACAAGCTTTGAATTGAGGTTGTAATTCAGATTTGAGAAAAGTTCCAGGGTCATGGTATTTTGACAATCCAGTTGGGTTTTCAAACCATACGTTTAGTTGATTTCCTGAATTACTAGTTGCGGGTTGATTTTAACCATGTTGAGCATTTTTCCAACAACTCTAAGTCTCCTCGACTATTCCTAACGCCTATATTCCATGGTCATCGGTTGATAGTAAAGGGCATATGCTTTCTCTTCCGTATCAACTGGGCAAGGCTAACGGGTATATTCCTATCCACGTTAGCGAATCGTTCCCCCTTCCCTATAGAGTTCATAACCAAGCCCTACCTTTCCTTATTGCGTACATAAACAACCTATTCCTAGTCCAATTTATGAACCATAGATAGTGTTTGCTAGGTGATCAAGTTAACAAACAATTAAGAGCAAAGGAAGATAAATAACTCAATAATGGAAATCCGAACTAAACAATATGATAATTAAACGTCAACCTTTATGTCTTTAACCACAACCCTAGATACTAAAGGTTTAGCTACTCATGAATCTCTTTGGAAGAAGAGATTTCATGAGTTTACAAGAAAAGAATTGAAAATAAAATAAAGAAATAAAACTAGACCTTGTTCTTGAGCCTTGCTGTAGGTTTTTCTTTCCCCAAATCAGTTCTTCTTCATAGAAAACGTGTGAGGGGGTATTTATAGAGTTTAGGAACCCTTAGTACTAAGAAAACCAATCCCAATCGAGTTAGGATTCACCTGCGCTCGCGCCACTGTCTAAAAACACCGCAAATTTCAGTGAGCTTGTCAAATCTGCGCCACTGCCCGCTTTTGGGTGTGTGGCGCAAGGCTTTAGCATAAGAAAACTTCAGATAGCACAAAATATCCGCGCCATTGCCTGCTTTTCAGCAGTGGCGCAAGGCACAACATCATAAGTTAATTTTTGCTCGTTTTTCATCGCTTTGCGGCGTCACTTCTTCCTTGGTTCCTTTTGATTCTTTGGTGCTCTTTTTCCTCTTGTTTAAGATCCAAATACCTCAAGATACTCCTACATAAGCAAAACACCAAACTTAAGTGTAATTCATAACATTTACGCTCAAGACGACACTAAAAAGAGAACAAATGAGAGGCGAATGATTGTATAAAGGTGTACTTTTAGCCTCTCATCAACACCCCACACTTAAACTCTTGATCATCCTCGAGTAAGCTATACACTCATGACCTAGACTCTACTACAAACTACACCAATTTACCATAAGAATGCTCAAGCTAAGACTACAACGACTAGATGGCAAACGCTTAGCACAACATGCTTCATTCATTCATAGCTCATAAATAACTAGTTCAAGACCTCCTAGCCTCAAGAATTGACTCTACAATCATAGTAAACACTCATAACTTTCCCAATCAAGAAATCAAGCATTTCGCCTATCCTTCGTCAACCATGTGCCCTCACCACAAAAGAGTTATCCATATTCACTCATAAGAATACAATTTATCACATGAATGGATACAAATTGAATTATGCTCACTCTCACAAAGAAGTTCACATGCAACATATGATGAACCATAGGATTTCCCTTAGTGTACTACTCCACTAATATAAGAACGTTAAACTCAAGATCAAGTAGGACTTTTCAAGGTTGTAATGTAGGCTAAGGGATGGGTAGAAATTATTTTGGCTAAAATAGTGACTACCTTCCCTAAGCGCTTTAATACATCACATTTTTTTAGTAGGCACCCTTCTCAATCAACAAACTTCCTTCTTCTTATCTTCTTGCCCATAGAAATATTTATTTTCCCATATCTTTAAGCACGTTCACACACCACTAGTAAGGAGTACTCAATTATCAAGCAATTTTTTCTTTTTCTTTTTTTTTTGTTCTTTTTCTACTCCCTACTAAAGTATATGCATCTATCTTCAGCTATTTCCTTTTTTCTTTCTCACTCCTTCAAACTCTTATTTTTCATTTAAAGCGCTTAGGAGTTTGAGATCAAATTCATGGTCAATTGAAACAAAAGGATTAAGCTTTAGATGTGGCTACCAAAAGAATAGGCTAAAAGCTCAACGGGGCTAACTAAGGACATCTTTTGGGTAGGTAAAGCAAGGGATTAAAATTGGCTAATCAAAGAAGCGCCTATATCATCTCCTAAACTTAACATTCTTCATTTCGTTTTGCAGACACACGGGGCAAGTTCTAGACATCAATATGAAAGCATGAAATATCACAAAATTCTAACACATATGGCACATGTTTGACTCAAGAAGGATCCATACAGACTCTCAATCAAACAACCAACAAGAGTTCAAATTTAGGCCAAACGTCATATAAGAGTCAAGTAAAAGAGCCTAGGTGTCTCAAAAGAAGTCATTCAATTTTTCACACAACATGCTTTTAAATTTGAAACCAACTTGCATCATTCAGTCAATTATAGTTCCTAACAAGAGCACCTAGCATTCAATTGGTCCTAAAGACATTTTAACTCCTAATGACTAACTTTTCCCTCAAGACGGTCGTCAACCATCCATCGTCAGGAAGAGTCATTCTACCTAAAAACTACTCCTAAAATTATAAAAAATAAAAAATACTCGGTTCAAAGGGCTCCCCCCTCAGAAAAGAACCGAAAAGAAAAACCAAGGGGTGGATGAAGTATGCCTCTAAAAAGAAATTAAATGCTAAAAACTATCCTAACTAAAGAATTAAAAAAATCTTTGTGTTTTTAGACTTTTTCAAATTTTTTCAGTTTTTCATATAGCTTAGCAAAATAAAAAGAAAACTTAACAACCTATGGCATACTTGACCCTTAACAAATAATGAAAGATATATCACCCCACACTTAAAGTCATGCTTTATCCCTAAAGCAATAAATAAGATAAAAATCGAGTTAGAGATACTTCCTGAGGCCCTCTAGGGCCTAGCTAGCAGCATGATTCTTAAAAATGAATCAAAGGGGCGAATGACCCCACACTTAAGCTTAGACTATGCTCCTTAGCTTCCAAATTCGGGTACTCAGACTTTCCCAAACCTGTAAAAAAACAAAAAAAAGTGACACTATTTAAAAAAAACTAAACTATTACAAAATTGGGTTGCCTCCCAATAAGCGCTTGATTTAACGTCGCGACACGACGCATGTCACAAATAAATCAATTTCTCTTAATCTCTTCCTCCCCCTATGATAGAGTTTTTGCCTCTTTTTCACTCTTGGAGGATCACTTTCTTCTTTCACTTTCCTCTTTGTCTTAATATTCCTTTTCGGGTCACTGTCCAACGATCTAAACACATGCTCGTGCTCCCTCAACAACTTGAGCAATTCTTTTTGCTGCACCTCAGACAATTCATAAGCAATATTCAAAGTTTCAACTTTTTCAAATCCACTCTCTTCCACCCCACACTTATTTTTGACCACCTCTGTGATCATGCACAAATCTCTATAATGTGAAAGGGTAGAAAGTGACTTATATACCTTGAACGTTGCCTCCTCATCATGAACTCTCATCTTCAATTCTCCTTTCTGCACATCTATCAATGCTCCACCAGTTGCAATGAATGGGCACCCCAAGATAATCGGTACCTGCTCATCTGCTTCATAAACCAAAATAATAAAGTCGGCAGGAATGACAAACTTACCCACCTTGATGATCACATCCTCAATTATGCCCTCTGGATATACACGAGACCGATCTGCTAGCTGGAGGCAAATAGTGGTGGGACGTGGCTCTCCTAAGCTTAGTGTCTTGAAACCAGATAGAGGCATTAAGTTAATACTCGCCCCAAGATCACACAATGCATGCCCAACCTCATCTTCACCAATTTGTATGGGGAGGGTGAAGCTCCCAGGGTCTTTGAGCTTTTGAGGAAGTTTGCTCAATACCCTCGAACTACACTCTTCAGTGAGTGCAACCATCTCAAACTCTCTCATTCTTCTCTTTCCAGCCACCATATCTCGTAAGCACTTAGCATACTTTGGTATGTCCGTCAAAGCATCAATCAAAGGAATATTGATGTGAAGCTGCTTGAAGATATCAAGGAACTTCTTATAGTTAGCATCTTTCTTGATTTTCTAGAACCTTTGAGGGAACGGTGGTGGAGGTCTCTCTCTTACCATCTCAGGCTACTCAATAGTCTCTTCTTCAACTACCTTTTCTGGCGCACGCTCTAACTCTGTCTCAGGGGTTGGTGCAGGAATCAAAGCTTATGGAAATGGAGGTGGATTTTTGTAGTTTTCAAGCCCCTCTCCCCAGTGACCTTTTCTCTTTGGAGGCTCTTCTTCTTGAAACTCTCGCCCATTCCTCAAAGTGAAGGGCCATAACCTGCTTGGGCATCTTTGTATCACTAGGCAAGGTACTTTGAGGCCTATCACGAAGTGTGGTGGCAAGTTGCCCTATTTGAAGCTGTAATTCATTGATAGCCTTCTTGGTTTCAACATTAACTTGTGCATATGACTGCTGAACTTGTTGTTGTTGGGTCATAAACTGCTTTAGAGTTTCCTCCAAAGAACTACTCACTTGTTGACCCTGCTATACATATTGTTATCTCTGGCCCTGCTGAACTCCACCCCAAGAGAAGTTTGGGTGGTTTCTATAATTCTGCTGCCCCATATAGAAGATAGACTCAGGATTCAATGGGCATCCCGAATAAGCATGGTTCTCACCACACTTTTCACAAAATAATGCAGCTGCCTGAACTTGTTGTACTTGCTGAACCTGGCTGACATTTGGGTTGGCTACCAATTTGTTTACCGTGTTGACCAGCTGACTAATGTCGGACCGTATGGCAGCTACATCATCCAATTCAATCTTACCCGGCATCTTCTGAGTTGCGGTGAATATTCTTCTTGGTTTTGTATAATCTCTGTGCCCTGCAGACATAAGGTTAAGCAACACCTCTATTTCATCATAGCTCTTAGATAAGATTTCCCCTTGAGCTGTAGCATCAAGAAGTGATTTCGAGTCTGGCCTCAACCCTTCAATAAAATTGTGCCCAATGATCTCCTTGGGCTGCTGGTGGTGTGGACAATCTCTCAAATATCCCTTGTATCTCTCCCAAGCTTGGGGAAGGGATTCAACATCTTTTGAACAAATCCGAAAATTCTGCCTCTGAGCTCTTTTGTTCTTTGAGATGAGAAGAACCTGTTGAGGAACCTTTCAGATAATATGTCCCATGATATGATAGAACCGGCAGGTTCACTCTGCAATCACTGCTTCGCCTCTCCAATCAATGAGAAAGGGAATAATGTCAACTTCACATATTCGTCACTCACATTCTGGTAGTGAAAGTTATCACTCAAGTCAACGAACTCTTGTAGGTGCTTGTGTGGGTCTTTATGTGGTTTACCCTCAAATTGACAAATGTTCTGCACTAGTCTCACCATGCCTCCTCTTAGCTCGAAGTTCCCTATGATGGTTGGCTTGACAATCGCTTTGGAGGCATTTTCCCGATTTGGCCTTGCAAAGTTAAGCACTGGGACATGTGGTGGAGCAGCGGGCTAGACTGCAGCCCTATTTTCAACATTATTCAGATCAATTGGGTCATTCATGTGGTCACCCATAGCTCTCAAACCTCTAAGAGTGCGTTCAAGCTCGTGATCAATGGGAATCAAGGGATTGCCTTGACTCTGAGTGTTTAGCATAAACTAACCTATGACCTGAAGTAAACAAAAACAACAAAAAAAGTGAAATCTGAATAGTTCAACAAAAATCCAAAGTAGTATCAATTTCAAATAAAATCCCCGGCAATGACGCCAAAAACTTGTTGCGTCCTTCCGCACACGCAAGTGTACGCGGTCGTACAAGTAATATGGGATGTGAGTCCAGATATCGTACCCAAGGGATTTGATGAATTAATTTCTAGTTTGAATCCTTATACGAGCTATTCAGTAGGTAACCGACAATAAAAAGTGATTTGTATGTTTTAAAAGTAAACAAATAACAAATTGTAGACAAGATTTGAATTGAGGTTGTCATTCAGATTTGAGAAAAGTTCCAGGGTCATGGTATTTTGACAATCGAGTTGGGTTTTCAAACCATACGTTTAGTTGATTTCCTGAGTTACTAGTTGCGGGTTGATTTTAACCATGTTGAGCGTTTTGCCAACAACTTTATGTCTCCTCGACTATTCCTAACGCCTATATTCCTATGGTCATCGGTCCATAGTGAAGGGCATATGATTTCTCTTTCGTATCAACTGGGCAAGGCTAACGGGTATATTCCTATCCACGTTAGTGAATCGTTCCCCCTTCCCTATAGAGTTCACAACCAAGCCCTACCTTCCCTTATTGTGTACATAAACACCCTATTTCTAGTCCAATTTATGCACCATAGATAGTGTTTGCTAGGTGATCAAGTTAACAAACAATTAAGAGCAAAGGAAGATAAATAACTCAATAATGGAAATCTGAACTAAACAATATGATAATTAAACGTCAACCTTCATGTCTTTAACCACAACCCTAGATACTAAAGGTTTAGCTACTCATGAATCTCTTTGGAAGAATAAATTTCATGAGTTTACAAGAAAAGAATTGAAAATAAAATAAAGAAATAAAACTAGACCTTGTTCTTGAGCTTTGCCGTAGGTTTTACCTTCCCCAAATCAGTTCTTCTTCATAGAAAACGTGGGAGGGGGTATTTATAGAGTTTAGGAACCCTTAGTACTAAGAAAACCAATCCCAATCGGGTTAGGATTCACCCGCGCTCGCGCCACTGCCTAAAAGTGGAGCAGTGGCGCAAGGAACACCAAAAATTTCAGTGAGCTTGTCAAATTCTTGCCACTGCCCTCTTTTGGGTGTGTGGCGCAAGGCTTTAGCATAAAAAACTTTAGACAGCACAAAATATCCACACCACTGCCTGCTTTGCAGCAGTGGCGCAAGGCACAACATCATAAGCTATTTTTTGCTCATATTTTGTCGCTTTGCGGCGTCACTTCTTCCTTGGTTCCTTTTGATTCCTTGGTTCTCTTTTTACTCTTGTTTAAGCTCCAAATACTTCAAGATACTCCTACATAAATAAAACACCAAAAATAAGTATAATCATAACATTTACGCTCAAGACGACATTAAAAAGAGAACAAATGAGAGGCGAATTATTGTATAAAGGTGTACTTTTAGCCTCTCATCAAGCACCCTGAATAGGGAGTAAGATCAAGACTATTCCTGCCTTAAACAATACAGTTGACCACCTATAAGCTTAGGCACACCCTTTAACTACACTAACTTCTCTGAATACCACACTTACCATCTGCAACTAAAATTCTCATCAGTGCACATGTAGATGCTGAGGTATGAGTCTAACTACCTTCTTTCACAATGTTCATGCCTATCTCGATTATATCTCATGCATCATGTGTTATCTTCCAAGAATAGTATTCCTTCTTATCACAAAAATTAGCTAACCTTGAATTCTAATCAATGGGTCACTAGTTGCACAAAGCAAAGGCCCATATGTATTTCATCATGACATTCAAGCCTATTACTATGATTATCTTATGGATTCTTTGTAGCTGACACTATATGAGACTTCTCCCTTCTTCCCTAGCATGTCTAGAAACTATAGCTACAAGAACTTTTACAAAAGACACACTAACCTTTCTCATCTAACTATTACATATGAACATTCCTTATCTTATTTTTCGTCCACACCTATAAGCTAAGGTGGAACTAGTTCATCAAAAGAGAAAATCCAATACTTCTCATCTAATATACTACTTAGCTTCCTCAACTAACACCTATGACAACATAAGATAATATTACCAAAGGAATAGAGTGGAAGCATGAGCATCACGTATGAAAGAATACTAATCAGTCTTGACTTACACTTAGCGTGATCTAGCCACTCAAGGTTAAGTCTGAGAAGTCAAGTGCAAAGTGCCTGGGCGTCTCACATTCTGCACATATGAAGCATGGTTAGAGTAAGGAAATCATAAGCACAAACTGTTCAAGAAAACTTGTTTGAGCATATACATGATGCAGCGTGGTTTCATTAGCCATTAAGATATATCTTGAAGACTGAATTGAGTACATAGAACTGGGAATACTGTTAGGTATGAGTTTACATATATAAAGAGCCTCATGGCATAAAGACGGAACTCATAGAATTGTAGAGTAAAATTGGAATCACTATTTTGAGAAATTTCTGTTTGTTCTAGGAGCTGAGCATGGACGTGAATCTGTATGGAGTGAATGAACTTATCCATGAGTATGACACAAATACGTCTGAGTATAGTGTCATCTTGACTGAAGTACTAGACTGAAATAAGAGTGGGTCGATATCCCATCATAGACTTTTCTAGAATTATATACTATTTGAGTTGCAAGACTCAACTTGGTTCTTCCTTCTATCATCTCCCCCTTAGCTCAAACGTCACCCCTATAAGCCTATGGATCTCTCTCCTAGATAAGCTATAATCAATTAAATCTTGTAAAGTCGGGGGATTACTATACTCCTGGATGTTAAACTCTCCTTGATAGGATATAACTGAAGATGTTAAACCCTTGCTAGGTCTTCTTATGAGGTATCTCTTAGCCTCCTCTTTACCCTTAAGGCTATCACTAGAGGACTCATACTCTTACTGGCATTTATAACCACTTCTCCTAACACTTAGAAATCGGACCTTAGCTTATCGCATCTCTAAGCTTACATCTACCCAAATGAACTGAATTAAAACCACACTACGGGACTCAACATCATCTATCTATAATCTTTTGAATTCATCTCTAAGAATGCCATATAATATACACCTATCCTTCTTCTACATACTACCATGGAACCCACACAAAACTTATTAATCTTCCCTTAAAGCCAAGAGACTTATCACCCCAATACTCACCTTATTGATACATGACTATGGCTTTATCTTCAGTCCATCACTATCCCAATTTTATAACTACTATACTTCTAAATTCATACACCTAGCTCTGGGGTCATTCTGCTACTTATGGCCCATAACATCTCACTTTATATTATCTCATGAGTAACTATACTACCCAAGCGCATACAGAACCATACTTTTTGGCTAAGGCACCATTCATGGTAAAGTTTCTAGAAGGGTTCAGAGAGCACACTCTACTATAGGCTCAGCTGCACAAGTAGAAAATGGTACCTGCTTTTGGATCAGTAGACTTAATGCACTAGTGGGCTCCTCTCAAGCCCTTGTGCAGTCTCTTAACTTTTCTGATGGTTCTATCTGAGAGAATCTTACTGACAGGAATTTGAATTTTACTATTTCTACCACCTCGAAGATGAGGCATGATTAGAGGAATTGGATCAACGCACGAATCTATATAAGTTTCTTAAGCAACATTTTTACAATACGATTTGGAGTATAAAAGGAGAAATATTTCCTAAATTCCCTATAGCCTCCTAATTATAAGTGTGGTGCACAACACACCCATAAGCAAGACTCTACTAGACATGACTTCATAGGCACCCTAGGACACTTGAAACCTGGCTCTGATACCAAGTTTGTCACACCCAGAGCCTACACCATGGACGCAATATGATGCTTAAAATCACAAGTGACCTCAAGCTAACCCTTCATACTGGCATATCTCATGAGTAACTAGATAAAACATATAAACTGAAAAACATTATGGGGAAGCTGAAGTGTGTATTGAGCTCTTGAAGAGTACTGTAATAAAAATAACTTTTATGAACTGAAATACATAGTCATTTGAAAAATGATACAACTGACTGACTGACTGTCTGTGAAGCCTCTACTAACACTGAACTACAGTTAGCTGGGACATGACCCCCAACTATCATTAATCAATGTATAACAATTAAAATAACCACTATAACTACTAACTAACTGGAGTTCCCAAAAAAGGAGAACTCATTTCCTGCTAACTGGAAGCTGCGATTAGTCTGACCATGATCATGGGAGCTAACACTAAAACCTGCATCATCAAAAGGATGCAGCATAAGAAGGTATGCGATCTGTACTTTGAATGTACTGAGCATGTGAGATATGCACTAACTTTAAATCATGAGAAAACATATATATACTGAAAGCATAGCTGAAAATCGGACTAAGTATAGATATCTGAAGATGCATAATTCAAACTGTAAAACATAAGCTCTTTTTTTAAGAGAGTATAAAACACTTCTGAATTGTGAACTACGAGATACATAGACTATAAGATAACTAAGCATGCTGAAAATATTAATAAGCTATTTAAAACTGTAAATTGAATCTGTAGTACTCAAACCCATACATAATATGCATAAAATCTGAAATACAAGGATATTCTGAAAAATATAATTAAAAGCTGTAAAATTGAACTGAGGGCCTAGTACGCAACTACTGAATCTAAATTTGTGGAAGAGTCTGTTAACCAATATAAACCACGTGAGATAAACGTGGAGTCGAATATATATGCCCCATCAAGAGGACCCAATATACCTTGCCAGGGTATAAAGGCATGGCTGATGTTATCACTAGTTCTGAGGCCTAACTGAGGGACTAAATAATCCTATAGTGGCACGTAGTTCTGGGACTTTAGGTACGCTGAATCCTAGTCCAACTCGGTAATAAGTACTACTCTCAAACTGAATACTGATAGCTCATTTGAAATTGAAGTTCTAGAATGTTGCATCAGAACCTAATTAATATGGATGATTTCTGAAAGACTATATAACTGAAAACTATTCATAAAGCATGTGGACATATCTAGATGTCATACTAATCATGAAGCTTACTGAGTTCATAATCATTGATGGCATATCTGGATACCATGCTAATCATGAAACCTATTATGTTCAACATATTCTTGTAAAACATATTAAAGGTAGGGCAAATCCTGCTAAATCATGAGAAGTTTTGAAGAAAATCTGTAGACTGAAAACTGGCTAATTTCATGTTTAAAACAAAATGCTAGTAGTCTTGGTTATATTCTGAAGAAAATCAATTCTCATGAAAATACTACAATTTTAGGCTAAATTCTTGATTTCTTAAAGTTCTTGTAAAATCTCATGCAAGTCATCAAAAATATGGTACAAATCTTCTAAGATAGGATATAAATCATGTAGAAATTATAAGGACTGAATTCTGTAAAATTTAACATGATTGGGTAAGAACCTTAGTTCCTAACATCATGAAATTTTAAAAATAAGATTGGAGTTTTGTGCATAAGAGCGAACTAATCCCTTACTGAATTCTCACATACCTGTTTAATGGAGAATCTTTAACTATCATGAAAGTTGGAATCTTTGGAGAAGAACCCTAACTCTTGCCTTGGAGAAGAAAATCGCCTCTTATCTCTGTTCTAGACTAAGTGTCGCTTGATTTTTGAGAGGATGAGGGATTTGAGGTAGTTTATGATTAGTATACGTGTTTGGGATAGTTAAAATGATGTGATTTTGGTGTTAAAAGAGTGGAAAAGATCTGAAATACCCCTGAGGAACGAGTCTAGAAAACTACTGAAAATTTCAGAATCATGTTCCACGGATGGAACCACAGATCGTGGAATGGGTTGACGGGTCGTCAACCCACTCGTGGATTTAAAGTATTTGGTAAATCTCTGAAGGTGATTCCATGGTTGACTGGATGGTCCGTCGTCCAAAACAATGACCCGTAAAGTCACTCGTGGAAACCTGGGAAGAAAAGTTAAAATTTGATATTCCACGGGTCATACTATGGACCGTGGTTTTGGTCTACGGGTCGTGGACCAACCCGTCATTTTGAGGGTGAAAATTTTAAGTTTCAGGTATCTTTTCACGAGTCACAGTATGAACCGTGGTTCTATTCCACAGTTCATCATCCGGTCCGTAGAAACTAACAGTGCTGCAGTAAAATAACCATAACTTTTTACTCCGCACTCGGATTAATGCACGGTCAATGGAGTTGGAAAGAAAACTCAAAACCTTTAATTTGGTGGGTATTAAGCCACCTAAATCCTCATATTCTAAGAGTTATGATCGTTTGAAGTTGATCCTACTTTAGTCTTACATGAAAACTTCTTAGTTTGGGGTGCTTTCAACTTAACTTGTTGATAGGAGTTTATTATGAACATGATTCGCATCCAAAACACTTCCCACACTAGGGAATTGATCATGACACCTATGAAAAATGGTTCGGGTCTTATCTTAGGGTTTTTGGGGTGTTACAGCAGTTTATCTGTTATGTACAATCCATGGTACGTGTGGTACAAACTCTATATGAATCTATGATGCTTCTACAATTGAAACTTCTTGTGTTTGTCCACCGGGGTTTAGGAAAAAACACCGGTAAATCTTGTGAGAGGAAAATTCAGATGAGGGATTTTAAGGCCAGTAAGTTTTTATCTCTTGATTTTGTTTACTGGTGCGGGTAACCAAACAGACCTTAAGGTCTTTCATATGTTGATATTACTACTGAAGTGAAATAAGACTGATTGTTTGATTGACCAAATAAGTAAAAGAATGAGAAGATGGTCCTGAAGAAATTACAGTTATCAATTAGCAGCAAGGGAAGACCGAAACTAGCCCACAAGAAAATGAACAGTTAGCTATTCGCAGCAAGGAAAAAGCCAAAGCTAGTTACTTTACCAGATCTTAATCCTTGTACAAGAATTGACGAGTTTCCTCTTTTTTCCCTAGTTATGTTTTTTTAGTAGAAAAAAATTAATCAAGAAGTCCCCTAGATCAAACACAACTCTAAGAAGTACCTAAGCGAAGATTTCCAAGTCCTGGTGCTTCTCTTTTTTTTACACTGTCTAGAGGCATAACATCACGAAACACTGATCAATAAGAGAAGCAATTTCCAGCGACATTTATCATGAATTTGAAGACAAAATTATTGTTACTTGAAAATAGAGCAATACAGTAAAAAGAGTATGTGCTTTACATATGAATTGCTCGTTCTACGTTTGAGAAAATAAACATTATTTAACAACACTTGACAATAAAATACTCTTTCAAGTTATTTGTTACTCAACTGGTTTGATCTAAGCTTTTCAGCCCCATTTTTGTTGCATCCTCGGACCCTACCGCAGAGAAAGGACAAACTAAGCTTTCAATATAGATTTCCGCCACGCCCTAGCCATAAGAGTTAATACCTTTGGATATTGCACGAGTCACCCTTTGGATTGTATATCATGAAAGTTGATCCAAACACAACCAAATTTTCACCTTTATTTGCTATGTGCAAGCATATTTGCCCAAGAGTTTCATTCCCCAATCGATACTCATGATATTTGATGGTAAACATCTTTTTAGTCGAAGATTCTTTGGCTCCATACTTTATAATCATCATGGAACTCATCATATTCAAAACCATATACTCGTGGGGTAAATACCCTAGAGTAGTTTTAGGTTCAGACAATTTTTTGTACTTTCTAATTGATGTATTCCACAGAAACAATTCCATGCCCTCAATGACAAGACAAATCATTCCGTTGGCAGAACCTGCAATACAAACACCATATAGATCTAGTGTGGGATAATCCGTCTTTTGCCTCGGTAACAGACTCATTAAATAAAGACCTAAGACTACAATAATCTTTAAATGTGCAGTTACTAAGACAATCCATCATAACGTTATGGAGGATGTATTCCTTGTTATTAGCAGATAAGCTGAGATGGGTTTTGACAAATTCAGTGCTAGAAATCAAAGCAAGCCAAGATTTTGAAACACACCTGAATTTCAAGAGGTGTTTCATAGAAAAAGGGGAACATATGATTGAGTTAGAATTTGATTAAAAAAAAAAAGTGATGACTCTTAAAACGAACATGGCTGTTTCATCCCTGCATGTAATTTGTTTTTGTACTCTAGCTGCGTTATGCCTTGGCTTCTGGATTCATTTCCATTTTCCGGCGTTTGTATGTGGATATATGAGTTGTGCTTAGTTTCTCTTCTATTTCTTTCTTGATGAACAAGTAAACATTTGATCTATTTTTCCAGAGATGAATGATTTAGAATCTGGATTTTATGCTTTGGGATATTCACCTTGGTCCATACTGCTCTCCACCAAGGCTCTGCACACTGTTGTTATATCCTTCAACACTCTTTAGGCAGCACAAAAATAGTCAGCCAGTAGGTATGCATATGCATGAGGGCAGAGTTGACTAGTTGTACTCTTCCCGCATAGGATAAGTTCCTTGATCCCCACATCTTCACTTTAGCCACCACCAACATTTCAAAGTCAATAACAGATAGTCTCTTCGAAGTTATAGGCACTCCCAAGTATCTAAACGGGAGTTTTCTTTTTTGTGTATCCTGTCAGTTCACATAGGTCTGATTTTCCATATTTGCTGTAAATATGTTTTATTTTAGAGCATTGGTTTGCAATCCTGAAGCATCAGAGAAAGTTTTCAAGCCCCTCAACATTAGAATAATAGACATATAAATTCTCCTTTACAGAACACTAACATGTCATCAGCAAAGCACATATGTTTTAACTTGAGCCCTTTGCTCCTAGTATGGTATTTGAATCCCTCTTGCTAAGCTACCCATTGCATCAACCTTGTAAAGTATTCCATACAGAGAACAAACAACAAAGGGGATATAGGGTCCCCTTGCCTCAAACCCCTCTCTCTCCCCCCCTCCCCCTCGACATTTACATGTAATCCACCATTTATTGCAATTTTATACCTCGGTGTGGAGATACACTCCATTGTCCACTTGATAAACTTGCAAGGGAAATTTAACCCATACATCATTTCCTCCACAAAGCCCCATTCCACAGAATCATATGCATTCCTTAGATCAACCTTGATGAGGCAACCCTTTACTGTTTGCTTCCTGTTATAGAGTCGTACTAGGTCCTGACATATCAAGATATTCTGGACAATGCTTCTTCCGGCAACAAATGCACTCTCGTTATTTGAAATAATCTCTGGGAGTACTATCTTCAGTCTTGAGCATAGCATTCTGCTCACTTTATAGACAGTGTTACAGCAAGCTAGCTATTGGTCTGTAATTTCCCACACTTTCAACATGTGACCCTTTTGGGATTAGTGTTATAACTGTGTCATTATTCCTCTTAGCATTTGTCCATTCTCAAAGAATTCCAGTACTCCTGCTACTAAGTCTGTCCCTACAATGTCCCAGCTATCTTTGAAAAACTGACTCCAGGGGATTTATCTCCTCCTATCCCCCAAAGAGCTGTTTTAACATCTCTTGCATTGAATGGAGCCACTAATAAGGAATTCTGTTCTTCAGATATTACAGGGCCTCTTTTTATCAGGATGTTGTTTACATGTTGTCTATCACCACTTGTTGTTCCCAGCAAGTCAGTATAGTAATCCGTGAATTCCTTACAAACATCCTCTGCATCAGTTAAGTACTTGCCCTCCTTGTCTTTGACCGTAAAGATTCTATTGGTGTTTCTCCTGGCTTTGAGGAAACTATGATACAATTTATTGTTTTGATCTCCCTCTTGAATCTATTTGATCTTACTTCTTTAACGGAAATACTGTTCTTTGGCTTGATTCTTTATGGCATATTCTTTGGCTAGTTTACACTCCTCATTAATCAGGTCTATGCGTCCAGGACTTTGCTGAATCTGTCATTAATCAGGACTTTTCCATTGCCTGAGCTGCTTGTGCTTCGACATCAGTAAACTTTTCCTTGTTGATATTGTGGAGTATTGATTTCAGTCTCCCATTGATATTACAGCATTTCGATAAATAGGACTAAGTTTTTAGTGTTTTGCTGTGTTTCCAGACTATCTCTATATTGCATACCATGATGAAGAATGGGGAGTTCATGTCCATGATCATAAGTTAGCATCCTTTTTGTGCATTTTTGCATATTTATCAGTTTCATTCTTGGACTAATTTCCTTGTTTTATACATGCAGTTTTCTCTTTGAGTTGTTGGGGTTAACCGATGCACAAGTTGGTTTATTCAAGTCAGTTTTAAAGAAAAGGCGAGATTTCAGGTAGGTTTTGCTGGTCTTTTAACTGATTCTTGATGAACATTTTCAAAAAAAAAAGATACCTTAGCTGTATTTTGCCTTCTACTTTCCTCCAGGGATGCCTTTTCGGGATTTGATCAAGAAATTGTTTCCAAATACAACAAAACCTCAGTATAAATTGAAGTTAAATGGACAAATTCCATAGTGAATTAAAGCTTAAAGGTGAATCCTCCTAATCCAACACGAGATTTCTTTGACAGTTCTTTTGGAAGGTGAAATTTAAGAGACTCTTTTGAGCGTGAAATTGACGCAACAACTTAAATGCACTCAAGTAGAAAAGAATTGTCCAAGTGATACTTAAATGACGTGAAATTGACGCAACAACTTAACTTGAGTTTAAAATGCTCATTTTTGGTGTATTTAATGGACAAAAATTGTCTCCACTCTGATTCTTCATCAAAGCATCATATTCTGCTTTCATAGCTTGTCTCCACTCGTCATGGATGATAGCTTGTTTGAATGTTGTTGGTGAAGGAGTGAAGTGAGTGAGAAAACTGAATTTTCTTTTGGGCTTGGTGATGTTATTCTGGGACCTAGTGGTTATTTTGTTTGGTGCATGCTCTGGAGTTGGTATGGGGGGTTGTTGTGGGGAGGGATTTGCGCTTCCAGGAAGTGAAGAAGGTGTCAATTGTGAATTGGTGATTGGAGATGGAGCAGCAGGGGTTTGGTGAACAGTCTTCGTGTTGGGTTTACGTCTATGATATGTTAGCAAAGGTGCAGGCTGTGTGCTTGAGGTCGTGTGATGCTGGGAAGAGGGAAAGGAAAGTGGAGAATTGCCTGGATTAGCTGCAGCAGCGGCTGGTACCTGGCCAGAATTGAAGGAGTGAGTATTATCTTTCGTATGTTGATATTACTACTGAAGTGAAATAAGATTCATCGTTTGATTGACCAAATAAGTAAAAGAATGAGAAGATGGTCCTGAAGAAAATACAGTTATCAATTAGCAGCAAGGGAAGACAGAAACTAGCCCACAAGAAAATGAACAGTTAGCTATTCGCAGCAAGGAAAAAGCCAAAGCTAGTTACTTTACCTGATCTTAATCCTTGTACAAGAATTGACGAGTTTCCACTTTTTTCCCTAGTTATGTTTTTTCAGTAGAGAAAAATTAATCAAGAAGTCCCCTAGATCAAACACAAGTCTACGAAGTACCTAAGCGAAGATTTCCAAGTCCTGGTGCTTCTCTTTTTTTTACACTGTCTAGAGGCATAACATCACGAAACACTGATCAATAAGAGAAGCAATTTCCAGCGACATTTATCATGAATTTGAAGACAAAATTATTGTTACTTGAAAATAGAGCAATACAGTAAAAAGAGTATGTGCTTTACATATGAATTGCTCGTTCTACGTTTGAGAAAATAAACATTATTTAACAACACTTGACAATAAAATACTCTTTCAAGTTATTTGTTACTCAACTGGTTTGATCTAAGCTTTTCAGCCCCATTTTTGTTGCATCCTCGGACCCTACCGCAGAGAAAGGACAAACTAAGCTTTCAATATAGATTTCCGCCTCGCCCTAGCCATAAGAGTTAATACCTTTGGATATTGCACGAGTCACCCTTTGGATTGTATATCCTGAAAGTTGATCCAAACACAACCAAATTTTCACCTTTATTTGCTATGTGCAAGCATATTTGCCCAAGAGTTTCATTCCCCAATCGATACTCATGATATTTGATGGTAAACATCTTTTTAGTCGAAGATTCTTTGGCTCCATACTTTATAATCATCATGGAACTCATCATATTCAAAACCATATACTCGTGGGGTAAATACCCTAGAGTAGTTTTAGGTTCAGACAATTTTTTGTACTTTCTAATTGATGTATTCCACAGAAACAATTCCATGCCCTCAATGACAAGACAAATCATTCCGTTGGCAGAACCTGCAATACAAACACCATATAGATCTAGTGTGGGATAATCCGTCTTTTGCCTCGGTAACAGACTCATTAAATAAAGACCTAAGACTACAATAATCTTTAAATGTGCAGTTACTAAGACAATCCATCATAACGTTATGGAGGATGTATTCCTTGTTATTAGCAGATAAGCTGAGATGGGTTTTGACAAATTCAGTGCTAGAAATCAAAGCAAACCAAGATTTTGAAACACACCTGAATTTCAAGAGGTGTTTCAGAGGAGGATTTCAGTAACCAGTACCGCTTGCAAAACAAGAATTGAATTTTGCATTGAAATTGATGAAAATTGAATAAGGGCATTTTAGACTTTTAACAGGGTTTGTGTGTAAATATATAGTAATGAAAAATAAGGGCATTTTAAACTGTTAACTTACTCTAACCTGAACCGCCATAGCCTCAACCACAGCGTAGCTCGTAATTAATTCTTATCCTTTTGATTTGCAGGGAAGGAATTACTCATTCTTGTAGCATCCACAGTAAGCTCGATTTTTCGGTGCCACCAGTAAGCTGTCTGGGATGAAGCCTCCCATCGACACCAAAAGCGGAGAAAACACACTAGCAATGCTCGATTTTCCTCTACTTCAATTCAAGATTCAAGCTATATATTCCCTATTTTGCCAACAGAACTCATCAATGAAATCCTCGTTGAGCTACCGGTGAAATCACTTCTGAAATTCAAGTGTGTTTCAAAATCCTGGCTTGGTTTAATCTCTAGTTCTGATTTTGTCAAGACCCATCTCAGCAAATCTGCTAATAACAAGGCCTGCCGTAGGCTTATGTTATGCTAGAGTTTGATTCACCTGAAAACAAACTTATAAAGGACTGTTCTGTTAGTTCTTTACTTCATGACCATGTTACTAGGGCAATTGACTTGGATTATCCTCCGAAAAAATCCCATCAATCTATTAAGGTTGTGGGTTCTGTCAATGGGTTGATTTGTGTTGCCATTGATAATAAAGACTTGTTTCTCTGGAATCCGTCAGTTAGGATGCTCAAGAAATTGCCTAGTTCTAGAATCGGTCACTTTTACATGTACGGTTTTGGATACGATGAGCTTCATGATGATTATAAGGTAGTGGGTATTACACGTTATCATGTGGGCAAGATATATAGTCTAAATAATAATTCATGGAAATGTTTGGATGGTTTTGAGATTTTGATACGATTAAATAAGTCGGGTATGCTTGTGAATGGGAAGCTTCATTGGGCTATTTCTACTAAGAGTTTTGGTTGTTATAATGATTGGGACATCATATTTGTTGACTTGGCTGACGGGAGATGGGGAGAAGTGGAGAAACCTTGCTACAAAGAAGGAAATTTTGATTTTTCACCATGCCTCGGTCTGTTGGGAAATGATCTTTCTATGTTTTGTCATCATTTAAGGAGTCACGCAGATTTATGGGTTATGAAGGAGTACGGGGTTAATGAATCTTGGACAAAGATGTTTATCATCAACTATCCTTTTGATTTCGTGGGATATAGTTTATTTGGTCCACCCTTCTACATGTCAAGTGAAGGTGAACTTTTGTTTAAGAATAGGTCACTTTTCATGATTTACAATCCAAATTATATTTCGATCAGATTTTCAGACGTTACCAACTATGGTCACCTTGTTGAGGCAAATCCCTACATTGAAAGCCTAGTTTGGCCCTTTGTTGCAAAACATACCAGTAATGCAACAACATCAAAGGCCTCAAAAGCTCAGATGAAGACACTCGTGTGATAAATAATTAGTAAGAGTTCTCTACTCATTTTTCTCAAGAGCTATTAAATTCTGTTTCTTTTCTCATTTATAAAACAAGACACTGCATATCATAGACATCTTTGCACCATATCTGTTTGTAGATCTTTTTAGTCCTTTTTGCTTCATGAAACTTCTTCTTTGCAAGAACAATTATTTTGGTTCAAGTGCTTGGTGTATTCATCTTTAAGCGAAATTGCACTCAACATTGTTTCGTTAGGACTATCTTCTTTTTGTTTTACTTTTGGTCAAATATCAAAGGCTGAAGTGTCTTTCACATTGTCAATAACGTTGACATAACCAATGGTTCCGTGCAAGGATAGAGCATCTCAGGAAGTAAATTTAGTTGCTTTGATCATGAGTGCGGGATGGGGTCAAAAGCACGAATGTAGGAGATAAAGATAATGGGGATGAGCTTTCTTTAAGAGGGCCCTGTCTATTCTAAAGTGGATAGGAGTACAAATTTCGTCATTCTTGTTATATCAATCAAAAATAGTTCCTACAATAGTATATTTTTTAATCATGTTTAGAGTACATTATGTTCTATCATCCACAATATTAAAGTTAAGCTAATTAGGTGCATTGGTTATGTATCACCAAGTGACAGATGAAAACCGTTTTTAAAGCAATTCAAGTGTAATTCCTACTCGTTATGGTATCAGCTATCTATCATGATACTTTGAAAATTTGAGACAAGTCAATGTAGCCAAGCAATAACAAGGAAATATAGCTAATCCATGTAAGAAACAACGGCAAGAGTTCTATGTGTATTGACTTTTATTGTGGTTCACTTTGTTGACTTGCGTCCTTTGTGAGCCATTAAAGTGAAAAATACATCACAAACCAAGGTAATTTATTTTGCATTTAGCTCAATTCGCAAAGGTTGAGGTACTTGTGTCCTAGGTAACAGGTTCGAGCCCCGTGCCAAGCAAACTAACTCTAGCATTTAAGTGGGAGAGGGTAGAAGCTAAGGCCTATCATCCCCGAGTCCAAAGGTTGAGGTTGGCCAAAAGACCGGCTAGAGACGGATTTCTCGATCATAGAAAAAAACAATATGAAGGAGAAAAGGGGAAGAGGCCTAAAGGTCTGTATAAGGAATATCCTTGCAAGTTAGACTTATTGGAGCCAAAGAGGGGCATGGTTTTTATGTAAATGGATTACTCTAAACTAATTACCCAATTTTTGGCAGCATAATATGCTGCACTTGGATTAGAGTGGGTGTAGCTTGTTATTTATTCTTACTCTTTTGGTATTTATATTGACTATGTATACCACTTGAAGTTGCACTTGCATGTTCCATCTAGATATCAGATAAGTTAACTTATGTATATTTGTTCTTGTTTATTGCTTTAAAGCTGAATGAAAGCAAATTATGACATGTCTCAAATGTTGTTGGTAGGTAGATAGAGCTCATCTTTTTTCTTAAACAAGGCTTGTTTGCTACATGTTAAACATAGATCATGCACGGGGATAGCCTGCATGTGGTACTTTGGTAACTGTTCTTTTCATGATAGGTTTAAATAGTGTTTTGTTAACTGTTATGTTTTACTGAACTTTCAGGAAGTGATTGCTGATGTTAGGAAAAACTAATCTACTCCCTGGCTATTGCATGGATTGCAATGAAGAAGGATGGATTCTCTCTGGTCTTATTGTTCTTTATCATGTACTAATGTTGTTTCTTTACTCATTGAGCAAGACTTACATATGCTAGCTAATTGTGTATCGCATTTTGTTAGTTGCTTGAAGGAAAGTTCATCGTGATTAATGTTGAACAAGCTTCTCTTTTCATATGGATATACTATTATATGGAATATTAGGTTGAGATTGATCTGAACTAGATGTTGATCTGCTTTGCTACTTATGATCATGATTCGTTCTAGTTGTAACGATATCTTAATCCATGAAAAGGAAAAAGAAGAGCGTCAATTTATCAAGTCATACATAGTTACATGAAAAGTGAGAAGGGTTCATACAGTATTACATTTGTTCGTTACTCTATGAACTTGGTTGAAAAAAATTTCTCTTGACTAAAATTTTGATGTTGACCTCATGGTTCTCAACCACTTCATTGATCACTAGGCCACACTTTTGGGTGCGACATTTTGTAGTCCTTTAAGTATGCAAAATTTGGTCACTTAATTCAGGACCTGACAAAATGATAAAAGCTCCAAGCCAAACGGTAAAAATAACACCCTAAATGACGGTATGTAGTGTAGCGTGTGACGTGTGGATTAGATGCACGTCACGAGTCCAAACTCTGTTGCAGGCAAAAACCTGGCATTTAAATAAGGAAGGATAAAATAACAGGCTCATTATCCAACGCATTTCCAAAGCTTGCGCCACTCACCCTCGAGAATGTTTCAGTTTGACTAAAACGAAACGCATGACTTCTAATAATTTTGCCTATAATATAACTCAGTAGTTCCATTGGAATGTTAAACTTAAGAATCGAAAGCTGCTTAATGATGTTGGTAAAATGTGAATGGACTTAATTATTTAACAACTTGGGTATTTTCCAAGTCTATAAATAAATTGAAGTTATAGAGTAATCATGCGACTTGAATCTCTTTAAAGAAAGAAAAATATATTTCTGCCTCAACCTAAAAGATTGTTAGTATAATTTTCGTATTGTACTTATACTTTACCAACATATATACAGATACGTAGGTTGATTTTTCATACGGTCACTCAATTTTCTTCAACAACGAAAAGTGACTTTCTGACATATTTAATAACTATTATTAGTTGAGTGACCATACGAAAAATTAACTCACAGATATGATCGGTGGTCTAGACCCGCACCATATGTAAGGTTCTAAACAAATAAAAGACAAAAAGAGACTTCGAGTTTATGCAGTCAAAACTTATAGTCAAATTCAATTAAATTATTGTAATTTGTCTCTTTTTGAATCTGCAAAATTCAGTTACAGCAAAATGCATATGCCACATTTTAGCTTAAGCTAAAGATAACTTTCAATTAAATGTTCTTACATGTATCAAAGAATTGACAAAATCAAACTCAGATTTTGTTGCAATAACACAAATTCTGAAAGAAAAAAAAAAGATTACATTTTACATTAAAATAAAATTATGGAAGCAAACAAGAGACATAATCATATCGTCCAACTCCTAGCTGGCTACGTTGACTATTACTCACTCCATTTTATTTTACATGAGAGTCTTTTCTTTATATTCCATTTAAAAACAATGAAACTTTTTATACGTCTAAAAAGAATATCTATAGCCAGTGGCAAAACTAAAAGTTTTAATTGTTATGGATATTCAAGATTCAATATATGCGTGTATATGTATATAAAAAAAACTAATATTTATGAGACAACAAAATATTTTGATGAAAGTGTTCCACTGATCACCCTTAAGCCGATATGGTTGTATTTGCGGTACTTATAGCGACAAAGACATTATTACACATACAACTTAAACGACGAACACGAGTTCTAAAAATATTTCTTTCCTTTTTATTAAGCTCAGTATCTAATTGTCGTCATATTAAATAAAATAACGGGAGTAACTATATTAAAGACCATGAACATAAATGAAGAGAACAAGCAATATAATGTCTTCAGATAAAACAAATTGTAGATAAAACCATGCAGATTTTAGTTTCATACATTTAATGACAAAATTCTAAGTCCTACTTCCAAACCAATCTGCATTTACTTGTAACATTTATTTTTCATTACTTAATATAAAGGCAAAAAAATATAATCTGATTTTTATCCTTTTGAGCACCATATATACATATCTCATTGACTAAATTCCCCTTTCTTGAAATCTTGTTGCAATTTTTTTTCAACATACTCCAAAAAAAAAAACTTCTCTTTAATTTTTGAAAATTTTGCAATGGTTAATTTTGCAAAGGAAGAAGTTGAAGTTGTTGTAGTTGGAGCTGGTCCATCAGGATTAGCTGTTTCAGCTTGTTTGAACAGATTGTCCATAAAAAATATTGTGTTATAAAAAGAAGATTGTTGTGGCTATTTGTGGAAGAAAAAGACTTATGATAGACTTCACTTGTATTTATCTAAAGATTTTTGTTCATTACCTTTTATGCCACATTCAACTTCATCACCAAAGTATATGCCAAAAAATAAATTTATTCAATACTTAGATGAGTATGTTGAAAATTTCAACATCAAACCAAAATTTCAAAGTTGTGTTGAATTAGCCTTTTTCAACATAGAGGAGAAAAAATGGAATGTCAAATCACGAAATGTGGCTAGTGGTGAAATTTTCACGGAAATTTTTGCTTGTGATTTCTTAGTTTGGGCTACTGGTGAGAATAATGAAGGCTATATTCCAGAAGTGCTAGGGCTTGAAAATTTCAAAGGGGAAATTATTCATTCAAGTGAGTATAAATCAGGTCAAAAGTATGAAGGAAAAAATATTTTGGTTGTTGAATCTGGAAATTCTGGTATTGAGATTGCTTTTGATCTTTCAAATTACGGAAGTCACCCACAACCACTACCACTAGCCATCACTATCATCAACCGCCAATTATCTTTTTTGATATAGTGATAGATTAATTTAGTATTTTATTAAATTTATATATATTAATTTAATGAAAAACAAATCGTGTATATTCAAAAAAAAAATTATTTAGTATTTATATTTTAATATAATATCTTATATTCACATGTGTATTCAGATGTGCATTCAGATTAATTCATATGTGCCAATCTCAATGAATAAAAAAGTAATTAAGAAAAATAAAACTAATGTAATATGTTGAATGTCCTTTCTCCCTTAAGGCATCATCATCTTCTTATTTATAAGTCATAACTAATTTCGACAATTTTAATTTTTCATAAAACCTCAAGAGTTTTAACTTTTACTAGTAGTTGTAGTTTCTTTCTTTAGTCTATTTTTTATCTGAAAATAAGTTTAATTCGCTTCACCTCCAATAATTTCTTCCAATTCTTCTTTTCTAAATCAAAGATTATCTCAATTTCCATCGAAATCAGTATCTTATCGTCGTCCTATCATCTGTATAATAGAATTCATCATTTGCGATAGAATTTACAAACATATTTTCCGAGCATGATAAAATATTGCAAAAACAGCCTCAATTTTGAACACAAATGTGTTTTAACAAAATCCATTGTCAATTTATTGGCTACTATCGTCAGTGGAGGACATTTGGGGAAAATAGCCCTACAAGTATTTTTCTTAAAAAGGAGGATATTGATTGACCATAAAGTGATTAAGGAATATAGAGTTGGATTATTGTAATTACAAAAAAGTTGCATAGAGATATTAAAATTTCGCAAAATCCATTGTCAATTTATTGGTTACTATCGTCAGTGGAGGACATTTGGGGAAAATAGCCCTACAAGTATTTTTCTTAAAAAGGGGGATATTGGTTGACCAGAAAGTGATTAAGGAATATGGAGTTGAATTATTGTAATTACTAAAAAGTTGGCATAGAGATATTAAAATTTCCCAAAAACATATAAAAATCTCAGTATTCCATTTTCTATATCTCACAAATTAGAAATTTAATATTCACATTCGTTTTCTCATCATGTAAAAAAAATTTGGAACCTTTAGATTTAAATGAAGTCAAACTCATTAATGCTTAATCCTAAAACACTCACTCTCAATAACAACAATAATATCAGCAACAACTCAATATAATCCCACGAGCGGGGGAAAGTCCCACTCTCCTTTATTTAAATAGAAAAAAAGCCATGAGTCATTTTCTATTAAAAGTAGACTCAAGTATCCCATTTTATCAAAGAGGAGTATGTTGTGGTTAAGTTTGTCGTATCAACAACTTTTTATACCATTAGGTCATTTTTAATTGTTTTAACAAATAATATATTTTATTTTTAAGATTTAAACTCTCGTATTTTAAAAAAACATGTCAATAGATATCATTTAGATGATTTGATAGTGTAAAAAATTATTTATACCGATGATGTATAAAATTTAGACTCCTTATTTAATTTTACCTTTCTTAAATTATCCATAGTATGCAACTTTAATCTCTCCCTAGTTAGTGCTTGCACTCGCATAAATTCTCCCATTTGGGAAGGTAAAACCCTAAGATAGAAAACATTCACAATCTGCATTATTGAATAAAAAGCAAACTTGGGAGGAAGATAGAACGGCATAGAAGCAAGCCGGTCCAATCGGGGAGGCCGCCTATGGACGATTACGGATGCAGCTCTTAGATAGCGGATTCATCCGCATTTTTTATATGATCATAAAAACTCTTAAAATTTTAACAGATTGGGATGTGATCTCATATTTTTTAGAAGTACATACAACGAATTCAATATTAAGAAATTTAAAATTAAACATATCAAGTTTAAATTTTGAATTTTTCTCTACTCATGAAGAGAAAGTTGTGATTCATTAGTTTTGAAGAAGGAGAGGAGCGGAAGGTTTTATAATGAGAAGGGTTTTATTTTTTCAACAAATAAATTTATATCAATCCATCCAGGTTCAAGGTAGGGTGATCTAATGTACCCAGACCTTCAATCTCTTCTCTATGGGGGAAATGGCTACAAAACCAATTGACCCCTCTAAAGAAAGGCGGGTTATATATTTGCTTGACCCATCTAGATTTAACCCTATATATTCTCGAATGACAAGGTTGGATACGGATATAAATATCTGTTGATGTCAGCTCAAGAAATATACAACAACCAGCTAAGGGGAAAATGGCATTTGTCCATGCATTTTTCAAAAATTATAGAGATGTCGATCGTTCAGTGTCATGAAGGGTGCGAATTTAACACCTGTTTGGATTTTGGTTTTCGTGGTGTTGTTTGTGTATGTCTTTCAAATTCTTTATCCTTGTAACCAAGCAACCCCTAGTGTTGTGGAAGAACTTTGTACATGTTTTACAAGGTCAATTTCTAAGAAGAAGTGATGCAAAGTCACAATATTGGTGATATTGCAATAGTACCTTATTGAGACTATGTTGATACACAAAGTCTTTATTAGGTAATATATTATTCTTGCACAATCTTCTACATAAAGAAGGACATCATACTAGGGATTGAACAAGTGATCCTGTTTTTGCCTCAACTTCTTGTATGGCTACAAAGAGTACTAGCTCTTAAACATACATCTTATGGATTAGAGTGGGAGGTGGCATCGGGAGTCAAAGGAATGATTAAGGACATATGCCTACTAATTGGGTATGAAGGTCCTAATTTCCTTGCAAAAGTAGTTCTTAATTTATCTGTTTCAATATGTTCTTGAGCAAATAAAGGAGGAATTGCTAGATATATAAAATTATCAAAAGTTTTCTCGATTGCTCCCCCTTAGTCAAAAGGCTTGCCACCCTGTTCTTCTTCTGAAAGCTATGGTTGAGAGATGGAACTCCTAATATAATTAGTACATCGATCACCTGTAATTATTTATAAGTGATTTTTGTTGAAATTAATGTGATTACCTTCTTGGAGTCGATTGAAATTTCATGTGCGTGAAGATTATTTTCCACGGGGAGAGAATTCAATACTCATCAATAGCTTAACAATTTATGGAGTAGATGGATTATCTACACTCTCCATCTTCAGGTTTACAGAGTCATCTAGTCATGCGCATTGTTTGCCTAACATGGAGAAGGCAGTGCAAGAGAAATAAGTGATTGAATTTTGGGATTTCAAACAATACTTCTAAGGCAAGAAGCAAGGGCATAACAGGTGCATTAGAATCCCGCAGTGAAATTCCTCCTATATGTCACATCTACTCTAAACTCAGTTTTTGACCCTGACTTTTCCCTATTAGGATGTGGATCCCTAGTCAAGCTCTCATTAGGTTATATCAAAGCTATGAAGGAGAAGAGCGGGTGATTGAATCTTTCCCTCTTCTATTACTTTTCCTCAAGCGCTAGTTCTGCTTTCACATCAGTCTTGCTTTCGAGTCCTCTCTATCCTCTGTTTTCGTGCCTTGAAATAAAGAATAGCATGCAAAGTGCTTAACCGGGCGAAGGATATTCTATTCATTGAGGCTATATCTGAGTAAGCAATCCCCATCCTCCGATGGTAGGGATGTAGGTTCACAACTCCTGCATATCAACGATTCCTTATCCGCAAGAATATAGTATGTAAACGACTTAACAAGCGGAACGGCTACTTAAGACATTCCCCCAGCGTAAGGAAACAAAGAGAGATTCCGTCGTGATTCTCCGGTAAAATGATAGCCTTCTTATTCAAATGCCCAGAAAGACTCCTCTTTCGACCGGTTGAGAATCTGAGAAATCAGTTTCAGGCTTAGGAAGCTTGGCTAATCTTCACCTTGTACTCAACATCCGCGAACTGCATCGATCTATAGATTTCCCATCTATATCCAATCCCAACGAGAATAGAAGCGAGTCGCTTCCGGTCTGTCTTGTAGTCGTAGTCTTTTAGCTTATGTAGTCGTCGGCCTTCCTACACGCATGCGTCCGCCAGAATGCCTCCTTGGTTCGGGACGAAGCCAAGCCGATACATACGATAGGCGAAGGAAAGACCCCCATTTCATAGCGCCTGGGGAACGCAAGTTTGATCGAGGATTGGAGAGGAGAGGTGGAAGAAAGGGCTCGGGATGGCTAAGTGATCCAACTCACATTGGGCCTAGTGCCCAGGTGGTTTGGCCAATAGTGGGCCAAGAAATATTAAATGGTGACGTAGGCGGGGGTTTCCGAGGAATACAAATAACCTCTGGTTTTTTTCAGATTTGGCGAGCATCTGGAATAACTAGTGAATTACAACTCTATTGTACATCAATTGGGGCATTGGCCTTTGCAGCGTTAATGCTTTTTGCTGGTTGGTTCATTATCATAAAGCGGCGCCAAAATTGGCTTGGTTTCAAGATGTAGAATCTATGCTGAATCTCCATTTGGCAGGGCTACTCGGGAAATCCTTTTCAAGTCTTCTCCAGGAAGATTGACTCGACAAATAAAGCACTGAATTGGCGAACTATTTCAGAATATAGAAATGCCGAAAACGAAGAAGGCCAATTTGCTCTTGAACAGAGTTGGTCTGCTGATAAGAAAATGGAGTTAGATTCGGCCAAGAGTAACCTTGAAAAATGAAGGTTCCGGTTGCAGTAAATGTCTCAAAGCTAGACTTGAAGCATGCTTCAAGTGGGAACTGTCTCATCCATCTGAACAGGACAACTGAATGAATGCCGCTGACGAAATCAAGTCCGAACTACCTACAATATGGCCATACGTTTCCAGAATGCAAACAAAGTAACTACTGCCACATCCATTGCTTTTGACTATGTTGTGGGACCGCGAAGACAACCCACCACTAGAGCTTGCTTTGCTCTCGCCCGCTGGAAAGGTTCTCCCTGTCCCGGACAACCTCTCTTCTTATAGGATTCATAGAGTTTACCTTTATGGTTGGATTCCACAGATCTAATCGGCGGAAAGAAGCACTGGCTAATACTTTAATGGAGATGGGGCCTACAGGGCAATCAGATAGCAGATTCCCCTTTACTGTCTTCAATGTCTTGACTTTAGGAATGATTGACTGTAAGAGAAGGATAGAGACTTTCCTAAGAAGGTCTTATGTATTCTGAAAATTCTTGTTTTTTACCGTCTTGCTTAGGAAAGACACATCTCCGTCTAGACAAGATCCTTAGATGATCCTTTCTGTACCGTATGTCCTGTCTTGAAGAACGTCTTCCCCGGTCCGAGACAGGTCAACAATCGTGGAAGGCCCAGGATGGTCGCTATAACGTCTTTTTCGGCACGTTCGATTTTTTTGTTGATCAGGCGACACCCGAATTTGAACTGGGGAAAAAAAGATTTGCAGTCCTCTGCCTTACCACTCGGCCATGTCGCCAAAATGCTACAAATACAAAATAGGTGAAAACCTTTCCCGGATTACTGAACTACTTTTTTATTGTACTTGCGCCTTGAGTTCTGTTTTCCTTAATTGTTCTTCCCTTTTGATTGTGATTGGATTTGATTCATCCTTTCAATTTCGATTGATTCTATCTCAAAATTCATAATCTTTCTCTTACCTCCTTTCTATTTAAATCTTTTAAAAAGAAAATGTGGATATTGGAACAACGACACGATACTCAAATCTAGATTCACTCAAATCTAGATTCTTGTAATTATGATTCAAGTGAAGAAAAAGTAAGCCTATTTATTTCGGGCTTTAAAACCAGTAGTTCTAGCGGTCGACTCGGTTCTTTCAAATTGTTTCTCATTATTGAGAAAAGGTAACAAAGATAAAATACGAGCTTGTTTTATAGCAAGAGTAATTAATCGTTGTTGTTTCAAAGTCAATCTATTCACACGTCTTGATAATATTTTTCCTTGTTCACTAATAAATCGACTAATTAAACATGAGTCGTATTTTTTTTTTCTTCCTCAAATGGAATGTGGTGGCATTCTTCTATTACTTGCTACAATTGCTTTAGCGCGAGAAGCAAGGAAAGGGTAGACAGTGAAAAAAGGAAATGGCATGAGAGAAATTTACTCGGCAATTCACTTGGTGACTTCACGATTGCCAAAGAAGCATCAAATGTTCTCTATGGAGCAATTCTTAATCAAATTGCAAGCACTGACTCTCAGAATAGAAGATAAAAAAGAATGATCTTCACGCCCAGAAATGCATTTTCCTTGAAAATTCCTTGATGTTTATAATTTTGTCAGCAGCCCATTATATTTTCTCCACTTTGCCCGGAAATGCATTTTCCTTGAAAATTCCTTGATGTTTATAAGATACATAGAATTAATGTACACTGAGCAAGTTCATACTCCATCTCATTGCTAAGTCCACAAATCTGTACAAAGTGTTATAACAAACCAGTACAAAAACAAGAGGTTAACGAGTGGTACGTTACCTAGCTCATACAAGATACTCCATAAGTCCAAACAAGAATGTAAAAAGTTGTTGCAGATGATTCAACGAGATACGCGAAACATACTTCTTCAGGCATATCTATGAGAACAGATCAAAGAAGATGATATGAATGATAACCAAATAGTTCATTTTAGCCTCCTCCCCAACCTCATGTCTGCATTTTTGACCACTTAGCCTTAGGTGCATACTTATTGTTATGCTTTCTTTTGGGCCAACTTTTTGTGTCTGATTTTCCCAACCATTGAGCAGAAGAAGTTCCTCGCGGGGTTTCTTCTGATCTTTTTCTTTTTGTCCAGAGAGAGTCTGGTGGTACACCTTCCTCCTTTGACTGTCCACCTTTGGTAGACCATTTTCCTTTTGACCAAGGAGAGTCGGGTGGTCCACCGTCTGTCCTCCTTGGGCCGTCCCCAACTCGCTGAACGTACTCCTTCCCAACCTTCAGTAGACTATTTTCCTTTTGTCCAGGGAGAGTCAGGCAGTGCACAATCCTCCTTTGACTGTCCCCAACTCACTGAAGTTAGTCCTTCCCAACCTTCGGTAGACCGTAGACCATTTTCTTTTTGTCGCGACAGGTTCAGAAGGTATAGCCTCCTTATTCTTGATATCTCTACAAGGAAGGGTGATTACATTTCCATCTTCTTTAATATTCCTTGTCTGAGAATCTTCTTGAAAGGGAGAAGCATGGCCAAACAAATGATATTTTAATGTGGGTACGTACTTCAACAAGGCCATCCACAAAAGCAGAAATGTATTCACTAGTACGCTGGATACACTTGTATATGCGTTTTACATCTCCTTTCCCAACCGCCCTTGCGACATTTTGAGACCGGTCAGTGAAATCCTCAACCTGCAAAGATCACGATAAGCCATTAATTCAGCACTTCAAAAGAGATTTCTAAGCAGAAAGGACATTAATAAATGAAAGATAACTACACTGATGCAGCAAACTTTGGAGTCCCATGTTTTAGATAGCCAAGATGCTTCATAGGTGCTTGCACATAGTCCTTTGGCCCATAGCTTCTAAATCGACAATAACTGCAATGAAATGAGACCATAAGGAACCAGAAAACTAGATGTTTTCTTTGTTTCCATGGGGACCTGCATTTCAGTTCTTCTGGTCTATTTGATATGAGAAATAGTTGTTTCAATTAAATTGACCGATGTAAGAAATGTATGCGGTTAATATGAAAAAAACTTCACAAATATTTTTTCTTTTTTTTTGGTGATAAAATGTGAAATATTACCATTACCAACAAACTAAACAAATACAGCAAAAGAGCACCATGACTTTGACCCCCTTCTGAGAAGTTTATCAAAGATTAGTAGGCCTCAAGAAAAAGCAAAAACTAGTTACATATAGCCTGTACTAAGTATGCATATTTCCTACCTCTCCTAGTGTATTGAAACATATCTAACCTGATAAAAACTGAACACACTTGATTTCAGTATATAGATGAGATTACAAGGCTGTTGTTATATACAAAAACAAAAGGCACCTAAATGGAAAGATAATATATAGTAATTAATACAAACACCTAAATGGAAAGATAATTAACATTCAATGAAAATAGAATAAAATCAATTTAAGATCTAATCCCACCAATCACTCATTCTGTTTCCTAACTTTCCTCACGCGGTACAACTCATTGCAACACGCCCCCTCAAGTTGGTATGTAGATGTCCTTGATACCCAACTTGTCCAATAAGCTGTTAAATGGTATACTCGGAACAGCTTTTATTAGCATGTCTGCTAACTGGTCTTCTGATTTCACATGTGGAAAACATATTATTTTCTCTTCAAGTTTCTCTTTAATAAAATGCCGATCAACTTCAATATGTTTTGTCCTGTCATGTTGAACAGGATTCTGAGCAATTTGTATAGCTGACTTGTTATCACAGAACATCTTTATTGTTGAACTTGAGTCAAGACCTATTTTTGTTAATAACCTCTTCAGCCAAAGAAGTTCACAAATTCCCTTTGTCATACTTCTGAATTCCGCCTCTGCGCTAGATAAAGCCACCACGTTCTGTTTCTTGCTTATCGAAGTAACTAAGTTTCCTCCGACAAAGGTCAAATAGCCTGATGTTGATTTTCTATCTGTTGCACTTCCAGCCCAATCCGCGTCTGTATAACGATTAATATTCAAATGATTGTGTTTCTTGCACATAAGTCCTCTTCCAGGAGACGACTCTAGATACTGCAGAATACGAGTGACAGCCCCCATGTGTGCTTCACTAGGATTATGCATGAATTGACTAACAAGACTCACTGCATATGCTATATACGGTCTTGTATGGGATAAATAAATCAACTTGCCAACAAGTCGTTGTTACCTCCCTTTGTTCCTTGGCGTCTGATTCGGACGCTCTTTCAGTCCATGATTTTGGACTATATATAGGAGTGTCAACTGGTCTGCAATTGAGCATTCCTGTTTCTGCCAATAAGTCAAGAACATATTTTCTTTGGGGAAGGAAAATTCCTTCGCTAGATCGGGCCACCTCTATCTCAAGAAATTACTTAAGCCCTCCAAGGTTCTTCATTTCAAACTCAGTAGCTAAATACCGTTGCAACGTACTTCATATTCTCTTCTTTGTCATTCCCTGTAATTATCATATCATCAACATAGATAATTAAGGTTGTCACCATACCTCTCCGGTGATTTAAGAATAAGGTGTGATCAGCATTGCTTTGCTTGTAACCTCGTCTCTTCATGGCCAAGCGAAAGAGCCCAAACCATGCTCTTGGTGACTGTTTCAATCCATATAATGCTTTGTTTAACTTGCATACAGTTCGTGCTTGTGAAGCAGCAAAGCCTTGTGGAATTTCCATATATACTTTCTCTTCAAGATCACCATGTAAGAAAGCATTTTTTACATCATATTGATGTAATGACCAATTCAAATTAGCAGCAAGCGATAGTAGTACTCTCACTGTATTTAATTTTGCTACAGGAGAAAAGGTCTTTGTATAATCTATACCATAAGATTGAGTGTATCCTTTTGCCACAAGTCTCGCTTTGTAACGGTCAATCGATCCATCAGCACTGTATTTGATAGTGAACACCCACCTGCATCCTACCACTTTCTTTCCCTTAGGTAGCGATACTAGTCTCCATGTATTCATATTTGTAGAGGATAGCTTGTACGTGAGTGCTTTGAGCGGTTTTGAAAAAATTTATGTGCTAATTAGCATAGTCAGCTATTGGGTATTTTGCTTTCTTTTCTTCAAGAGATGGAGAGTATCGATTTGGTGGCTGCCCTCGATTATGCCTGAAAGGGAGTTTATATGTGGAAGGACTATCTAGTTCATTAGGAGTAGAATTCAGAGATTGTACCTCAGGACTGCACTCAGGAGATTGGTCCTCTTGTGGTACTAAGCTTTGAGTGACAATTTGTTCTGTCAGTTGCTCATGTGTATATTCTGGCCCCTCCTGCACATCCTCTCTATAAAATCTTAAAGAGAAAAGTAGTGGAAAGATGATTTTATTCATTCAGCAGCCAAGCAATAAATACAACAAAGAATAACAACCTACAGCTAAACTTAAGTAAACTAACTACTAAGTGTACTCCTAAACAATAGGAGGAGTCTTATACAGATACTCAAATACAGTAATTATAGCAATAACTAATGCTAATAAGATAAGGTAGATAATGATGCTTAATACACCCCCTCAAGTTGGGTGTGGTGCAACAACGCCTAACTTGGAACGACACCTTGCAAAGGCTGGTTTTGGTAACGGCTTGGTAAATGTATCAGCAAGTTGATCACAAGCATGAGTGTGTTTGTCAAGAACCTGATGCGCTTGAACTAGGTTCCTAACATAGGAGAAGTCTGCAGCAATATGTTTCATGCGGCTATGAAACACTGGGTTATGACATAGATATGTAACACCAACATTGTCACAAAAGATTGTGGGTGTCTTTGGAATGGTGATACACAGTTCATTCAGCAAGTTGCGCACCCATGTGAGTTCTGCAAGTGCGTTTGCAACTGATTTGTACTCTGCTTCAGTGGATGAGCGAGCTACAGCTTGTTGCTTTTTTGAAGACCAACTCACTGGATTATGCCCAAAGAAAAGAATATAACCTGATGTGGATATTCTGTCATTCGGGTCTCCAGCCCAATCAGCATCAGCATACATGTAAAGACTGTGGTCTGAGTTACGATGAATTCGAAGGCCTGAAGTTGCCGTGGCTTTGAGATACCGTAGTATCCTTTTAACCGCCTTCCAATGTTCATCAGTAGGGTTGTGCATAAACTGTGACAGTTTGTTGACAGCGTAAGAAATGTCAGGCCGTGTGAATGATAAGTATTGTAACCTACCAAGGGTGCGCCTGTATAGTGTAGCATTAGCAGGTGGAGAACCATCAGCTGGCCGAGGTAGTTGACCAGAGCACATTGGTGTCAAAACGCCTTTATAATTTTGCATGTCCAATTCAGATAGAGTGTCAAGAATGCATTTGGATTGAGAGAGAATAAGACCATCTGGCACTTTTTTAACTTCAACACCCAAAAAGTAGTCTAAATAACCAAGATCCTTCAAAGAGAAATGAGAACCCAAGGAATCAATAACGTGTCTAATCAATTTGGGATGATTTCCCGTAATCAAAATGTCATCAACATAGATGAGCACATAAACAGTTGCAGCCAGATTCTTCAAAATAAACAAAGAGGTATCGGATTCAGACTTAGTAAATCCCATTTTATGTAGATGATCATGCAATGCAGTATACCAAGCCCGGGGGGCTTGTTTAAGACCATAAATGGCTTTTTTTAGTCTGCAAACATGAGAAGGGAATTAGGAATTAACAAAGCCTTGTGGTTGAGACATATAAACCTCTTCAGTCAACTGGCCCTGTAGGAAAGCATTATTGACGTCGAGTTGATGAATCGGCCAATTGTTCTGCTATGGATAACACAAGTCGCACTGTTGTTGGCTTGATAACAGGACTGAAGGTTTGATGAAAATCCAAACCAGGGTGCTGCGTGAAACCCTTTGCAACGAGGCGAGCTTTGTATCAATCTATAGAGCCATCTGCTTTTCTTTTAATACGATACAACCATTTGCAGTCCACAACATTCTTCGTTGGGTCTCGTGGTACCAGTTCCCACGTCTGATTCTTCATCAAAGCATCATATTCTGCTTTCATAGCTTGTCTCCACTCGTCATGGATGATAGCTTGTTTGAATGTTGTTGGTGAAGGAGTGAAGTGAGTGAGAAAACTGAATTTTCTTTTGGGCTTGGTGATGTTATTCTGGGACCTAGTGGTTATTTTGTTTGGTGCATGCTCTGGAGTTGGTATGGGGGGTTGTTGTGGGGAGGGATTTGCGCTTCCAGGAAGTGAAGAAGGTGTCAATTGTGAATTGGTGATTGGAGATGGAGCAGCAGGGGTTTGGTGAACAGTCTTCGTGTTGGGTTTACGTCTATGATATGTTAGCAAAGGTGCAGGCTGTGTGCTTGAGGTCGTGTGATGCTGGGAAGAGGGAAAGGAAAGTGGAGAATTGCCTGGATTAGCTGCAGCAGCGGCTGGTACCTGGCCAGAATTGAAGGAGTGAGTATTATCTTTCGTATGTTGATATTACTACTGAAGTGAAATAAGATTCATCGTTTGATTGACCAAATAAGTAAAAGAATGAGAAGATGGTCCTGAAGAAAATACAGTTATCAATTAGCAGCAAGGGAAGACAGAAACTAGCCCACAAGAAAATGAACAGTTAGCTATTCGCAGCAAGGAAAAAGCCAAAGCTAGTTACTTTACCTGATCTTAATCCTTGTACAAGAATTGACGAGTTTCCACTTTTTTCCCTAGTTATGTTTTTTCAGTAGAGAAAAATTAATCAAGAAGTCCCCTAGATCAAACACAACTCTACGAAGTACCTAAGCGAAGATTTCCAAGTCCTGGTGCTTCTCTTTTTTTTACACTGTCTAGAGGCATAACATCACGAAACACTGATCAATAAGAGAAGCAATTTCCAGCGACATTTATCATGAATTTGAAGACAAAATTATTGTTACTTGAAAATAGAGCAATACAGTAAAAAGAGTATGTGCTTTACATATGAATTGCTCGTTCTACGTTTGAGAAAATAAACATTATTTAACAACACTTGACAATAAAATACTCTTTCAAGTTATTTGTTACTCAACTGGTTTGATCTAAGCTTTTCAGCCCCATTTTTGTTGCATCCTCGGACCCTACCGCAGAGAAAGGACAAACTAAGCTTTCAATATAGATTTCCGCCTCGCCCTAGCCATAAGAGTTAATACCTTTGGATATTGCACGAGTCACCCTTTGGATTGTATATCCTGAAAGTTGATCCAAACACAACCAAATTTTCACCTTTATTTGCTATGTGCAAGCATATTTGCCCAAGAGTTTCATTCCCCAATCGATACTCATGATATTTGATGGTAAACATCTTTTTAGTCGAAGATTCTTTGGCTCCATACTTTATAATCATCATGGAACTCATCATATTCAAAACCATATACTCGTGGGGTAAATACCCTAGAGTAGTTTTAGGTTCAGACAATTTTTTGTACTTTCTAATTGATGTATTCCACAGAAACAATTCCATGCCCTCAATGACAAGACAAATCATTCCGTTGGCAGAACCTGCAATACAAACACCATATAGATCTAGTGTGGGATAATCCGTCTTTTGCCTCGGTAACAGACTCATTAAATAAAGACCTAAGACTACAATAATCTTTAAATGTGCAGTTACTAAGACAATCCATCATAACGTTATGGAGGATGTATTCCTTGTTATTAGCAGATAAGCTGAGATGGGTTTTGACAAATTCAGTGCTAGAAATCAAAGCAAACCAAGATTTTGAAACACACCTGAATTTCAAGAGGTGTTTCAGAGGAGGATTTCAGTAACCAGTACCGCTTGCAAAACAAGAATTGAATTTTGCATTGAAATTGATGAAAATTGAATAAGGGCATTTTAGACTTTTAACAGGGTTTGTGTGTAAATATATAGTAATGAAAAATAAGGGCATTTTAAACTGTTAACTTACTCTAACCTGAACCGCCATAGCCTCAACCACAGCGTAGCTCGTAATTAATTCTTATCCTTTTGATTTGCAGGGAAGGAATTACTCATTCTTGTAGCATCCACAGTAAGCTCGATTTTTCGGTGCCACCAGTAAGCTGTCTGGGATGAAGCCTCCCATCGACACCAAAAGCGGAGAAAACACACTAGCAATGCTCGATTTTCCTCTACTTCAATTCAAGATTCAAGCTATATATTCCCTATTTTGCCAACAGAACTCATCAATGAAATCCTCGTTGAGCTACCGGTGAAATCACTTCTGAAATTCAAGTGTGTTTCAAAATCCTGGCTTGGTTTAATCTCTAGTTCTGATTTTGTCAAGACCCATCTCAGCAAATCTGCTAATAACAAGGCCTGCCGTAGGCTTATGTTATGCTAGAGTTTGATTCACCTGAAAACAAACTTATAAAGGACTGTTCTGTTAGTTCTTTACTTCATGACCATGTTACTAGGGCAATTGACTTGGATTATCCTCCGAAAAAATCCCATCAATCTATTAAGGTTGTGGGTTCTGTCAATGGGTTGATTTGTGTTGCCATTGATAATAAAGACTTGTTTCTCTGGAATCCGTCAGTTAGGATGCTCAAGAAATTGCCTAGTTCTAGAATCGGTCACTTTTACATGTACGGTTTTGGATACGATGAGCTTCATGATGATTATAAGGTAGTGGGTATTACACGTTATCATGTGGGCAAGATATATAGTCTAAATAATAATTCATGGAAATGTTTGGATGGTTTTGAGATTTTGATACGATTAAATAAGTCGGGTATGCTTGTGAATGGGAAGCTTCATTGGGCTATTTCTACTAAGAGTTTTGGTTGTTATAATGATTGGGACATCATATTTGTTGACTTGGCTGACGGGAGATGGGGAGAAGTGGAGAAACCTTGCTACAAAGAAGGAAATTTTGATTTTTCACCATGCCTCGGTCTGTTGGGAAATGATCTTTCTATGTTTTGTCATCATTTAAGGAGTCACGCAGATTTATGGGTTATGAAGGAGTACGGGGTTAATGAATCTTGGACAAAGATGTTTATCATCAACTATCCTTTTGATTTCGTGGGATATAGTTTATTTGGTCCACCCTTCTACATGTCAAGTGAAGGTGAACTTTTGTTTAAGAATAGGTCACTTTTCATGATTTACAATCCAAATTATATTTCGATCAGATTTTCAGACGTTACCAACTATGGTCACCTTGTTGAGGCAAATCCCTACATTGAAAGCCTAGTTTGGCCCTTTGTTGCAAAACATACCAGTAATGCAACAACATCAAAGGCCTCAAAAGCTCAGATGAAGACACTCGTGTGATAAATAATTAGTAAGAGTTCTCTATTCATTTTTCTCAAGAGCTATTAAATTCTGTTTCTTTTCTCATTTATAAAACAAGACACTGCATATCATAGACATCTTTGCACCATATCTGTTTGTAGATCTTTTTAGTCCTTTTTGCTTCATGAAACTTCTTCTTTGCAAGAACAATTATTTTGGTTCAAGTGCTTGGTGTATTCATCTTTAAGCGAAATTGCACTCAACATTGTTTCGTTAGGACTATCTTCTTTTTGTTTTACTTTTGGTCAAATATCAAAGGCTGAAGTGTCTTTCACATTGTCAATAACGTTGACATAACCAATGGTTCCGTGCAAGGATAGAGCATCTCAGGAAGTAAATTTAGTTGCTTTGATCATGAGTGCGGGATGGGGTCAAAAGCACGAATGTAGGAGATAAAGATAATGGGGATGAGCTTTCTTTAAGAGGGCCCTGTCTATTCTAAAGTGGATAGGAGTACAAATTTCGTCATTCTTGTTATATCAATCAAAAATAGTTCCTACAATAGTATATTTTTTAATCATGTTTAGAGTACATTATGTTCTATCATCCACAATATTAAAGTTAAGCTAATTAGGTGCATTGGTTATGTATCACCAAGTGACAGATGAAAACCGTTTTTAAAGCAATTCAAGTGTAATTCCTACTCGTTATGGTATCAGCTATCTATCATGATACTTTGAAAATTTGAGACAAGTCAATGTAGCCAAGCAATAACAAGGAAATATAGCTAATCCATGTAAGAAACAACGGCAAGAGTTCTATGTGTATTGACTTTTATTGTGGTTCACTTTGTTGACTTGCGTCCTTTGTGAGCCATTAAAGTGAAAAATACATCACAAACCAAGGTAATTTATTTTGCATTTAGCTCAATTCGCAAAGGTTGAGGTACTTGTGTCCTAGGTAACAGGTTCGAGCCCCGTGCCAAGCAAACTAACTCTAGCATTTAAGTGGGAGAGGGTAGAAGCTAAGGCCTATCATCCCCGAGTCCAAAGGTTGAGGTTGGCCAAAAGACCGGCTAGAGACGGATTTCTCGATCATAAAAAAAACAATATGAAGGAGAAAAGGGGAAGAGGCCTAAAGGTCTGTATAAGGAATATCCTTGCAAGTTAGACTTATTGGAGCCAAAGAGGGGCATGGTTTTTATGTAAATGGATTACTCTAAACTAATTACCCAATTTTTGGCAGCATAATATGCTGCACTTGGATTAGAGTGGGTGTAACTTGTTATTTATTCTTACTCTTTTGGTATTTATATTGACTATGTATACCACTTGAAGTTGCACTTGCATGTTCCATCTAGATATCAGATAAGTTAACTTATGTATATTTGTTCTTGTTTATTGCTTTAAAGCTGAATGAAAGCAAATTATGACATGTCTCAAATGTTGTTGGTAGGTAGATAGAGCTCATCTTTTTGCTTAAACAAGGCTTGTTTGCTACATGTTAAACATAGATCATGCACGGGGATAGCCTGCATGTGGTACTTTGGTAACTGTTCTTTTCATGATAGGTTTAAATAGTGTTTTGTTAACTGTTATGTTTTACTGAACTTTCAGGAAGTGATTGCTGATGTTAGGAAAAACTAATCTACTCCCTGGCTATTGCATGGATTGCAATGAAGAAGGATGGATTCTCTCTGGTCTTATTGTTCTTTATCATGTACTAATGTTGTTTCTTTACTCATTGAGCAAGACTTACATATGCTAGCTAATTGTGTATCGCATTTTGTTAGTTGCTTGAAGGAAAGTTCATCGTGATTAATGTTGAACAAGCTTCTCTTTTCATATGGATATACTATTATATGGAATATTAGGTTGAGATTGATCTGAACTAGATGTTGATCTGCTTTGCTACTTATGATCATGATTCGTTCTAGTTGTAACGATATCTTAATCCATGTTAAGGAAAAAGAAGAGCGTCAATTTATCCAGTCATACATAGTTACATGAAAAGTGAGAAGGGTTCATACAGTATTACATTTGTTCGTTACTCTATGAACTTGGTTGAAAAAAATTTCTCTTGACTAAAATTTTGATGTTGACCTCATGGTTCTCAACCACTTCATTGATCACTAGGCCACACTTTTGGGTGCGACATTTTGTAGTCCTTTAAGTATGCAAAATTTGGTCACTTAATTCAGGACCTGACAAAATGATAAAAGCTCCAAGCCAAACGGTAAAAATAACACCCTAAATGACGGTATGTAGTGTAGCGTGTGACGTGTGGATTAGATGCACGTCACGAGTCCAAACTCTGTTGCAGGCAAAAACCTGGCATTTAAATAAGGAAGGATAAAATAACAGGCTCATTATCCAACGCATTTCCAAAGCTTGCGCCACTCACCCTCGAGAATGTTTCAGTTTGACTAAAACGAAACGCATGACTTCTAATAATTTTGCCTATAATATAACTCAGTAGTTCCATTGGAATGTTAAACTTAAGAATCGAAAGCTGCTTAATGATGTTGGTAAAATGTGAATGGACTTAATTATTTAACAACTTGGGTATTTTCCAAGTCTATAAATAAATTGAAGTTATAGAGTAATCATGCGACTTGAATCTCTTTAAAGAAAGAAAAATATATTTCTGCCTCAACCTAAAAGATTGTTAGTATAATTTTCGTATTGTACTTATACTTTACCAACATATATACAGATACGTAGGTTGATTTTTCATACGGTCACTCAATTTTCTTCAACAACGAAAAGTGACTTTCTGACATATTTAATAACTATTATTAGTTGAGTGACCATACAAAAAATTAACTCACAGATATAATCGGTGGTCTAGACCCGCACCATATGTAAGGTTCTAAACAAATAAAAGACAAAAAGAGACTTCGAGTTTATGCAGTCAAAACTTATAGTCAAATTCAATTAAATTATTGTAATTTGTCTCTTTTTGAATCTGCAAAATTCAGTTACAGCAAAATGCATATGCCACATTTTAGCTTAAGCTAAAGATAACTTTCAATTAAATGTTCTTACATGTATCAAAGAATTGACAAAATCAAACTCAGATTTTGTTGCAATAACACAAATTCTGAAAGAAAAAAAAAAGATTACATTTTACATTAAAATAAAATTATGGAAGCAAACAAGAGACATAATCATATCGTCCAACTCCTAGCTGGCTACGTTGACTATTACTCACTCCATTTTATTTTACATGAGAGTCTTTTCTTTATATTCCATTTAAAAACAATGAAACTTTTTATACGTCTAAAAAGCATATCTATAGCCAGTGGCAAAACTAAAAGTTTTAATTGTTATGGATATTCAAGATTCAATATATGCGTGTATATGTATATAAAAAAAACTAATATTTATGAGACAACAAAATATTTTGATGAAAGTGTTCTACTGATCACCCTTAAGCCGATATGGTTGTATTTGCTGTACTTATAGCGACAAAGACATTATTACACATACAACTTAAACGACGAACACGAGTTCTAAAAACATTTCTTTCCTTTTTATTAAGCTCAGTATCTAATTGTCGTCATATTAAATAAAATAACGGGAGTAACTATATTAAAGACCATGAACATAAGTGAAGAGAACAAGCAATATAATGTCTTCAGATAAAACAAATTGTAGATAAAACCATGCAGATTTTAGTTTCATACATTTAATGACAAAATTCTAAGTCCTACTTCCAAACCAATCTGCATTTACTTGTAACATTTATTTTTCATTACTTAATATAAAGGCAAAAAAATATAATCTGATTTTTATCCTTTTGAGCACCATATATACATATCTCATTGACTAAATTCCCCTTTCTTGAAATCTTGTTGCAATTTTTTTTCAACATACTCCAAAAAAAAAAACTTCTCTTTAATTTTTGAAAATTTTGCAATGGTTAATTTTGCAAAGGAAGAAGTTGAAGTTGTTGTAGTTGGAGCTGGTCCATCAGGATTAGCTGTTTCAGCTTGTTTGAACAGATTGTCCATAAAAAATATTGTGTTATAAAAAGAAGATTGTTGTGGCTATTTGTGGAAGAAAAAGACTTATGATAGACTTCACTTGTATTTATCTAAAGATTTTTGTTCATTACCTTTTATGCCACATTCAACTTCATCACCAAAGTATATGCCAAAAAATAAATTTATTCAATACTTAGATGAGTATGTTGAAAATTTCAACATCAAACCAAAATTTCAAAGTTGTGTTGAATTAGCCTTTTTCAACATAGAGGAGAAAAAATGGAATGTCAAATCACGAAATGTGGCTAGTGGTGAAATTTTCACGGAAATTTTTGCTTGTGATTTCTTAGTTTGGGCTACTGGTGAGAATAATGAAGGCTATATTCCAGAAGTGCTAGGGCTTGAAAATTTCAAAGGGGAAATTATTCATTCAAGTGAGTATAAATCAGGTCAAAAGTATGAAGGAAAAAATATTTTGGTTGTTGAATCTGGAAATTCTGGTATGGAGATTGCTTTTGATCTTTCAAATTACGGAAGTCACCCACAACCACTACCACTAGCCATCACTATCATCAACCGCCAATTATCTTTTTTGATATAGTGATAGATTAATTTAGTATTTTATTAAATTTATATATATTAATTTAATGAAAAACAAATCGTGTATATTCAAAAAAAAAATTATTTAGTATTTATATTTTAATATAATATCTTATATTCACATGTGTATTCAGATGTGCATTCAGATTAATTCATATGTGCCAATCTCAATGAATAAAAAAGTAATTAAGAAAAATAAAACTAATGTAATATGTTGAATGTCCTTTCTCCCTTAAGGCTTCATCATCTTCTTATTTATAAGTCATAACTAATTTCGACAATTTTAATTTTTCATAAAACCTCAAGAGTTTTAACTTTTACTAGTAGTTGTAGTTTCTTTCTTTAGTCTATTTTTTATCTGAAAATATGTTTAATTCGCTTCACCTCCAATAATTTCTTCCAATTCTTCTTTTCTAAATCAAAGATTATCTCAATTTCCATCGAAATCAGTATCTTATCGTCGTCCTATCATCTATATAATAGAGTTCATCATTTGCGATAGAATTTACAAACATATTTTCCGAGCATGATAAAATATTGCAAAAACAGCCTCAATTTTGAACACAAATGTGTTTTAACAAAATCCATTGTCAATTTATTGGCTACTATCGTCAGTGGAGGACATTTGGGGAAAATAGCCCTACAAGTATTTTTCTTAAAAAGGAGGATATTGATTGACCATAAAGTGATTAAGGAATATAGAGTTGGATTATTGTAATTACAAAAAAGTTGGCATAGAGATATTAAAATTTCGCAAAATCCATTGTCAATTTATTGGTTACTATCGTCAGTGGAGGACATTTGGGGAAAATAGCCCTACAAGTATTTTTCTTAAAAAGGGGGATATTGGTTGACCAGAAAGTGATTAAGGAATATGGAGTTGAATTATTGTAATTACTAAAAAGTTGGCATAGAGATATTAAAATTTCCCAAAAATATATAAAAATCTCAGTATTCCATTTTCTAAATCTCACAAATTAGAAATTTAATATTCACATTCGTTTTCACATCATGTAAAAAAATTTGGAACCTTTAGATTTAAATGAAGTCATACTCATTAATGCTTAATCCTAAAAGACTCACTCTCAATAACAACAATAATATCAGCAACAACTCAATATAATCCCACGAGCGGGGGAAAGTCCCACTCTCCTTTATTTAAATAGAAAAAAAGCCATGAGTCATTTTCTATTAAAAGTAGACTCAAGTATCCCATTTTATCAAAGAGGAGTATGTTGTGGTTAAGTTTGTCGTATCAACAACTTTTTATACCATTAGGTCATTTTTAATTGTTTTAACAAATAATATATTTTATTTTTAAGATTTAAACTCTCGTATTTTAAAAAAACATGTCAATAGATATCATTTAGATGATTTGATAGTGTAAAAAATTATTTATACCGGTGATGTATAAAACTTAGACTCCTTATTTAATTTTACCTTTCTTAAATTATCCATAGTATGCAACTTTAATCTCTCCCTAGTTAGTGCTTGCACTCGCATAACTTCTCCCATTTGGGAAGGTAAAACCCTAAGATAGAAAACATTCACAATCTGCATTATTGAATAAAAAGCAAACTTGGGAGGAAGATAGAACGGCATAGAAGCAAGCCGGTCCAATCGGGGAGGCCGCCTATGGACGATTACGGATGCAGCTCTTAGATAGCGGGTTCATCCGCATTTTTTATATGATCATAAAAACTCTTAAAAATTTAACGAATATTAGATTGGGATGTGATCTCATATTTTTTAGAAGTACATACAACGAATTCAATATTAAGAAATTTAAAATTAAACATATCAAGTTTAAATTTTGAATTTTTCTCTACTCATGAAGAGAAAGTTGTGATTCATTAGTTTTGAAGAAGGAGAGGAGCGGAAGGTTTTATAATGAGAAGGGTTTTATTTTTTCAACAAATAAATTTATATCAATCCATCCAGGTTCAAGGTAGGGTGATCTAATGTACCCAGACCTTCAATCTCTTCTCTATGGGGGAAATGGCTACAAAACCAATTGACCCCTCTAAAGAAAGGCGGGTTATATATTTGCTTGACCCATCTAGATTTAACCCTATATATTCTCGAATGACAAGGTTGGATACGGATATAAATATCTGTTGATGTCAACTCAAGAAACATACAACAACCAGCTAAGGGGAAAATGGCATTTGTCCATGCATTTTTCAAAAATTATAGAGATGTCGATCGTTCAGTGTCATGAAGGGCGCGAATTTAACACCTGTTTGGATTTTGGTTTTCGTGGTGTTGTTTGTGTATGTCTTTCAAATTCTTTATCCTTGTAACCAAGCAACCCCTAGTGTTGTGGAAGAACTTTGTACATGTTTTACAAGGTCAATTTCTATGAAGAAGTGATGCAAAGTCACAATATTGGTGATATTGCAATAGTACCTTATTGAGACTATGTTGATACACAAAGTCTTTATTAGGTAATATATTATTCTTGCACAATCTTCTACATAAAGAAGGACATCATACTAGGGATTGAACAAGTGATCCTGTTTTTGCCTCAACTTCTTGTATGGCTACAAAGAGTACTAGCTCTTAAACATACATCTTATGGATTAGAGTGGGAGGTGGCATCGGGAGTCAAAGGAATGATTAAGGACATATGCCTACTAATTGGGTATGAAGGTCCTAATTTCCTTGCAAAAGTAGTTCCTAATTTATCTGTTTCAATATGTTCTTGAGCAAATAAAGGAGGAATTGCTAGATATATAAAATTATCAAAAGTTTTCTCGATTGCTCCCCCTTAGTCAAAAGGCTTGCCACCCTGTTCTGCTTCTGAAAGCTATGGTTGAGAGATGGAACTCCTAATATAATTAGTACATCGATCACCTGTAATTATTTATAAGTGATTTTTGTTGAAATTAATGTGATTACCTTCTTGGAGTCGATTGAAATTTCATGTGCGTGAAGATTATTTTCCACGGGGAGAGAATTCAATACTCATCAATAGCTTAACAATTTATGGAGTAGATGGATTATCTACACTCTCCATCTTCAGGTTTACAGAGTCATCTAGTCATGCGCATTGTTTGCCTAACATGGAGAAGGCAGTGCAAGAGAAATAAGTGATTGAATTTTGGGATTTCAAACAATACTTCTAAGGCAAGAAGCAAGGGCATAACAGGTGCATGAAAGTTGTTGATTCATAAGTCGTATTTTTTTTTCTTCCTCAAATGGAATGTGGTGGCATTCTTCTATTACTTGCTACAATTGCTTTAGCGCGAGAAGCAAGCAAAGGGTAGACAGTGAAAAAAGGAAATGGCATGAGAGAAATTTACTCGGCAATTCACTTGGTGACTTCACGATTGCCAAAGAAGCATCAAATGTTCTCTATGGAGCAATTCTTAATCAAATTGCAAGCACTGACTCTCAGAATAGAAGATCAAAAAGAATGATCTTCACGCCCAGAAATGCATTTTCCTTGAAAATTCCTTGATGTTTATAATTTTGTCAGCAGCCCATTATATTTTCTCCACTTTGCCCAGAAATGCATTTTCCTTGAAAATTCCTTGATGTTTATAAGATACATAGAATTAATGTACACTGAGCAAGTTCATACTCCATCTCATTGCTAAGTCCACAAATCTGTACAAAGTGTTATGACAAACCAGTACAAAAACAAGAGGTTAACGAGTGGTACGTTACCTAGCTCATACAAGATACTCCATAAGTCCAAACAAGAATGTAAAAAGTTGTTGCAGATGATTCAACGAGATACGCGCAACATACTTCTTCAGGCATATCTATGAGAACAGATCAAAGAAGATGATATGAATGATAACCAAATAGTTCATTTTAGCCTCCTCCCCAACCTCATGTCTGCATTTTTGACCACTTAGCCTTAGGTGCATACTTATTGTTATGCTTTCTTTTGGGCCAACTTTTTGTGTCTGATTTTCCCAACCATTGAGCAGAAGAAGTTCCTCGCGGGGTTTCTTCTGATCTTTTTCTTTTTGTCCAGAGAGAGTCTGGTGGTACACCTTCCTCCTTTGACTGTCCACCTTTGGTAGACCATTTTCCTTTTGACCAAGGAGAGTCGGGTGGTCCACCGTCTGTCCTCCTTGGGCCGTCCCCAACTCGCTGAACGTACTCCTTCCCAACCTTCAGTAGACTATTTTCCTTTTGTCCAGGGAGAGTCAGGCAGTGCACAATCCTCCTTTGACTGTCCCCAACTCACTGAAGTTAGTCCTTCCCAACCTTCGGTAGACCGTAGACCATTTTCTTTTTGTCGCGACAGGTTCAGAAGGTATAGCCTCCTTATTCTTGATATCTCTACAAGGAAGGGTGATTACATTTCTATCTTCTTTAATATTCCTTGTCTGAGAATCTTCTTGAAAGGGAGAAGCATGGCCAAACAAATGATATTTTAATGTGGGTACGTACTTCAACAAGGCCATCCACAAAAGCAGAAATGTATTCACTAGTACGCTGGATACACTTGTATATGCGTTTTACTTCTCCTTTCCCAACCGCCCTTGCGACATTTTGAGACCGGTCAGTGAAATCCTCAACCTGCAAAGATCACGATAAGCCATTAATTCAGCACTTCAAAAGAGATTTCTAAGCAGAAAGGACATTAATAAATGAAAGATAACTACACTGATGCAGCAAACTTTGGAGTCCCATGTTTTAGATAGCCAAGATGCTTCATAGGTGCTTGCACATAGTCCTTTGGCCCATAGCTTCTAAATCGACAATAACTGCAATGAAATGAGACCATAAGGAACCAGAAAACTAGATGTTTTCTTTGTTTCCATGGGGACCTGCATTTCAGTTCTTCTGGTCTATTTGATATGAGAAATAGTTGTTTCAATTAAATTGACCGATGTAAGAAATGTATGCGGTTAATATGAAAAAAACTTCACAAATATTTTTTCTTTTTTTTTGGTGATAAAATGTGAAATATTACCATTACCAACAAACTAAACAAATACAGCAAAAGAGCACCATGACTTTGACCCCCTTCTGAGAAGTTTATCAAAGATTAGTAGGCCTCAAGAAAAAGCAAAAACTAGTTACATATAGCCTGTACTAAGTATGCATATTTCCTACCTCTCCTAGTGTATTGAAACATATCTAACCTGATAAAAACTGAACACACTTGATTTCAGTATATAGATGAGATTACAAGGCTGTTGTTATATACAAAAACAAAAGGCACCTAAATGGAAAGATAATATATAGTAATTAATACAAACACCTAAATGGAAAGATAATTAACATTCAATGAAAATAGAATAAAATCAATTTAAGCTCTAATCCCACCAATCACTCATTCTGTTTCCTAACTTTCCTCACGCGGTACAACTCATTGCAACACGCCCCCTCAAGTTGGTATGTAGATGTCCTTGATACCCAACTTGTCCAATAAGCTGTTAAATGGTATACTCGGAACAGCTTTTGTTAGCATGTCTGCTAACTGGTCTTCTGAATTCACATGTGGAAAACATATTATTTTCTCTTCAAGTTTCTCTTTAATAAAATGCCGATCAACTTCAATATGTTTTGTCCTGTCATGTTGAACAGGATTCTGAGCAATTTGTATAGCTGACTTGTTATCACAGAACATCTTTATTGTTGAACTTGAGTCAAGACCTATTTTTGTTAATAACCTCTTCAGCCAAAGAAGTTCACAAATTCCCTTTGTCATACTTCTGAATTCCGCCTCTGCGCTAGATAAAGCCACCACGTTCTGTTTCTTGCTTATCGAAGTAACTAAGTTTCCTCCGACAAAGGTCAAATAGCCTGATGTTGATTTTCTATCTGTTGCACTTCCAGCCCAATCCGCGTCTGTATAACGATTAATATTCAAATGATTGTGTTTCTTGCACATAAGTCCTCTTCCAGGAGACGACTCTAGATACTGCAGAATACGAGTGACAGCCCCCATGTGTGCTTCACTAGGATTATGCATGAATTGACTAACAAGACTCACTGCATATGCTATATACGGTCTTGTATGGGATAAATAAATCAACTTGCCAACAAGTCGTTGTTACCTCCCTTTGTTCCTTGGCGTCTGATTCGGATGCTCTTTCAGTCCATGATTTTGGACTATATATAGGAGTGTCAACTGGTCTGCAATTGAGCATTCCTGTTTCTGCCAATAAGTCAAGAAAATATTTTCTTTGGGGAAGGAAAATTCCTTCGCTAGATCGGGCCACCTCTATCTCAAGAAATTACTTAAGCCCTCCAAGGTTCTTCATTTCAAACTCAGTAGCTAAATACCGTTGCAACGTACTTCATATTCTCTTCTTTGTCATTCCCTGTAATTATCATATCATCAACATAGATAATTAAGGTTGTCACCATACCTCTCCGGTGATTTAAGAATAAGGTGTGATCAGCATTGCTTTGCTTGTAACCTCGTCTCTTCATGGCCAAGCGAAAGAGCCCAAACCATGCTCTTGGTGACTGTTTCAATCCATATAATGCTTTGTTTAACTTGCATACAGTTCGTGCTTGTGAAGCAGCAAAGCCTTGTGGAATTTCCATATATACTTTCTCTTCAAGATCACCATGTAAGAAAGCATTTTTTACATCATATTGATGTAATGACCAATTCAAATTAGCAGCAAGCGATAGTAGTACTCTCACTGTATTTAATTTTGCTACAGGAGAAAAGGTCTTTGTATAATCTATACCATAAGATTGAGTGTATCCTTTTGCCACAAGTCTCGCTTTGTAACGGTCAATCGATCCATCAGCACTGTATTTGATAGTGAACACCCACCTGCATCCTACCACTTTCTTTCCCTTAGGTAGCGATACTAGTCTCCATGTATTCATATTTGTAGAGGATAGCTTGTACGTGAGTGCTTTGAGCGGTTTTGAAAAAATTTATGTGCTAATTAGCATAGTCAGCTATTGGGTATTTT